>CM018696.1:92792649-93124444 GCA_009363875.1 Mikania micrantha
TTTGTTGTTAAAATAATTAATTAAAAATAAGATTTGAAAATGGGGAAAAGTGGGGAAAAGTGGGACGACACCGTGTAAAATGGGGAAAAGTGGGGAAAGCTGATGTGGCGCTGATGTGGCAGTGGGGAAAAGTGGGGAAGGGTGGGACGACTCCTAGTCCCCTAATAACCGAAAAACTGTCTCCATATAACAATGTGTTTTTCTTAATTCATAAATTTATGATATCAAAATACGTCCGACTACATTATTAATGGTTTGAAATTACCTTTTTCAATTATTTTCTTTATTCTTAATTTCTTTTATCATAAAAAATTGTTCATATATAAAACTTTAATTATTTTCCCTGCCTTTTAAGTAATATATTAGCTAGGTTTAATTTAATAGGAGCAGTATAAAATTATTACAATGTAACACAACCGACAATTATGATGAAGATTATTATAAAAACCTAAAGAAATATATATACCTGTGATCAGAACCACGAACTTTGGTTGGTGGATGCCTTGAACTCCATCTATATACCTCAGCCTTGTTAATTTTGAAAACGGGATGATCGGGTTTTTGTTTGGGTTCTTGGCTGGGTTTTTGATGACGAGTGCTCCCCTCACGATCACCTCTTGAACTGGATTCTTCACCATTGATTTCCTTCTTCATCTTCTTCAACCTTTTGCTGATGCTCTCACAAGCTTGTTTGTAGGAATATGGGGATTTATTCATGGTAAGTTGCCATTCAGTCACCAAGTTTTGGAGGGAATAAAGATTATTCATTCTTACCCCATCCATGTCATGATTTTGCTCCTTTTTTTTTCTTTCCAGACAATCTAATACGCTTGCAAATTCACCTTTAATTGAGTATAATTTGGCCATTATATTTTGCTGATCATCTAAACGGTTAATGGCATGGCTGATTTTGTCGACTAGAAATTGTTCAATCTCATCTTCTACGTCCTTAATCTTAACTTCTGCGTTCTTTATCTCATCTTCTACGTTCTTTTGAGACATTTTTGCCAAACAAGCCAAAATTAATTAAAGATTTTGGAAAGTTGATTGGAGAGTGATATGATGGTGTTTTAAAGTGTTGTAGATCGATGCTTTTCTTGCTGAAACTGAAAGTGAAAATTAAAGTAAAGAAGCCTTGGGATACCTCTTCTCCCCTCATGACCATAGTATCAATGTATCTTTTACTCTATTATCTTGAAGATTTAATCTTTAAACCTTTTTTTCTTCCATTTTTTGTTTATTTTGAACTATATAAACTATATGAAATTTTGTATTACACGAGTTAAATAAATGAAAACTAAATGCTAGTTAATAATGCTCATTTAGAGATTATAAAACGATTAAAAACATTAGTAACAATTTTTTTATTTCAAAAAATAAATATTGAAATGAATTCCTAAGGTAGATGTTTAAAATAAAAGAGTTCTCAAATCATGATGCAAATTTAATTTTCAAATTGATAGGTAATCTCATAAATTGTAACCATTCGTAACTAATTTCATGCTAAATTATTTTATTTAAAGATATGCTAAAAATCTATAATTATATTTAAACTAAATATCTGAAAATCAATGTTGTAAAAGTAGTTAGGCGCTGCTAAGTCGGAATAGCTTTTTGTAGCGAGTAATCAGGCAGTACTCATCCTTAAGTGGGTAGTACTCAGTAATACTCAGGAAGTACCCTGCCTCAGAACAACTCCTTGGAACAAGTACTCGGTTTTGGGGGCCGACTTTTGCAACAATACTGAAAATATATAATTTTAATAATATTATTGAGAGGTGAAAAAATAAGAACGTAGCAACACTAGATGACGAAACATATCCTTTAATTTAATAGAATAGATAAATGAAAAAAAATAAGTTGAGATTAAACCACTTAATGAAACGTGTCTATTATTATCATAGATTTGCGATGGTCCTTTGAAAATTTTTTGATCTTTTTATATCTTCAAATAACCATTAGATGTTTAATCATACAAAAAAAATTATACCATAAAATAGATAATTATATTTTCTTTAATTTGAGTATAATATTGTTCAGCACGCATTAGGGTTTTGGACTTATGAGCAACGAGGAGTCTCTACTCTCTCGGTCTCTGATGTCGTCGTTCGACTTCGAGGAGTCGTGATAGTGAGGGAAACGAGGAGACGGAAGCTAGCCGTTTGCTCGATCACCCTTTTCAAACCAGACTTCTTCCTGTTTTTCTCACCGTCAATGTCAACCCCTATTTACTAGTATTGGTATTGCATTTTATCTTTACCTTTCATATGTTAAATCCTAGTTTAAATATGGAATTCGAGTTGAAACTTGAACTTGATGTAT
Source organism: Mikania micrantha (assembly GCA_009363875.1). Lineage (NCBI taxonomy): Eukaryota > Viridiplantae > Streptophyta > Magnoliopsida > Asterales > Asteraceae > Mikania > Mikania micrantha. Next base: position 92,794,972 of record CM018696.1, read on the forward strand.
ATTTGTTGAATACAGGTTTCGTTGTAGTTAGAATAGAGCGCTGCTTGATTTTGTATGATTTGTAATTGGGGTTTTCTTTTTCATTCACGAGTTTTAGGGATCCAGGGTTTCAAGATAGACTTGGGTAGACTTGGGTGGTTGTGCAGCCGTGCAACACTGCATGTCAATTTTTTTTGTGTGCAAAAGGGCCTCAATTTTATTTCTAGGTTTGGGCCTTCACAAAACTAGAGATGACGTCAGTGACGTAGCTTGGAAAAAAGCTCGGAGCGAGTCAAAGGATTTTTAGGATGAAAACGGAGAGGGCCGAAGGATTTTTAGGAAGAAAACGAAGGGAACCGAAGGATTTTCCGACGAAATACTATTATATCGACCATTCTGAACAAAAAACATGAGGGGCCGGAATGATCCTCCGTCCCTGGATGATGTGCATATCTTGAAACGATTTTGTAAGGTAACTTTAATCAAATTCCATTTAAACAATTATGTAGCAAATCATGATTATTAATGACCAAAGCTAGAACGAGTCATTAAACTTACAACATTATAATGAGTATCAAGTTTAATTTAACAAGTTTCATCGTGAGGTTCCAAGATTAATACAATTAAGCTAATCATATTTATTAGCCAACAGACAAATCATCTTTTGATCAACACTCAGGCATTTTATCAAACAACTGGAGGGCATTATCCAACGACCTGTGTTTTTGCAAGAATCAGCCTAGCTCGATCGGAGTAAAAAAAAAATCAAAAAGCGATGAATTGCTTTGGCTCAAATCCAATTGCGTTTTAGCAACACTGAGACTTCAATGAAATCATGCATAAGTTGAAGCAATTCAAATTAATGAATTACGTTGTTACGGTGGGAAAAAAAAAACGTACCGCATAATTTGTACAAAAATTAAAGGATCACTAGGGATTGAACCTGACGTGAATCGAACACGCAACCTTCTGATCTGGAGTCAGACGCGCTACCATTGCGCCACAGATCCTGTTGGTTTAAAGCTCGGTGCTCACAGTACTTATCGATTAAATATGGTTGTTTAACATACTTTAAAATGGGAGCAAATAAATAAAATTGTAAAATATTTTTGAAAGCTCGATTATATATTTTATTAGGGCTGTAAACGAACCGAACGAACACGAACGAGCCCTTGTTTATGTTCGTTCGTTTAACTTTTAACTTGTTCACGAACGGTTCACGAACGCTTACCGAACGAAAATTCTTGTTCATGTTCGTTCATTAAGGATTTAGCTTGTTCACGAACGGTTCACGAACGCTAACGAACACATATTATTTAAACAATAAAAATCAACATTTTTAATCTCAAGCAATGGAGATAATCATTTATAAATATATAAATTAAGATATTATAGTATTAAACTAAAAATAACTTTAAGTATGATGGTATTAAACTAAAAATTAAAAATAAACAACACATTTAATGAATAAATATAAATGAACTTAACCGAACATAAACGAACGTAAACGAACATGTTACCGAACGTTCACGAACACAAATGAACGAACACAACCTCTGTTCATGTTCGTTCATTTAACTAAACGAACGAAATTTCTTGTTCGTGTTCGTTCGTTATTAAACGAACGAACATAAACGAACTTCCCGCCGAACGGTTCACGAACGGTTCGCTGAACGTTCGGTTCGTTTACAGCCCTATATTTTATATTCCCACTCCAAACCTGTTTTGCAATAGTACTGTGAAGCCAGTGATGCTCATCAGTCGGGTAACGAAACATAAAATGGGTAAACACGCTACATGAATGAGTAGACGAGAGTACGACACGAAAAAGTAGTCTGTTTATTAAACACGAACATGGACTGTTTAAAACAGGTAAACGTGAAATGACCCATTTAAAAACATGGTAAGGAACTATGGTTACATAATCAGTAATTTTAGTAGGTAACCGCCACCCACCTATTTTATATATTATTTACTAGGATAGAAACTCATGTATTAGATTAGCTGAACAAATCTAATATGTTATAAACAATTTTTTATGAAGATGTTTGATAACAATAATTGTTGATAAAATAATAAATGAAGAATACTTAAAAATAATAAATAACAAATGATAAAAATTTAAGAATTATAAAATTATATGTTAAGATATTATATAATTGAAATTTTCTTTTGGAAGACTTATATATTTGATATTTAATTGTATAGTTTAATTATTTGAAATCATTAGTATTGAATTCATATAAAAGTCAATTAGTATTTAATATGACGATAAGAGAGAAAATAATTTCTAGAGTTTATGAACAGGTGATACGTGTCACTTATGCTATTTTTTATTAGAATAAAGATTCTAAATTTTAAATCATAAACATGTCTTAACATGAAAACGGGTTTTTACTTGTTGAAATGCGACGACTTGTTTTAAATAGATGTTAAGACTAGACACGAAAATGTTAAAGTGGTGTCGTATCTAAAATTACCAGTCCTAGTTTTACCCATGGTTGTAAAAATCCCCGACTAGGCGATTAATCGGCCGATTAATCGTTAGTCCCTTAAGGCCGACTAGGCCCAAATAATCTCGATTAATCCATAGTCTCCACCCCACCGACCGACTAGCAAATTATACAACATTGGTTTTACCTGTCTTTCTCCTAAGAACCCTAGTTTCCATGGAGGTACTCGTATCATATGATATGAAACAGATATTTCACATGTTATAATTTAATATCATAATAACACGTGTAACCGAAATAGTTGCATCAAAGGACTTCTGCTTTTAAGAGTACCTTGAAATGTTGGTATAGACTGGGTATTTATCGTTACATCCATTTAAGGACTTTCTAATTTACAGCAGGATGAGAGCATCTAAGCATTAACTTATATAAACTTCCCATTCCACATATCATACCAATTTTCAGTCAAATGATCGACATAACTGGATTAAAAATCATACCACAAACCAAAATTGGCCAAAATAAACCCTAGTTTGGTAACACATAGATGGGAATATAACGGAGGTGTCCCTTCAATCGATTTGGAGTCGCAGGTTTACCAATATTTGAACAGGTGAAGATGGTGGCGGACATGGCCGGAGAATAAGAGAGCGGACTCAGGGTTGGTGCAAGTATTGATTTGGTGGAAGGGTCACGACAATGAAGGTGACAGCCACGCGAGCTCCTTTGTGCATTCTAGTTATTAACAAAATCAATAGCAAAAATATTATATACTAGATCCTTAAACCGTGATTAATCATAAAATATTAAATAGTTATTAATAAAAACTTAAGAATTATAAAACAATATTTTGGTATAAAACAATTATAACTATTTATTAAAAAAAGAAGATTAAATGAGAATATATATATATATATATATATATATATATATATATATATATATATATATATATATGACATGTGCAATAGTATTCTAAATACATTAAAAATTAAAAATTATTGCAAAAGTGATTTTTTTTACTATAGTAGCAAGATATATTAATAATATATGTACATTCATATTCCTAATTAATTAAAATCCACATTTCTTATTACATGTAATGGGCCACTGTAAGCCCAAAACATACGTACGTGCAGCCCATGTCATGAAAATCAACGAAAAAACCCAAAACCAATTAGTAATCCTTCTTCTCATGATCAAGATTCCCCACTTTCCGCCTCAAATTCGCGGCAACATCTTCATCCACCGCCTTCTTCTTCTTCGGTTCTCCGGTCCGATCATCTCCCCAACCACCAACATCCTCGTCATCATCGGAAGATGATGAAGTCCCGACAATACTCTCCTTGATCTTATGCGATGTCTCTTTAGCAGCGTCCCACGCACCCGCCACCGTCTGCTTCGTCTTGTCCGCCATCGCTCCCGCAGCATCCATCGTCTTATCCTTGGCCGCCTTCGCCATCTCCGCCGCCTTGTTCCGCCCTTCTTCAGCTTTATCAGCCGCCATGCTTGCTGTTTCTTCAGCACTTTGTTTCATCTCACGACTCTTCTCTTTCGCTCTGTCTTTCATCTCACCGGCTCGATCGGCCGTCGTTCCCGCCATGTCATTTGCCTTTTCTTTTGCTTTATCTTTCATTTCTGCAGCCTTACCTTTCACGTTTTCTTTGGTTTCCTTCATGTTATTCATCGATTTGTCCTTCATTTCTCCGGCACCTTCTTTCATTCTGTCTTTACCCTCTTCGAACTTGTTCCTCGCATGCTTCCCGCCGGAGTTGCTGATTGTTTCATCTCCGTTATACGGATTGTTGGTTTCTTCACTATGATCATGTTTTCCCTTCAAATTAACACCACCAAAATAATCAATTACTAATTCGAAAGGTACGAAAATTGGGTCAATGTCGGTAAGTAAGATTAACATATATGCATGTTGATAGTAGGTACCTGCTGAGAGTGTTTGGAGGCAGACGTGAAGCAAATCCTGGAAGCTTTCTGAGGGAAAGAGAGACGAGGAATGTTTGTTTTAGAGAAGTTGAAGATTGCAGTTCTTGTGAAATGCATCGCTGCCATTGTTGATTGATTAATGATTAATAGATCTTTTTTTATTGAAATTTATCTTCCGATCCGGCATTGTTGGTGGTGAGGAGGTCTTGATTATATATACACAGACAGATGGTGCATGGAACTATGGAAGAGACCAGGGAAGGTGGCAGCTTGAAAGACACGTGTTGTTTTTATTGTGACACGTGTAAGCGAAAGGTACGTGGCAGGATTTCTATGACTTTCATCACCATTCACTTATCCGTTTCTTCATCTTCTAAAACTACATTTTACCGTTAAATCTCATGAAAAAAAATGGATATGTTTAATTTAATTAGTTTTCTTGATTATTATGTTTTTTGAAAAACCTTAATCAACTTTATATATGAGTTTTTTTTAATATTTATAATATTAAAACCAGAAACCATTAAATCATTAAAAAATAGTACTAATAAAAACTAGAAGGACGAATTTTGAAAATAAGTAGTTGAATGGTGGATTTGAGGACGAATGTAACCAACTTAACCACTTATATATTAACCAATGTAATGTTAGCCACTAGAAGTATGTGAATTCTTTTCCTAATTATGTTTTACACTCTAAGATTAGAATATTTCACAAAAAGTCGTGAATATTTAATTAAATGTGGAAAAGAAACTAATATAGAATAAAAATATAAAATCTTTTAAGAGAATTGTACTTGAATAATATTTACTAAAAATATGATCCCTAAACAAGGCCAAAATGAATAATCATACAAGGGAGTAAGGGACAAGAAGACACTACTATAAACCATTGAACCATTTGACTAAAGGGGAAACCGTTGACCATTAAAACCTTCAATAGTCAGTCACTTAGATCAGCAATGAATTATTGTTTCCGACCAAAGTCACTTTATATCTCAAAGTTTGAGATATAAAGTTACCGTCAAAATACAATGCTCCTAATGCAATGTAAACTTGCAAACACTTAAGTATAACTCATCACTGTTTTTTAGTTTGTTTTGATCTTCATTTTCAAATTAACAGCTTTTCCAACCTCCATGCATCTTTGAGCCCCACCTGTGTGCTTTGCTCCTCATTGAGTGTTTTTGAAGGGTGTGGAAATTTACGGGACCAAAAATATATGTTAATTTTTTGAAGTGAGTGAGGACGAAAACACTATTTTTAACTAAAAATAACCTTTTGTCCGAAAAATTAACATTACGGACGAAAAAAGGGGGTAGTCCCCACCCCGGCCCTACATAACTACATAAGCTTTGCCTATGTTGCTCCTTGCACCTTGTCGAAGGCAAGCGAGTCCTAACCCTTTGCTAAGATGCTGCCTCAAACCTCGCAAAAGAGAGGGTGCCCCCTTGAAACCCCTCCCTTTCCCGTCTGTCTTGTTTTCTTAGAATGTTTTTTCTGACATTTATCCCTCACTTGTGCGGCTTGTAAACAAGATGGACTACTCGACCTCCGTGAGAATCCACGACGACACTCGATGCGCAGGAACCCCGTCTAATGGGTAAACCTCCCCCCCAATCGGAATCCAATCTATGATAAATCCCAAGCTGACCCTTCACCTTATGTCCTTCAAACTTGCCCTATATGGATTCGAACTTCCGACCTCTACCACGAACGATGGGAGCCCTAACATTTGGGTTGGGTTTTCAGGAGATATTTTATAGGTTCATAAACGCTTAACTTAGAAGAGTCCTTATTGATCGAATGCGCACTTCACATAATATAATTCATCTAAATATAAAACTTCTCCTTTTATTTGAACCGGACTTGACTAAAATAAGCTTGATAACATAAAAATCACCAACACCTTACACCTTGTCGAAGGCAATAACATAAACTTCTCCTTTGGTTGTAGATGATACGTACAAGGCCGAGATAATAACTCCCTTGCAGAGTAGGATTAGAACAACAGAATACCATACAAAGTATAACAGAGTCTGCTTGCAATACGAAACAATGCATGAGAAAGTCCCCTTACAACATTGCACAATTTATAAGAGAAACTCCTTACAACATTACACTATACATAAGGGAAACTCCTTACACTCCCTTCGTAAGGACCATACGATGACCTTTGGTACCGCCGGTGGTTTCTCTCTTAGATTCTTTGTCTTTGTAGTAATTGAAGTGTATTGAGTGTCGTTTGTCTTCCTTAACATTGCCATTTATATCATTTTCTTCTGGTCTTTCTCCCAAGGTTTCTCTCTTGTTTGTCCGGTTTCTTTCCACCGGGTAAGGACCTTCTGCATATACCAAGACATCGGATTGATGTGTGGCTGATTATGCCGTCTTTCATTTGTTTGTAATGTCTTTATTTATTGCTGCATTAAATGCTGCATTACTGATTACTTTTCATTAAATGTAAACTTTGTCTTATATTATCTTTTAATTTATTCACGGTTCTGCCATGTACCGTCATCATTTAGTACCATATTAAAACACATCATTTACATCGGTTTAGAAAATAACTAATACCAACAAATCAATTTTTCAATGTCATTTATCAGGGTCCAATCTAAAACCATTTTATGTAACATACTCTTTACCGTGACTTAATAGCAATTGATCTAAATTTATTTAAGAGTAAATTGCTTCTTGTGATTTGGATGTATTTAATATTTTCATCTAAATTATTAAAATTTGCCAATTTGATCTATTTCCCTTCCAATTCATTCGAATTTCTTTCCCTCCAATTTTGATTTGAAAATCTGAATCCAAATTGTTTCCCTTTTGCAAAGTCTCCAAAAGATGATCTGGTTCAACCTCGGATCGAATAGGACTAACCACTGTTTGCTTTTCACCCACAGCAGCCGACAACCAATGATGGCCTTCACACGAATGAAGAAACACCCCAACGGGCAAGGGGGCGGTGTTGGGGCATCTGGGCTCTATCACATTTCATTACACGTCTTATGCTCAAGTGTAAGCATCCCTTTTTACTTTTCTCCTAAATTAACTGATATTTTGTTTTTTTTTTTTTGGATTTTCTGTATACACACAAACACTCCCATCGTCACAAATTAAATAAAGGGCTCTTTAATTAAAGTTATATGTATATGATAATTAATGATTCTAATTGTTGATTTTTTAAAGGACTAAATAGAAACCAAAGCATAAAATATTTAGCCTGTAGCTAAAAACTATACATAGTGGTTCAAAGAAGAGTGAGATATTGATACATCGGTGTACGAATAAAAATTACGGATTAAAAATACATTTTGTATGAATGTAAAAATATTGGTATAGCATTAACACCCTAAACCAACTAATTGTTAATTTTTTGTAGTGTAAACAACAAATGTCCGGGTGGGAATGCGGGTACATGGTGATCAAGTAAATGTATGGTTTTGTCTATCTTTATCAAGAAAGATTTCCCGATGTTGTAAGTATTTTATATTTTACTAATGGTTTGATGTTCTTGAAGTTTAAAGTTTTTTTATTTGTTTCTTTTGTTTAGATGTGGGACGACACAAGCATGGCTATGGAAAATGATATTGACAACTTACTCAAGAATATGATGCCATTACTTTATAAAAAATTAGGTATTCGTTAAGTAAGTTATTCGTTTAGATTCTAGTAAATGATTGAATTTTGGCATGTTGGATAATGTACTTGTTTAGATTTTAGTAAACGATCACATTTTGATTAGTTAATGGCGTAAAGTTTGGTGATTTAATACATCTTGGTTATGGTAGTAATGCAAAGCAAATTGAATTTGCTCATCTTATTGTGTTCAGCAAAATTATTGGATTGATGGTATATGATGAGCAGCCAGGTCTTTAATCGTTTAAATGAAAAAAAATTAAAAATAAAACTAACACCGCGACTAAAAAATGGAAATAGTGTCTAAATATGTGACAAAATTGTTCTAAAACCGCGGCTAAAGACCCAAACGCGACTAAAAATAAAGTCCCCAAAAAAATATAAACCGCGTCTAAAAATGTTTCTAACCGCGATTAAAAGTTGTAAAGATGTTAAAAAAAACAGAAATTCCGAAATCTAACTAAACCGCAACTAAAGATGTTTTTATTTTTTGGGTCGATATTTTTAGACGCGGTGGGAAACCGCGGTTAAAAACATAATTAACCGCGTCTAATATTTAAATTTCTACTAGTAACCCTTCAAGAATTAGAAGAATAAAAAAAGACATGTTAGACCCTTAGAGTAGCTAGGAGTCTAGGACAATATGAGTTGAAAGATACAGCGTGGACTGACCTGATTGGTCCATATATTGGTCCAACAAATGCTAGTAAAGGGACCAAATCAAGTATCCCGGTCGTTGTCGTTGATTTTTATAATTTTGCAAGGGACTAGTTATTCACACACCCATCTTTTTTAATTTAACACATTCACCGACCTTATACGTCTTGTATAAATCTATATATGCCGTATAGCCCTGCGTATATGTCTATACTCTTCTTATAGGCAGTGGCGAATTCAGAAATTTTTTTCACGGGGGGCAAAAAATGAGTGGTAAAAATGGGTTTGGATAAAAAGTGGGTTGTCGGGTTAGTTGAAAACACAAAACAAACCTATTGGTCCGGGTAAAAAGTTGGTCGGGTTAGTTGAAATTACAAAACAAACATGTCAAAACTATTTAAAAAACAATTGTTTAAGTAATCAATTTCAATGTTACATCACAGATTTATATTCGTATAAAATCTATGAAAAGAACGCATTTTTCATTATTCACTTCCAATTATGCCATTTGTAATCAAGTTTGTGCCACTTGTAATCATATTGATATCTCTTGTAATCAGATTTGTGCCCCTTTTGATAAGATTTGTGCTCCTTATTATAACATTTGTGCCCCCTTTTGTTTCAAAATTAAGCAAAATTATTTAAAAACAATACGTTTTAACATACGCTCGCGAGGTCCTACGGGGGGCCTATCCCCCCCTCCCATTGCCTTGTATCCGCTACTGCTTATAGGTACCAAATCATTGACACTGACACCCAATGATTGGCCACGTATAGAGCCGCGCGTATAAGACCTATACGACGTGTATATGTTAATACGCCTAATATAGGTCCCCAATTGTTGACACTAGCAAATTCTGACACCCAATAATTACCCCTTACACTACTCGTATAGACCTATACGAGATGTATAGGTGGTGTGAGGTGGGTGTATGAATAACACAACCCTTTTATAATTTCGCTTTCATCTTGCACTATAATTTTATTATTTATTATTAATTTTCTTTTGTATGAAGACAAAACTCCCATAAAATGTTTACATTGTTAAATCAACCTATTGACCAGAAAATCAATTTTAAATCACGGGAAATTTTAATAAGATGAAAAGTTAACAACACAAGAACAATATCCTAATTTAGATTAAAAGCAGGACATAAAACAACAAAAAGTAAATATAAAAGAACTTATTAAAAAGTCAAGAAAACAACTAGTATACGTTTAACGTGAGAAACCAAAACGTTAGTAACATAGTTCTTCATGTATATCTTTAATTAACATATTCAAGCCATGAGAATTATATATTATTATGACACCATTAAATTAACTACCTTTTTGTAAAATCTTGGCCCTTTAAAGTCATCAACTTTTAATCCTAACCATTTAAAGTCCTAAAAATGCTTCTAGAAGCGGCGGTTGGTGACGGTTTCTCATTCTCTCTCCTATTTCCCAGCGGTTACCTTATCTCACTCCATCTACTCGCCCACTACGACAACAGTTACAATCTTCTAACCAGAAATAGTTACCACCTTTCTCTCTCATTTTCTCTTGCGGATTTCTCCACGTTCCGATATCCACGCAGAGGAGCGTCTTCCTCTTGATACTATATATGACACAATCATGTCAATTGCATGTTTCGATTGAAGCTGACAAAGAAACAGTCGTCAATGATGGTTGCCATCCAATTGAACTAAAATTAAATATCTATCGAGTTCACCACTGTACATCAACGAAGAATACTAGAGCCTACTTCATCGATCAATTCACAGGTCTAACCCGAATCCCTAATTCTCTTTCATTCTTCTCGTCATTGTGTAATGTTGTTTATTGAGTTTTACATATTTGATGTGTTTGATTTTTGTTTCGATTTTAGCAACTCTGGTCTCTGGTGGTAATGACTAATTAGCGCCATATCTTTGAAAAGAGAGTCTGGCTACAATTTTCTTTCATTTGTCTTTTTTTGTTTGATTATCTTCACTTAAGCTAAAAACAAAGTTACTTTAAGCGCATGAGACGTTATGGCAAATATTGAAAATTTCATATCAGGCTGCAATTGGCTAATGTAAATATTTATGAACAAAAATTCTTACCTTACAGTGAAAATTTAGGATTAGTCCTGCACTCCATGTGTTTGTTTAAATGCTTCAATGAACTTATAATTGTTAATTTGTTACTTTGGAATGTGTTTTACCTTCCGGTGGAAATTTAGAAGGCCTTAACAAAGTAAGTCACATTAAGAAGCTTTTTTGTTTCTTTTGCAGATTGTAAATAAATGGTACAAGAAGGGGCCTTGAATGTTTTTGTATATATTGATGATTCATCATAAAAGAGGAAGTAACAGTAATCTCATTCTTTTACTCAAGTTGTGGTTGGGAAAACTGTAATGTAAAAGGGTTTGGTATTCATATGCCAGATGCATATGTTCTCATGTTCTCGTGTTCTCTTGGTGGGTATTGTTTTGTAAATTTAGTATATATTCTGTAACTATTCATTCAATTGATTTCAATTGGAACGAGTTATATCATTGCATATATGCATTTTTGATCTATGGTGCAAAAGAGAGGAGAGAACTAGATGGTCATGGAGTCAGGTAAACACATACTTTGTATTTCAAGTTTATAATTATGTGTTATTAAACCTTTCATGATCATTGTTATATTATTTTAGTTTAATCTGTTTTTTTTAATATTATAGCAAGTAATAATATAATTTCAAAGTATTGTGTTTCACTTCAAAAAAGCATTTGATATAAACTAGCATTGGAGCTGCTCTTTGCTTCTACGAAGTATACATATCTTTTAACTAATATTTGCAATCATGCGTATGAATGTAATTACCAACTTTTTGTATATCTTCTGATTTCGATGACAACATGGAATTAATAAGTATTTAATATATAGGTTTGAGGATTGAGGATGGATTGGTACCATAAGGTGGAAAAGGAAATAGCAGAGAACTAATTGATGAAAATGAGGCATCCATGTTTTTTCAACCTAAGTTACGTTAATTTAGCATATGCTACAAATTGAAAATACTAAGTAAAGCGCCTATTTCATTATTTAAAATTGATAAACATAAATGACTTTAATTGTTAACTTTATAATAATAACAATAATACTAAGAATAATAATTAATAATAATAATAACAACAACTTTTTATTATACTACCATTACATCAAAACAAATGAATTTACACTATAAATATATGAATATATGTTCATATGCAATTATAAAAAAATATTATTATAATAGATGCATTTACATATACATACATACATATATATATATATATATATATATATATGTGTGTCTTTTGTATTACTTATTTTATTATTATTTTACTAAAATGTTAAGTTTATCTAAATACTATAAATTTATGAACATCTGATTATATAAAAAGAAACGCATAAAATCTAATTTTTTTCCTCATTGATCAATATGTTTTATTTGTATGTATATTAGTGTGTTTTTATAAATTTATAAAAACATTTTTTTAAATGAGATTTAGCATAATGAGATTTAACATTAAAATACCCGGCCACCGGACGGGTATACCGCTAGTTCATAGTAGTATCTGTTCTTTGTGAATTTTAAAATTTTTAAAGAAAAATCATGACGGATACAAATAATGTTAATTAACTAACCACATGAATTTGATTTTTCGCTTAAATTTCAAATTCTAGGATGGGAACCGCTCCATAGATGATTGATCGTAGAACGAAACTAAATTCATACACTAAAAAGAGAAATTTGTGAAATTGGATTGTGTGGTTAAATGCGAATGAATCAAGGAAATGGTGAACTTAAGCATTTGAGGAGAAAGAGCCAAATATTACCCTAAATCCAACTGCAGATGAAACATGCATTCAATACTTAAGTTCAATATTCCCTCAATTTATTTGTATGGTCAATGGAGTAAAGATATGAATAGATTCTTTTTTGAACAGCATTTGATCTCAACGTGTAAACCACTGATGTTCAGGCCATGTCACCAAGGTCTAGTTACCATGACCTCCGTTGAGACCCCACCACCACCCCAAAAGGAAACCGCACCGGAAAACTTCCTGACATTCCAAGGACCTCTATTTTGCCCTGAAAGAGATTTGAACCCGTGACATTCCATTTTGAAAGCCAAGAAATACCGCTAAGGCAAAAGCCCCTTTGGTAAAGATATGAATAGATATGTTAGGCATTGAATCTGCTGGAAATGAGAAATGATAATCAGGATCTCAGGGGATTTTGGGATGTTAAAACAATAAAACATGTCTTCGTTTATATGCACTAACTACTAAGTAATCTAACATTTCTTGGTTTAGTTTCTTGCGAAGCAAAAGTTTTCTTTCTTTATATATTTATTTACTAGGTTAGTCACCCGTGTATTACACGGGTTGATTAAAAAAATTACATTATATTATAAGAATTAGTAACTATGATTTAATAATTGCAAAAATGATTTTGTCATATAACTTTTCGTTAGTTAACTTATTGAATAAGGTTAATTGATAAAAAGATAGTTAATTTTGCTGAAATCGAATAAATAAATAAATTTAATATATATATATTCGTATGAAGTTGAAAATACATTAACACATCAAGCTAAACATAACAGAACAAAAGCATAATAATTATTTAAAAATTTTAATCAAACACGAAACTATAAATTCTATAAATATAATCTTCCAAAATGCCAAAAACGTTAGTTATCTAAACCATAAGGGCTGGATTGTCTAAACCATAAGGGCTGAATTGACATATGTTAACTTTTGCTACCTTTTTTTTACTAAAGTAGATGTATATACACAAATTAGGTTATTAACCCGTGTATTACACGGATTTAATATAAAGTATTAAATACTTATTAATAAAAATTTCGCAATTATAAAACGTTATTTTGACATATTAATAAATATTTGAAGTAATAAATAAATAATTAAAAACTTTAATCACTATACAAATGATATATGGCCTTATGATGTGTACCAATTGATATTTTTGAAACAGCTGAAGTTAAAAACTTCATTTTGTATTATATTAAAAACTAACATTTATAAATCAATAATATAAAATATATTTTTTGTAATTATTAAAGTTAAACAACTCAATTTAAAAATAGCGTTAAACATAACAGAACAAAAGCATAACTTTCTCTATAATTTTTATTTATTCAGTTTTTAAATAAATTAAAAAATGTCATTTTTTATAAAAATTTCATTGTTTAAAAACTCATTATATGGTATATTTTAAGAAATCATTTTATAAGATAACTTGTTTTTTTGCATATATTTTTTTGTGAAAATAAAATATTTCTTCCTTTAAAAAATTTTGATTTTAGAAAATTTTGATGTATTTTATAAAAATTTTTAAGTGTGTTTTATTATAAGAAGAAATAATATATTAGTTAGTATTATAATTATTTAATAAAAGAAAAATTTTATTTAATAAGAGAGAGGATATATAGTTATTTAATTGGAGAGAGAATTAAGTGGAAAGATAGAATTGACAAATGTCAATAGTGGTTTGACGATATGACATGTGGCTTATAATGGTATGAGTATGTGACATGTGGCAAAAATTTACTCTTTTATTATAGTGTATAGATATAGATTGCTTGGTGTTCAAAAAAAATGACACATCTAATTTGGAGAAAAAGAAATGCAAATTCAGTTAAAACTATTTTTACGCAAGTTTCATTAGAATTGTTATATTATATGCCATTTTTCAAAGTTTAAGTTTTATTCCTTTACAACATTAATAAAATTTCAAAACCTTGTAATAAAAATCTGGCACTGAAATAATTAATCAAGATCTTTGCCTTGAACAGGAACAACACATTCTAGCTTATAACACATTCACACCATTTTATCATGAAATACAAAACCCAAAGAATAAAAAATAATTTTTTTTTAAATCTGATTAAACCTAAAATTGGACCCAATTGATTCCATGAATATAAACAAGAAAACCCCATTGGTGGTTGAAAACCCATCCCAATCCCTCGTAGAAATATGATGTGATTATGCATGTGCGGACATCGATGCCACAAGCAGGTTTTTTTTTTCCTTGAACGACGAAGGTTTCAATCGTATGAACCCACTGTTTTCAGGCCATGTCACCAAGATTTAATTACCTAGACCTCCCATAAGCCACCACAACCACCCCAGAAAGAAACCCACTGGGAAAATCCCTGACCCCCCTCAAACCCCTATTTTTCTGCGGGAAGGATTTGAACCCAAGATCTCTCATTTAAGAGAATCCTGAGACACCATTGTGGCAACGCCTCTTTGGTCCACAAGCAGGTGTTAGCACAAGAGATATTCATGAAGCTTAAAAATATCTCACCCAAAACACACACTCAATATTTATTGAAAGTTGAAGTTTTCTTATAAGTTAAATAAATTCCAAAATGTTAGAGATATCCTCTTAGTCTTTCTTCTCTCTCTTCAACATGTTGTTGAGATTTCAAATCTTATAAAATGTGTGCATAGATATTTAATAGGAGTATATTAAAACTCATAAACTTAAAAAAAAAAAAAAATCTAAACTAAACTCCAAAATGAAAAAAAAAATTATTATTTAGATACCACACATTATAGTAATTTGTAATCAACAACACTCCAAAGGTTCATATAGAGTTGGTTGTTGGTACGTTTTTAAATATATAAAAATTTCACTAACTAATGGGTCAATGGACCCTCTTAACCTTCCATTGATTCGATGTGTTATATAGAATGTAAATCAATCAAACACGAGCTAGTTTTTGTTTGAGCTCAGTTCACATATAATTTTACAGACTTGAGTTGGCTCAGGCTGATCATAAAAGTATAAAAAATAGTACTTATAATGTAGTTAAATTATTTACTAAATTGAACAAAAACATTAATATTTAATAAAAGAAATAAATGTTTAATTAGAAAGAGAAGTGAAAAAAAAACAATTTTGAGGTGTTTTAAAACTGTTTGTATGTATGTATCTAATATACGAAAATTAAAGAGGACACGTAATAGTCCATGGTTTCTTCACAGAATAATCAATATACCTAACTACTAATTATTTTTCGTGGTTTTTATTTTCTAGTATTAGAAGTTATATGCATTTAGAAAACTGATTTATATGTCTATATGGTATGTTGAAAATAAACGTAAGAATATGAAATATAGACGTAACAAACCGAAAGAAAAAGATGACGCAAGAAGAGGATACATAATTATCAAAGCAATAATAAAATAAACCAAGTGAATTTATCTAATAAATTTATGAGACTTGCACAAATTATGTCAAAAAAGCCAAAAAGGGGTGAACTCTCGAAGATTTTTTATGATAGAAATTAAAGTAAAGCAATTCAAAAAGCATCCGTGACTTTGTTATCCCTTGCACTTCAATCCAACTTGTTTCAAACTTATTTGTTTATCAACTTTCCACCATCCTTTCCTAATTTTTTCTTTTATAGAAAACTATTTTTTATATTAAGAAAAAAATATAGGTTTAAAGATTATATTATATAATGAAAGAAATTATCCAAAGAACACACTACTTACTTTTGTTATAAATGATATTATATATAGTTTAAAAAAAAATAAGTGATGAATTTATCTTAAAAAATTATATATTACAACGAAATATTTAATAAAATCAGATGTTTAATTTCTTGTATTTTCACAATCATAACACCATCACCATCACCAACAACGAAAACATTAACAATAGCAACAATAATAATACCATATTGCATCATATAAGTGCTACGTAATTAATAATATACATTTTGGTATCACTAACCTGTCGGAGATGTGCTATTCGAAAGGGGGGGGGGTATGCCCTCCTGGTAGGAGTGTGCATAAAACCGAAAAAACCGACCCAAAACCCAAAAACGGAAAAATCCAACCCGAAAAAACCGAACCCAAATAGAAACCGACGGGTTTGGTGTAAGTTTTTTAAAAACCGAAAGTTTGGGTTTGGTTTGGTTTTACGTTAAAGAAAAACCGAAAAAACCGAATACATGCGTATATGCATATATATATATATATATCACATTTGAAAAATTTTAACAATTTATGAACCGTCTATTTTTATTTTCTTAGTTCTTGATATCAAAAGTCAAATAAAAATCGTATATTTTATTATTATTATTATTATTATTATTGGTTTAGGATACCAAAAACACGTGTAATTTTTACTAAATTTAAATATTTTTGTATATATTTTTAAATATTAAGTAGTGTTGTACTTAAAATATTTTTAGTAGAAATATAATATTTTAGTTTATTTTTTTACAAGCATAATTTAAGGCCTAAGTAGAAAAAACTGAAAAAACCCAAACCGAACCCGAATGAGTTTTGAAAAGATAAAAACCGAAAAAATCAAACCCAAACGGGTTTAAAACCGAAAAAACCGAAATTTCGGTTTTGGGTTTGGATTAAGCAAAAAACTGATCCAAACCGACCCATGCACACCCCTACCTCCTGATCTACATGTAATTTTTTGGTTGTGACTATATATTTTTTCGGCTAAATGTCCTTTATCCAAAAAAAACTTAGTGTAGGCATATGTAATATTTATCAAAAGGTTTTATGTCGGTTGCAAGATGGCGATTATATATATCCTTTAAAAATGTTCCCTGAAGAGTAAAGACATAAGAACTCATAATCATCATAACGATTAGATCATCTTCTGTTTTAAATAGCATAATTGTGACGACCTGGCTCATCAAGCTCTAAAGAAACCTCGCAAATGTGAAAATTCTCTAGCACATGCTATAGTAAATTTTGATTAATACAAGACTTCAACTGATGACCGTGTATCAAAAAAATTAAATGAGTTACAGACCAATTGATGTCTGGTTGGGTGTCCACTTATATAATGAACTAGAGTATACCCCGTGTGTTACACGAATTTAATATAAAATATTATATACTTAGCAATAAAAATTTATAAATTATAAAATAATGTTTTAATATAAAATGTTTAAAATGCATATTACTAAGTACTTAAGTAATAAAACAATGATCAAAACTTTATTTTTAAAAGAAATTAATTTTTAAAATTTTAATAGTACAAAATGTCATTTGTTTATAAAAAACTATTCTTTAAAAGTGTTTCTTAGAATTTTTTTATTTTAGAATACATAATTTTTAGAAAAAAATTTCTAATAAATACTAATTTAATTTTTTTATTTCTAGAAAATATTGATTTTAAAAAAAATTAATATCTTAGAATTTTTTTAAAGTGTTTCTTATTAAAATATTATTTTTAATTGATTATAAAACTTTTTAGGTTTAAAAAGGTGAATAATGTTATTAATATTATAACTATTGAATATGAGAGTTAATATTTTTACTTGATAGGAGTGAGAATTAAAGATGTGATATGAAGTTGCCAAGTGACACTAATGGCTTAAAATTGGGACAAGTGACAAACATTATTTTTGTTTATTAAGATTGTAAGATGTTTAAGTCTATTTAAAAGAGAAAAATAGAATAAATATAATTTTGGAATAGATGTGTGTGTGAATTGTCATTAAAGAAAACATACTGTTTCGTTTTAATTATGCTATACAAACAAAAAAGTGTATGGCCGCAAAAATTAGAAAAATTTAGTACACAAGATATAATACATTTCTTTTATATTATATGGAAAAGAAATTTAAACCTCTTTTTAGCGTGAAAATTATGTAAAAAAATTTTTTTGCATGCTTGTAACATAAAAATCATGTAAAAAAAGTTTGTAAACTCATTTAAAACATATGTAACGCTACGCCTGGATGTTACGTATGTTTTACATAGGTTTACAATTTTTTTAAATCCACTTGATGTTTTTTTTTAATTTTTTATTAAAGTGTGCCAAATAATGTTAAAAACCTATAAAAATTAAAAAAAAAACCTTTTTTTCACATGATTTTAAAATGGTTTTCACAATAAAAAGTGGCCGGTTTTCAAATTACCTATATCACATGTGTATATATATATATATATATATGCTGATGGCCGTGAGAGCTTACTTATGTGATAAACCATGAGTTCCTCCCAATACACAACTAACCAAGAGGTTCAGGCAAAACGCGATCGCAAGCAATTAAGTCGATATCCTTAAATGAAAATTGTTCTAAAAGAAGATTGAACTTGACATCGTTACGTTGTCTTTCCTCCACTTAAACAATGCACCACGTGCAGTTAGGGCTGTTCAAATCGTTCGCTGCTCGTTGCTCGTTCGTCGCTCGCTCGGAAAAAGCTCGTTCGAATTTCGCTCGGTTTTAAACGAGCCAAGCACGCTCGGTTCGGTTTATAAACGAGCCGAGCACGAGCCAATGTAAGCTCGCTCGGATAGTCGCTCGATTGGCTCGTATGATAAAGTATAACTGAATTATATATATATATATATATAATATTTTCTTAATGTATAACTAATATAATTTTTTTATATTTAAACTACTTTCAAAAGACCCAATATCAAAATAGGCAAAATACCCAATACTCAAAAATTTAGATCTAATTCCCAGATCCATTTGTTTCACTTTTCGCGTTAAATTTAATTCCCGAATGCCCAATACTCAGCCGTTTGTTTACTCTCAGCCGTGATCTTTTTACTTAGACTAGTATGGATGTTTGGATGTGTTTATAGAGGTTTAGACTACTTGGATTATGTTTTGAAAAAATTCTGTCATTGTTTGAGATTATCGCTACTGAACATGGCTTCTTTTAATCTTAAATTTGATTATTTGTGATTTGGGATTATTAGCTGCTAATGTGAGTGTTGATATGTATCTACAATAACCAAATAGATGGCAGTTGGTAGTTATTCGTGACATTAAATATTATTAAACCGAGCAAAACCGAACCAAGCCGAGCCGCTCGGTTTAAAATGAGCCGAGCCGCTTGGTTTAAAACGAGCCAAGCAACGAGCACAACATTTGGCTCGATTATGCAAATCTGAACCAAGCCGAGCCGCTAGGTTTGAAAACGAGCCGAGCACGAGCATATCCTCGCTCGGTTCGGCTCGGCTCGTGAACAGGTGCTTGGAGATTATATTTTTAATGTATATTGATTCTTTTTTTAAGAATCAACCCAAAAGAAAACCGAATATCACAATCTTACTAATATTCTTAGTACAACATTAGTGAATATAGAATAATCCCGAGCTACAAAGAAATCATCATGTTTTAAAACAACATATATTAAATGGCATTAAATAGCGTATGCTAAATTAACATTTCGATCTAAACTAGCACTTTTAAAGTAGGTTTTAAAATACATATATGGATGCTTTATAATATGGTATTAATATTAAAGTAATTGATAAAGAAGTTATATTTGTAAGATAACTTAAAAAATGTCACATATTTTCTAGATCACAAGCAAGTGAACGCATAGTGGCCACTTTTGTCTTGGCATCTCCTTCGTCATCAAAAGAGTCAAGATTCGACAACCATTTCTTTACTTTTCTGCAACATCCAACCCAACTAGTTTCATTAATTAATACTGCAAATTTGACTTTAACATACGTAATTAAACTACAATCTATACCGTTTTAAATAATATATTGTGGTAAAAATATTTCATTTTTATCATTTTAAATTCATTGAATAGAAACATTTTTTTAAAGTATCTAATCTAATATAACAAATAAGTATCTTGAGTGCACCGTTGTCAAAATTTTAGGTGGTATCAAATTTGGGTAAATAATAAATTTAGTTTTATTATTTATGTTACATACTATCTTAGCTGTTTTTTAACAAAATTTTGGATGATAATCAAATTCTTTGAAATTAAATATCAAATTTTGTTATTTCAAAGTTTTATAAATGATTATTAATATGGATTAACTTTTCTTTACACTTGTACTTGTTTTATCTTCAAAGTTATCACATAAATAGGGAAGTAAAGTGAAACATTTTTATATTAATTTTAAATGTAATTTTTTTAAGATATTATATTATGAAAAAAATTTATTATATATCATCTTATAAACACATCATGAAATTTATCTATAACGTCATTTCTTACATACACAAGCTTGTCTAATAATAAACTAACTCATAATAATTTCTGACACGTTTATCCAAAATTTATTATCTTTCATAGATAACATGATACAAATTATTTTAAAATATTAAATTATGTTAACTTAAAATATTATTATATAATTTTTTAAATTCTTATTATAGTAAAAATAAGCATTACATATATTTAAACTAACATTACACGTATTTAAGCTATGTAAGATTATAACGTGGTTAATATAAAATCACAAAGATGATGACTAAATTAAAATATTATATGTAATATTATATTATATTAATATATATATTTTAATCATTTTTTATAATAAAACATGTACTATTTACGTTTCCACAAAGTGTCATTTTGTTTATTCGAAGCTTCGTTGTCAAAATTTTAATTTAAGAAAAAAAAAAACAAGATATTATTTTATATTTATTTATAGTAACATCCAATGAAGAATTATGACTGCGTGCGGTTAAAACTAATATACAATAAAATATAACAAAAAACCATTACTCAAGTAGAAGTTGAAGAGCCTGAATGTCTTGGTGACGTCAGTGGAAACAATGGCAACAGTTGGGGCACAACTTCCCTCACCGGAGTAGTCGCCGGAGACGGATGTAAATAATACCCTTTCTCTGCTATCGCTTTTTCTTCAGCTCCGATGTCCAAACTCGGGCTACCGTTTGTCACCGGCGACCTGTTGAACGCATCCGAAGTAAGTGGTGTGACCGGACTAAGCACCAGAGACGGGAAATTAAGTAAACTCGGCGACGGAATCTCCGGCGGGTTAGAATAGCCGGAGACTCCGGGAACCAGCGGGTTGATCTTGAAGTTCTTCAGGCTGTTTCTCCGTTCGTAGAGCTTCGAGGGTTTCTTGTTCGGGCCGGTTTTCATCGGAGGGATTGGGTTTCTCGCCGGAGCGTCTGGCCGGCCGACGGCTGTGGCGTGTTTGATGGTTTCAGATGATCCGGTTAGCATTTGAACTACTTTTTTGAAAGAGTTGGTGTCGGCTTGAACGAAGGTTGTTGGGTAAGGGTTGTTGGGGTCGGAGATGGTGACCGGAGTTGGCGGCGGCGATGGATGGTGGTTGGTGGGGGTGTAGCAGGTGTTGGAAACCGGAGGATTTTCCATTTTAGAAGGAAAAATAAATCTAGGAGAGAGGGGTGACTGAAAAATTTGAAACGTGAAGAAGATGAAAAGATTATATATATATATACTTATATAGTCTTAAACTTTTAAGAAACATAATAATGATTTATAAAGCATAATAAACGTGACTTATGTTCTGTTTTATTATCATCTTTTTACCTAAGATTAAAGTACTCGACATAAACAATTTTTACGTCTTCTTAAAAACAAATACTTCAACGCATGTTATTCTTGTTCCTTTTCTATACTTTATTTTTTTTTTAATAGCAAACTCCTCTGATCGAAAATTACCCACACAAATATACCATACTTCTTAATGTATGTATTAGTCTTTACTGTAACATCATAGCCAAATCTCATATCGGTCGTGAACAGAAAATATTTTTGGATCATAAGTAACGATCCGTCTTTTATATCATCAACGTGTGTTGGGCTTAGCTGGATGTGGAGCAAATGAAGACTCCAAAGTTAAGTGTACTCAGGTAGCAGCAATCCAGAGATGAGTGACATCCCTGAGAAGCTTGCACCCGGGTAATTTAAGACAAAGACGTGAGCTCCGAGTGAGCAAAACGAACAACACTGTTGGTAGATGGGTCCAAATTTTACATTTACTGTGTTAGTCTTATCGTTTTATGATATTAGTTGTTTGCAATATATGTGACATTGATTAGTGGAGTCTTCGACCTTTTTTAATTCACTTTCAAAATCCCAATTGTTTGATGAACACGGCGATATCGTGGCCTTAATGGTGGAAATCAAGAGTTGGGTGGGTTTCCATTTGGTCTGGGCAAAATTGGGTCAATACTATCCTGACCGAGACCGAGACCGATTTTGACTTATAATTGAGACTGAAAACTGGAGTGGATGACATTGGCGGTATCAGGTATTGAGGTCTCTCGGGTATCAGTTATGCAAGAGACCAAGATCGAAAAATAAGAATTTGGGTCATTATTTCCATGTCATTTATTGGATAATTCTCTGCCGATGAAGCCGTAAAAATCGATGTAAACACATTTTGGCCTAAATGTAGCATTTACATAGCTAGAAGCAGGACAAAATAATGAGTTTTATTATATGAAAAAAATGCAATAATTATAAACCCTATGACCTACAATGATGTTAGGTCTATGTAAAATTGGATACCCCACCCGATTCAACACTACCCAGACTTCCTTTGGCTAATTTTTTAGACCAAAAAACAGGCCCAATACATAGTACGGTTTCAGTTTTCGGGTACTTTCTGGTTGGGTTTTCGGGTACAGGCGGTACCAATTTTTTGCTCACACTGATTCCCATGGTTAACAATAATGAAATCAAAGAAAAAGAAACCCTTGATCGATGAGGGAAGGTAGATACCGACAAGTTGTAGTGCTCAGATTGCACGGTGGAATGCACCGGTGAAGATGTTGGTGACTGCACGCAACGGTGTTTCGAGGTGAATAGACGAATTAAAATGGTGCGATGGTTGCGCGAGAGGTCAATCGAAATAGTCGTGGAGATACGAGAGAGAGCGAGATTTCTTTTTATTTAAGTAAATAGTTTTTTGTTTGAAAAAGGGATTTGTCTAATTATAACAATATGTGTTAACATGTTTTTTTTAAATAGGTTGACGGTTCTAATTTTATAGTAAACAAAAAAGATGAAATAAATTGTTAGGTTAAAAAAATAGCTTCTATATCAATTTTATATACTTCTTTTCATTTTAATTTTAACATTAAGGGTAAGTTGGAAATCTCACACCCACTAAAATTAGGATTTAACTTTTATATTTATATTGGGACTTTGAGCAGTGATGAAGTTTTAACGTTTTAAACGGTGGCGGAAATTTACGGGATCATAATATATGTTAACTTTTTAAAGTGAGATGGACGAAACCAATATTTAAAAAATAAATAAATTTTCGACCGAAAATTAAATTACGGACAGAAAAAGGGAGGACGGTCCCCCCTCCCCCTTCCCACCCAATTAAAGCTTCACCTGACTCTAAGATTACGAAACGTGCATAATAATGTTCTATGTTGTTTTCAAATTTAAAGACTGAATGTAAAATATATACCTATCACATGCCACCAATGTCCCTATAATTAACTCTATGAAATACTACCCTATCCTCCAAAAAAACCTAGTTGATGAAGACGATTCACTAGTTATATCTATTTCTTCTTTTGTTTTTTTTTTTTTTTTAAATACATGTGTTCTCATCCTTATTTTATATTTTCACACCCTTTTATAATCAACAGCGTATCAACTCAAAGAAAATGTTTATATAATAATTACACAAGATTTATATGCAATATAAAGTAATCTTCAGTTCACATCCTGTTTGATGATGTTGAGAAACAAACTTAACGAAAAATATTCAGAATTTATCATGTATTACCTAATCTTTCAATGATAAGGAGAAACACATACTAAGAACTTACAATACAACTAACACACACATATAGTGATCATTTCAATAGATTATAAAAAGTAAAAAAATGAGTAATCTAAAAATATATTTATTTTAAAGATCACCAACTCGATCGCTTATAGTCGCACTGTTCCTCTCTAATTAATTGGTTATCGAGTCTCCGTGATGGTGGCCTAGTGGTAATGGGGCGGGATCTATAATGGAGGTCTAGGGTTCAAAGCCCGGCATCACCCAATTTTCTCTGGGTTACGCGATTTACCTCCCTTATGTTGGCCGTGAGACCGGTCGGTGAGAGGCGCCTAATGGTGGCGTTCACCATTTTTTTTTTAATTGGTTATCTAGAAAACAAAAAAATAAAAGTTAGTTTAACAGTAGGAATTCTTGTAGGAGTGGAAGTAACAATACTAACGAATAAAAAGATCAAAAAATGATTTTATATGTATAAATGATAAGACCCGAAAAAAAAAAGAAAATTAAATCACATGTGATTATTGATGAGTTTTAATAAGAAAAACAAAATAATGAAAATGGAAAAGGTAGAAAAGGGAAAACCATAGTTGACTCGTAAGAATTAGTCAAACATAAAATTAATTGTCGCTTTGAAATTCTCACGGAGCTCGACTTTTTTATGCTTCTCATAATCTCTATTTTTATATTAAATAGTAAAATGTTAAATTTAAGTGCTTATTTAATAAAATTTTAGGTATCATTATAACTAGTTTTATGTCATCCCTGACATACTTTGCGTGAATTAAACTTTTTTAATAATATTTTTATACAAAATATTTAAAATGTTAAATATAAATTTTCTTATGCTCGACTTTGGATTGATTGAATAACAATTATACTCATTGTTACTATTTTTTTTTTAAAATTTCGTAAATATATAAAAAAAATTATAACTAAAAAAACAAGATTGAAATTTGAGTTTAAAGCTAAAATCATTTATTTGTAAAGTATATTAAAAAATAAATAATAAATTCAATAAAATTGACATGTTATAATGTTTATTTGATGATAATCTGCTCACTTTATAATAACACATTTGTTATCAAGTAACATAAAAGAGAGAAACAATCATGCTGCCTAATCTACATACACGTTGAGTTTAAACCAATCATCATCCTTAATGTCACAAATGAGCTCATTATTTCATTTCATAACTTTCTAGTTTCAATTTTTAGCATACTTTTCGAAATTTTAGCATGTATTTTTTAACACTAGGATGAAACAACAACATTAAAACCACTCTCACCTTGTCCCAAATCCTTATTTGAGAATTTTATTCAAAAGTGTATGAAACAACCGACAAACCTCATCATTAAAATTGCTCCTGTCTTTTGTTTCAAACCTTTGTTTGAATAATTTTGCCAAAAATGCGTGAAACCGCTGCTTAATGATAGAGAGATTGCATAGTCTTCATGAACCGGTATCCAAATATGTTTTTAGAGACTTTAAATGTCGTAGATTAAAAGTTCAATACTTAAAGGCTAAGATCTTTTAAAAAAGTGTTTGCCCTGTTGACAAACCATATATATGATTTAAGTGCAATGTTATCCCAATCTGTAACTTTCTTTCGTGAACCATCATAGATGTGAATATTCGTAACCATTCTGTTAATATCAAAACAATTCAACAACTTAAAAAGAAAAAAAAAATCATAATCATTCTAGAATAAAATATAAAAAATGACTACTTATGGGAATTTCGTATTCAACCCCTCTTTCTATAAGTATCGATTTGAAAATTGGAACTCTAAACATTTAATGAAACTTAAGGGCTGAACGAACATACAACATACATGGAGACAACAAGAAGGTTGATGGTGATTATGACACTAGATTTTTTTTTAACGGCGAAGGTTTCAATCGTGTTGGCCCACTGTTTTCAGTCCATGTTACCAAGGTCTAGTTACCTGGACCTCCTATGAGCCTCACAGCCACCTCAGGAGGAAACCCAATTAGAAAACCCCCTGACCTCCCTCATACCTTTTTTTTTTTTGCTGCGAAAGAGTTTCGAACCCGAGACCTACCATTTGGAATAATCACATGGTACCACTGAGGCACTGCCTCGTTGGTGATTATGACACTAGATAATACTTTAAAACACTAAAAGATAACTTATATTGTTTCCGTTTTACTCTTACAACAATTAATTAACAATACACACACACATACATATATATACAAGTATGGTACCCGCATAACATTGTATAGATACTAGTATGGTACCCGCGTGACACTGCTGGAAACAAAAACTTAACTTGGTAATTTTAATGGTTTGCATGGTTCGGCTTTGAGCCATAACCATAACAAAAGCAATTTTTTTAATTTAATAATAATCTAAAGGTGACTTTATCTCCAAACATAAAAGGCCAAATAGACCAAAATGCTAAGAAATAATTCATATGTTTTGAGAAATGTTTTTTATATAATCACTCCATCTTAATTTAATTTTTTTTTTGCTACCAGTTTGGGTTATTTGAAAAAAAAAATAAAGATTTTGAAAGAATAAAAAAAACAAAATTTTCGGATTGATCTTGACATAATTATTTAGGTTAGTACAACAAAGTGGGTTTACAACAGGTATTTTCTCTATAAGTTTGTCTAATTAATACTAAACTAATTATTTGTCACACTTTTATCGTTGACATAAGAAAAAACACATGGGTCATCAAAATTAATATAAAACTGATAATTACAAACATATATGTAACGTGTGCAATAATCGTATGTGAAAAACAATTGTCATTCAAAATCTGATATTAAGTTTTATTCTAATAATGTTCAATCGCATTGTTGTTATCATTAGTGTCATATCAAAATTTTCACCCACACAAGACCACTCCATCAACTACAATTTTTCAACGTACCACACTTTTCACATTCTCGCTGTTATCTATTTATCTGTCTATGTGTTTCAAGGACGATACACATACTAATTTTTTATCAACCGTCCACAATACAAATTTCTTATTCTATAGTTTGTTAAATACGTTTAATTGCATCAACCGTTAACCTTTAATCTAGAATCAAAGGTATTTTTTTATTAACTCAACGTACTATAAAAACAAATGATAGCCAGCCAGATAAATATTTGACCCACACAAGTTTTTAAATAAAATTGGCCACCAGAATGCATAAACCTGTTTTTTTAAGGTTTGTTGACCCTGCTTAAATCTGCATATTTTTGTGTTATGTTCGTGCTTTGTTTCGGATCATCTTATCGTTTACAAATTCATAGCGTATTTTATTATCGTTAAATCTATCTTATTATTAAATTAGTTTAAACTTAAATGCCTCTGGTTTGAGATTAAATAAGTAACATCAAACATGCTATTAAAAAGACAAATTGTTTACAAATCTCAATTACTTTTTTTTTTAAACAACTAAAGGAGTCCTCGGACCCAACAGCCCACGCGCTGCGACCACAGACCGCTACCAACCCCCGGAAACATTTAAAGCCGAGCGTTGGCGAGTGCCGAATCAGGGAACCATCACACCATCTAAGAGGAAACTCGCACTGAGAAAACCCCCTAGCTCACCCAAAACATTTTTTGCTTTAAACGAGACTCGAACCCAAGACCTCTCATTGTTGTGGTCAAGGAGTACCACTAGGCTATAAGCCTAATGATCAAATCTCAATTACTTAAAAGATTAGTTGTGTATGGTATAGGATTATAATATTTGATCTGTGAAATGACTTTGTGGGTTCCAGTGGATCTATTCTTCTGAAGGGCTCACCCGCAAACTTAAAACGTGTGAGCCACAAGGTACATGGAGCACACTTGGGTCTAGTTTTAATGGTTACACGCGCTTCTTGAAGGAGTGGTTAAGCCTAATAATGAATAGAAAAAGCCAACTCCTGATAAGGCGATTTGGTTGATGCCTAGGAATTTCAGCCAACGAGATGTGAAGAGTGGTTCGAAGCTGGGACCAAGTTTACTTTAACATAAAGTCAAACATGGCTACTTTTTTTTGTAATTATTGATTAAAAATTTAAGGTTCTGTTTAATAGCTTATTAGCATGCTAAGAATTAATTATCTGTCTTAAAAACAACCATGACAATAAAACTGTTGTTTTGTTATAACAATACCAAAGGTAATATACTAATTTTACACCTAAATAGATAACAAATATGTGTCAACCATTGCTTAGCCCACTGGAGGCATTTATCCCATATGACGATCCTGAGGTTTATCCCAGGTTTCTCGATGGGGGGCGAGGGTTTACCAATTCACAGGGTTCCTGCGCATCTGGGGGGCGTGTCTCCGGTGGGCCCGGTTAAGACAACATACGTGAAACATTGCCTTCCAAATGCCTTCCAAAAAAAAAGATAACAAATATGTCATTTAATTCATTTTGGTAGTCCTTATCAAATACAGAATAATACAAAATGTTATTACCCTAGCCATTATCATTAATTAAAATTCAATGTTTTTAAAACCAATTAGGACGTAAAACTTGTTTCTTTACTGGTATGTGGTAGGACCGGCAATTTACAATCCGGATGACTACATAAATATTATATATTAATATACATATATATATAGAGAGAGAGAGAGAGAGAATCAATTAGAAAACCGGTCGAACCGCCCAGTTTATCGTTTGAACCACCGGCTGCGGTCGAACCTCCTGGTTCCTTCAAAACGGTTCAAAGCATATAACTGGACCGCTAATGTATTAGAATCCCATTCCGTTCCATGTTTGAAAACACTGATTCAAATTGACGTGCATGATAATTATGTCAATTTTTCATCGTTTAGTTTTACATGTTAAATGAAATGCTCTCTCTTATAATTGATACATATCATTTTAAATTTGTCCCTTAACATTATGCCTGGAAAAATGGGAGGGTTAGGTAACATATTAAAGCGGGTGCAGGTCAGGATGAGTTTTAAGGAAAATCATTTTGGGTCTAAATGCGTCTTTTTTTTTAAAAAAAAACAACATTTTTGTTTAAGTTAAAATGAGTTGTAATGGAACAAATAGATTAATGATTTGAATAATTTTTAATGATTTTTCTCATCATATATATTTTTGATTATTCTTACTTGTTTGAATCTATTATATTTACATAATTTTGAAGTTACCCATCTTGACACGCATTGTATTAAAGTCCTATCCATCTTAACTCATTATATTTAAATTTTTTTTAACGGCAAATGTTATTTCCTCCTAAACTACTCCACAATAATTACACCATTGCATGGGTTAGAACCCATGACCTCCCATTATAAGAGACAAAGCCTCTACCAAGTAGGCTAGTATCATGTTGGCGAACTCATTATATTTAATAAGTCTACCCATTTCAACCCAAAGTACAATAATTGATTACTCAAATATACCCATGTATCATGATATGGATCAAGATTGCTAGATTTACCTAACATACATATAAATCAATGCTTTTATTGCAATCTCTTGATAAACCTCTGTCTAAATATGGAAAAAAAAATTATTTGCTTATAAACCACCCTAGGTCTAAACATATATATATATATATATATATATATATATATATATATATATATATGTAATTAATGCTTTAATTGCAATCTCCTGATAAACCTTTGTCTAAATATGGAAAAAAAAAACATTATTGGCTTATAAACACCCTTCTTTCTCTCTTGTAGCACTCTATGTAAACCTGGCAAAACATGTTAGTTGGGTCGGGTTGGGTCACGTGTTAGATATGTTTGGATTAGGATGCGTATAGGTCAGAAAATGTTATAAGCAATTTCACTTTGTGTTGAAATAGATTGTTTTTAAAAAACAACAATTTTGTTTAAGTCAAAATATGTTGGACTAAACAAATAGTCTAATAGGATAATTTTTAGTGATTTTCTCATCAAATATGTCATTAATCAATCTTAAACATTCAAATCTATTGCTTTCACCTGCTTTTTAGGTTACCCATATTAACTCGTATTATATTAAAGTGTTACCACTTTTAACTCATTTCATTTATGATGTTAACTATTTCAACCCATTATACAATAATTGTCTCCTAAACCAATTCATTTCTTTTGATTTCGGTGAAAATTGTCACCTCTAAATCTATGGCATAAAAAACAACCATTGAAACTTTTTAATTTTCTTCACATATGCCCAAGACTTTTATCATAATATCACACCTTACCTCTACCCATGCTCAAGGACCTCACCCTTCTTTTAATATCTTTAGCAATTAAGACAATGATTGACATGAATAGGAGTCTTTAAGAATTAGGAGCCTTCAACTTGCGTTGTTGAGTGGCATGCTCATCTCTAACATTAAGCCATTTTGACATAAAATCTAGCCAATAAAGGCATCCACTTACAAACCAAATAAACAATGGAATCAAATACCTTTACGGGAACACTCATGAATGACCGGCCCTACAAACACAAAACTCTATCTTTTTTTTAACAACTAACGCCATGTATCACTGTTTAAATTGACAGACTGACACCACCATCTAAGAAGAAACACGCACTGGGAAAACCCTAGCTCTACCTACAGCATTTTTTTGCTACAGGTGAGACTCGAACCCAAAGCCTCCCATTAAGGAAGTCAAGGGGGCACCATTAGGCTATAAGCCCTTTGATACAAAACTCAATCTAGGCTAGACACCACTTTTCTAAGGCCACATAAATGCTCTCATGCTCAATACATGTTGTGCGAGAAACTTTGAAGACAATCTTTGGTTTTTTATAAATCTTATGGTTCAAGAAATCGAAGCGAGATCGAACAAGAGCCACTATATCCTAGAAGATCTTCTAATAGATGACGGCGAAAGATTATGACTAGGCATGTAAACGAAACATATGTTCAACAAATAGTTTTTGAACTGTTCGCTGAGAAGTTAATGTAGTTTCATTTGTTTAACAAATGAATGCATACAAACAATAAATTTTTAAATAGTCTTGTTAAATGAAAGAAAATGATGGAGGTCTTGTTTGTGAATGTATTTTAATGCATTTATTTACGTTTGATAGTTTATATCTATTTATTAAATGTATTCTATATTTTAAATTTTTTTAGTTTTCATTTTATCACAATAATTAAACTAGATACGGTCATTTGAAGTTTCTGTCTTTTTATAAATTTAGTCATTTGAAGCTTATATATTTTGAGGTATTATTTTGAGAGATATATGATCATTATTTCTAACTTGTGTTCTGCTTGGGATAATTGTCTTCGTTTGCTTTCATGAATAAATTCAATTCTTTAATAAACAAACACGAAAATTAGTTTTCAGTTGGTTATATGATTGTGAACCGAATACAAACAATTCAATAGGAAACAAACAAAAACTGGCCGTACCCCAAACCGACACAGGTGAACAAGTAGAGTATACTAGGGCGCTTGAGAGAACCATGTCGAAGGAACTAGGCAAAATGACCCCGCAACTTCGGGAGAAGGGGTACTCTCCTTTGTCTCTTTGCTGAATTGCTATCAACTAAACGGAAGACCCTTGTTAGGACGAAGATCTTTGCTCAACAGGAAAAACTTCATTATACGAAATAAGATAACTAATTGGCAGTTGTCCGAAGGCAAGTAGTTAAGAACAAAAGCTCGAGCATGCAACGGAAAGCATAAGCATTTGGGCAAAAGGAAGCATTCTCCGTTGGCACAAGAATAGCAAACAGGTTAAAATAAAAGCCCATCAAACTATGAATTGAAAGGATCATATAGCGTAAAGCATCCTTGGAAGCCGATCATGTCCCGTCGACGTCAGTCACTATATGAAATAAATACGGAAAGCCATCAGATACGTGTCAGTAGTTCATAAAATAGACTTTAGAATCTGGTATAGACCCGATATGATATATATTATCGTCGGTTGTCCCTGATCTGCAAGTAATATCTGCAGACCAGTATAACGCTTGACTAATCATCGAGTACCCCACCGGGAAAGAGCCCCCTTTATCGATTGAACCAGGCTGCTGCTATCACAAATCTCAATTCGTGCTTGAGAGCATGTAGTTGGAAGAGGAACTGGTTGGCGAGCGTAAAGCATGAGATGTCCTTTCATAGTGGAAACTCTCAAACAGAAGAGAAGGGCACAAGAAGGCTTAGTTGGTTTCTTTACAACCTTAAATATGACAGTTCAAGTTTATGCGAGTCCTTAATCATGACTAGAGGTGGCAATTTTTACCCTTGTTAAAGGAAGTGGGTTGGTTTCGTTTACAACCTTAAATATAACAGTTCAAGTTTATGCGTCCTTAATCATGAGTACTAGAGGTGGCAATTTTTACCCATGTTAAAGGAAGTTGATTGGTTTGGGTAAATAATTTTAGTATAATGGGTTGCAATGGGTAACATCATAATATAGAATGGGTTGGGATATGTAGCACTTAAGCACAATGCGGGTCAAGACGGGTAACCAAAAAAGTAAGTAAATGCATTGGATTCAAACATTTAAGAATGATTAATAACATATTTGATGAGAAAATCACTAAAAATCATCCAAATTAACTATTTGTTTACTTATAACACATTTTAAGTTAAACTAAAATTGATGTTTTTTAATAACAATCCATTTAGACCCGAAATGATTTTGCTTAAAACCCGTACCCATCCTGACCCGAACGGCCGAACCCGTTCTGACCCGTTACCTAACCCGCCCATTTTGCTAGGTATATATATTCATGACTTATGATTACTATTTACTACTGCTGCTAGAAACAAATGCAATCCGTAACTTGAAAAAAGAGACTATGTCAGCCTTGATTTTAAAAATTAAAAAAAATATATTTGAAGTGTAAGACGTGGACCATAGGACTACTCGTTTAAAGCTGTTGACCAGAGATGACTTCAAAAGGAAATATGAAACCTTTATCATTACATGACCCATAAAAAATGTACAATAGATGATCAGATTCTAAGTTATACACGGTCCATAACTCCATGTTCCAAGCCCGACGCTGGTCAGAATGGAAGGTTATATAAAAACATAACGTCTCAACCTAACATGATCCAATGGATGAACAAACCCAGCCCATAGGCCCACTATAGTTTGATTTTTGTATGCGGCGGGTTTGGTTCAACGAGTCTGATAAGTGTTCCTCTAGGTCGTACCTCGGTCATAGGTTGGTCCAGCATATTAAGCGTGCCTCCGCAGGCCCAATGGATATTCCCATAAATAGAATTAGTTTGGGCCGTAATACTACAGAGTACTAGATGTCTAGCTTGTCTAGACGTGCAAACGGTGTTTTTTTTTTTTTAAAAAAAAAAAAAAAAAAAAAAAAAAAAACTAGTTCCGTGTAGGTTTAGGTTTTGACATGTTTTTATTGGCTTTGGCTTGTTTTGGTTCCAGTTTTAGGTAGGTAAAAGTGGAACCGGTTATGTTAATTGTGGTTCCGGTTACGCTTTCTCTAAGAAACCGTAATTGTCTATACCAGTCAGTTCAGGTAAGACAGGGTCCGGTTCCGGGTATTTTGCCCCTCTATAGAGTTCAACCTTTATATTTCGTAACACATGTCTTGTGCAACTTTAAAAAACTATAGTCTTAATGGGCTATGTGTGTACACAATGGTGACTCAATATGGATTAAAATTCAAATCAAAATGTTAAAAAGAATGTAGTCAACATTTCATTTGGAACTGAGTTGGTCAATACGTCGATCAGTTTTATCAATTTGTTTTGAAAAATAATCAAGACACCCGACATCGACTTCAAAACATGTCTCACTTATGTTGATTTCAGATGCTTTCGCATTCAAAAATATAACACAAGTATTGCATAAGGCTATACCTTAAAACTATAATCAATAGGTTGTGTGTGTACACAACGGTGACTCAATCTGGATTAAAATAAACATCAAAATGTAAAAAAGAATGCAGTCAACATTTCATTTGGAATTGAGTTGGTCAAAACATGTCACACTTATGTTGATTTCAGATACTTTTGCATTCGAAAATATAAATCCGAGTATTGCACAAGGCAACTCCCTTTTCATCACACTTAGGCAGCTGCTTTGTTTGTTTCAAAAATTTTGTTGCAGTCAAGACGTCGTCGTCGTCCTCCTCCTCATCCTCCTTCACTACAAAACAATTTCTTACCTAAAAATAAAAAAGATTTTATTTTTTTATTTAATTTGTATTTTTTGTATTATATATGAGTATTTTTGTAGTATCGTCTTCAAAAGAGTACAAAAAAAATTTAAATACAATACTTATAAAAAAAATAAAATAAAAAATAACATCTTTTAGAAAAAAGCAAATAATCGTTTTATACGATAGAAAAGTGTTAAACAAAAGAAAAGCCATTGTCCCCAGACACATGCGTTACGGCTCTAAATAAACTATATGAGCAGTGGCGGAGCTTGGGAGGCCGAAATTTTCGAAACCCAGAATACATGTTAATTTTTGAAGCCAGGGGGCGAAACCGCGATTTTCAACTAAAAATAACATTTCGGCCGAAAAATTTACACTACGGACGAAAAAATAGGGGCCGGTCCCCCCCCCCCCCCAAGCCCCTATTAACCTACGCCCATGTGTATGAGCATGAGCTAGTCTTCGTTTATGTTCGTTCGTTTAACTTTTAACTTGTTCATGAGCATTAACAAAAGAATAATTCTTGTGCGTGTTCTTTCATTAAGAAATTGAAATTGTTCACGAACACAAACAAACATATATTATTTAAAAAATAACATTTTCAATTTCGAATATTTAGGGATAATAATTTTACATAAATATAAAGCTAGACACCTGATATAAAACATAAAAAATAATTAACTATCATAAAACAAGGTAATAATTCATCGGGATTAATCGGCGCTAGGCGGATTGAAATTTTTATATGTAATTTTACAAATATATATTATATACAAACATTAATATCAATAATTTAATATAATACTTCAAAAATTTTTAAAAATAAACTTAAATATACTAAATAAAGTACTTCAATATGCAAACTTAAATACTGAGTTCAAAGTTTAGAGATAAATTTCGATGTTTAACTGGCTGGATTCGATGTTTCAGAGACATATTAATGATTTTTGGTTGAGAAATGTCTAAATAATCATGAAATTGGTTCATTTTTACCATAAAAAATCAAAAAAGTCAAAAATAAAATAAAAATAAAAATCTTACTAGGCCGCCTAGCACCGCCTAGGCCAAAATCGAGACAGTTGACGGGCGCCTACGCCTAGACGCCGCCTAGGCCGATTTTTACAACCATGGTAAAAATAGAGAGGTTGCTTACTTGCTTCTTTGTGAGATCCCCGGCTAATGATGTCTAATTAACTGATCAACCAAACGCTTTTAACATTAATTTTACAAAACTAAATAAATAAACGAACGTACACAAACATACACGAACACGTTACCGAACATTTATAAACACAAATGAACGAACACGACCTATGTTCATGTTCGTTTATTTAACTAAACGAACGTAATTTCTTGTTCATGTTCATCTATTTATTAAATTAACGAATATAAACGAAATTTCGATCTAACTCTTAGCTGAACTCATACCCGACAAAATAAGTGGTTTGGGTTTGGTTAGATAACGGGTCAGAACGGGTGCTGAGTCAAGACGAGTTTTAAACAAAATCCGTTTGGATTTAAATGGGTCGTTTTAAAAAAAATCAATTTCACTCAATTTAAAATGAGTTGTAAGTAAACAAATAATTTATTTGAATAATTTTTAATGATTTTCTCATTAAATATATTATTGATTATTGTTACCCATTGAAATCCATTGTATTCACATAGTTTTTAAGTTGTCCATCTTGATCCGCTTTGTGTTTAGGTGTTACTCATCTCAACTCATACGATGTTATAATGTTATCCATTTCAACCTAAAATGCAATAATTGTTTACACATTTCTATCCATTTATCTTGTTATATATCAAGATTATCATGTATAGCTGAACTACATGCATAATATCTGCTTCTTTAGAATACATTTTTAGAAATGAGAATATCATGGGTTATATTTCATAATCATCGTAAACATATATAACTTTTATAATATATGTTCTGATAATTAAGGGATTAAAATATAAATAACAGGATCTTTACGGTGGTATCATGAGCAAAGATTTGTCTAGAAAAAGTGAAATATTTTGAAAGCAAACTTTTCCTTTTTATGTGAAATTAACTGGGAATGTTTGGGGAGCGGTGCCACATTCATTCACCATCATGCTTTTACCCACTCGGATGTCTACATTTGTTGCGACACCACCCTTCATTACTTTCTCCCCACTTTATATTTATTACCATAATTAATTCTTTCCCTTCACCATCTTTTCAATCGTTATTCATTCATGAAAGAGATAAATCAATCATACAGAAAAAAAAAATTCGAAACTCATGCGAATTCAGTTTACTGGTTAAGGCTCACCATGGGACCGATCTTGGTCATGGGTTCAAGCCCTGTCAGGGGCAATTTAAATGACGTACAGGTGATGGAAGGAATCTTGAGCTTAATCTCGTGTTCTTGACCAATGGAGGGTGAGCTTTACCCATTTCAGGGGTTAAGACAACATACGTGGTATGTAAGATCGTTGCCGTTAAAAAAAAAAAAAAGTAAGGTTGACTACTCAATATTCGTGATAATCCATGACCACACTTGATATGCAGGAAACGCATTGAATGGGTAAACGTTCGCTTCCTATCAGAATTGAAACTGAGATACACCTCAAACTAATCCTTCACATGTTACCTTCAAACTTGCCCCCAGATGAATTCAAATCCTTGACCTCCACTTTGAACGATGATAGCCCTAATCATTGAGCAGTGTTTTTCGGACAAATCAATTATACAAGTAGGTTGTTGTTTTAGTTTCTTAATTGTAAAAATATATAGGATAAGCCTACATAAATCATATTACAAAATGATCCGTTTCTTTTGGTTGTGTAAAGCAAAAACTAAGTTAATTAAGGGATATAGTTATTTTACTAGGATGTGTGCCCGCGCGATGCGGTGTGTTTCCTTTCTTCGTTAATATGATATGAAATATTTTGGGGCTTCCTCTAAAGAATAAGCAAGTCAAGTTATAACAACAACCATTGATTATACTTTAAATTGTTGGAAAATACATCTAGTATGTGTACGGTTAAAAATGTAGGATTTGTTTGTTGATGGTAGGATGTACTAAATAATAAAACCATATGCACTGCGAATTGATGCTTGATCTTATTTCTATATGGCTTTTGGTTGAGTGCTTTTGATTATGAAAAAACCTTTATTTTAAATCATAATATCATTGAGAAGAAAAAAAAAAACAGTAGTGTTATTTATTAACCATAAAGTATGTCATTGAGCTTGCTTTTAGTATGTTGTGATCACAAATCAGTTAATGTACAATAAATTTGTTTACCTTATATCTAAATGAAAACAAAAATATATTTAAAATAAATTGAATGAGTAAACTACCTAAGATGTGGTTGCTCCTTTTAAACTAAAATATAAGAATACAATTTTAAAGGATTTTTTTTTTTCAAGTGTAAAAAAAATTATGGGATTTAGAGTCCTTCAAATTTTTAAAAAAATCCTAAGCATTTAGATAATCACAAAAATTATTTAAAAGCAAGCTCACATTTACAAATGTTATAAAAGAACATTCATGGATCTTCTAGAAACCTATTACATATACATATACAAATTCAAATTAAGTATCACATATGTGGTTTTGTTGTAATTTGATTTTTTTCTATTTCTTGTTATATTTTTGAAACAGAAACATAAATTGCTATGAATATACTTTTTGATGGTCAAAACACAAAAGAACATTTCATTTCCTAAATAGACCATCTGGTATGGGTTGTTAACTTGTCATTTGAAATAACATTGAATTAAATTTTTGTACATTAAAAATAATAGTTTTGTCATACTTCTTCTTTTGTTTAACAAAGAATTAACGTTCTAAATATGCTTATAATATAATATGTGACAAAGGTAATATGGTATTTAAAGACTTAAAGTGAAATGATTTACAATGCTTAATGCGATTTTTTGAATACAATTTGGGGGGCTGTTAAATCCATTTGCGTTGCCCAACTTATTTCCAAATTTTTTTATAAATTTTCACTTCACCAGTAAGAACAGTTAAAATCTTGCATAGTTGACCCATTTACCCATTTTGAGTTAAAAGTAATTTCCACCTCTAATGTATGTATATATGTGTATATGTGTGTGTGTGTGTATATACGTGTGTGTAAAGGTTCTAATGATTGTGTACTTGCCCTTGTGATTAATTAAACGTTGATCAAAGGTTTTATTACGCACAGATTGTTACAAAAGTTTTTTTTTAAACATTTGGATTTTGAATCTTTGTCTAGTTGTATATTGAATCTCATACATTATCTTGATCATTGTCATTGGTTTTAATCTTTTTTGTTAACAAATCAGGTCTCTGTTGTCTTCAAGATTCTCCATGTACGTATTTTGGAGGTATTTTATTTATAATGCAGAATAGTTTTTGCATACCTTAGGTATTGGATGCATTACATTATTGTATTGATCTATTTGCTGCTTGATAATAAAATTGCCTTCTTCGTTTTTTGGTTTGATGATGATTTGTTTCAATGGCTCAAAATCACCTTGTTTGGGAGATGATGAACAGGGCAAAACAACCGACTTTTTTTTTGTCGACTCCTTTATTGGGTTTATGAAAGAATTAATTTTCCAACTTCCAAGTATGCTTAATGAATAATATCATCACAATGATAATATTGTTTTTAAAGTGACACAATGTTTAATGCAATTTCTTGAATACAATTTGGAGAACTATTAAACTCATTTGTCATGCTTAATCCATTTATATTTTTTCTTAAAAAATTTCCACTTGACTGGTAAGAGAATGATAAAGTATTACACAGTTGACACATTTACCCTTTTCAAGTGAAAGAATTTTCACTTCTAAAATAAATCTTAACCTTCTGATGATTGAGAACTTAACTTTACCAATATTTAAAAATTGACCAAACGTTTATTATGTACATATGTTAGGTACTGAATGTTGTCTCTTAGAAGATTGCACCTAAATCCATAAACAAATGTATCAAGCTGCTAAAACCAATTTGTATAAAAAACATTATCTATTAATGATGAGATGCTATTCTTTCATAATACTTAGTAATTCAAATGGCATTTCATAGGTTTTGATAGCGTACTGTAATATATGCTTGTTGATTATGGAACCCTTGAATCTAAACTAACAGTTAAAGCAATAAACATTTCAACGAACATGGTACCATCCTGTAATTAAATAAAATCCTAAATCAATAAACTAAAAAAATGAGATGAAGACACATCAGCCAGGAATCACATATTCGTATATATAATTGAACTACAAATTAGGGAAATGAAATTAGTGATAACCAAATTGGGGAAATGCAATTAGGGTTTTAATTGAGTTTAATGGTATCGATTTTCATAGACCAATCGAGTTTTATAAACCATTAATGAGAAAGGGTGAAGGATAGACAAAGAAACCTAAAATAACATAAGAAAAATAAGAATTATGAAGATGAAGAACAATAATGAAGCGATGCAGAGTGAGGAAACCACTTACGTTCGAGAGATGATGAACAGAAATCTAAAGATTAAAGGAATGAGGCAGATGATTCACCTTGGTCGTGAATATTGTCCTTGCAGTAAATTGATGTCATTTGGGAGAAATGGAATAAATTCTTCATGGTAGGTAATGGTTTTGTGGAAGCGGTTGTAGGGAAGATGGTTTTGTGCCAGTGGAGGAATGAATAAATTTATAGTATGATGATAGTTCTGTGGAGGCGGTTATAGGGAAGATGATTTTGTATCGGCGGTTGGAGGAGATAGAAGACGGATGATGATGTTTAACGTAGAAAGTTAGTAATTAACGTAAAAAGTTAGTTTTGATAGAAAGTAGACGCATATTAAGATATAGGTAATTATGGAATACGTGACCATGGTACAACAATTTAAAAAATTATACAAATTATACAAACATGTTTCTTAATATGTTTGATACATTATTTATCTATTATGGTTCAACAAAGAATTAAACTTTCGGA
This sequence comes from Mikania micrantha, assembly GCA_009363875.1. Classification (NCBI taxonomy): domain Eukaryota; kingdom Viridiplantae; phylum Streptophyta; class Magnoliopsida; order Asterales; family Asteraceae; genus Mikania; species Mikania micrantha. The sequence goes on from CM018696.1 coordinate 92,835,200, forward strand.
TTTTTGAGTTTCCGTCTCTATATATATGTTTCGTATTATATCATATTGCATGATAAAGGAATAATATATTAAAAACTCACTTGAGTTGAGAAAAATCTGTAAAACTTTATGTAATAATAATTTATTTTGTTTAAGTATTTAATATATGTTGTTATATGAAAATTAAAATATTTAAATTGCAAAAAGTTACATAGGTTTATTGCACATATATTACATATATAGTTTTTACTATTACACAATGTAAAAACGTTATTCTGTTATATATATGTAATAAATACTTATAAATTTTATATTTACGAGTTTTGTCAACTTAATTGTGTTTCTAATTTATTATTTGTTTTGCATAATATACATAGTATATAATACTTTGTAGCATAAGAATTTAATTTCTATTGTTGTAATATCTTACGTGTACTTTTTATAAATCCAAATATTTTGTTGTAATTTAAATATTTTTGTAAGAAACATGTAATCATATATATCTTATCTAATCTTTTATTTTCTCTCATTTTTTTACTTGATAATATGCTTTTGATTTCTATAATAATATCTAATTAATATATTATTTCTTATTTTTATAATAATAGTTGAATCTTATTCATCTAATTATGGTATCTTTTTTTTACAAACTCGCTTTTTATTATAGTAAATTAATAACAAAATTATTTTAATAATTCAGCATTTGCAATACAAAAGCCTATCTAATTATGGTATCTTTTTTTTACAAACTCGCTTTTTATTATAGTAAATTAATAACAAAATTATTTTAATAATTCAGCATTTGCAATACAAAAGCCATTTATCTATTGTCTCTAATAAAAAAAAATAAAACAAACATAATTATGATCGATGAGTATTTTTTTGGGTTGAAAAGCAGATTTATTGCCAAACATTACATATCAGTACATCCATGATCCATCGAATTACCAAATTCACTACATGGCAAAAGCACATCTTTTATCAAATTACCAAAATACCCCTCAAACATCTAAATCCCAAATCAAATTATTAAAACACGAGAGATAAATCTAACGAACCCCTTGAACTAATTAATCATAAAAACCTTTTAAATCCCTTAACCTCCAAGTGTGACTAAATCAAGCATAGACAGTTTCACGTGGACAAACTGTTTTCTTAGAGGGCTCATACGCGAACGGACCGACAGTGAAAACATCGAACGGAAGCAGTGGTGGTGCTGGCAGCTTGGACCCAATCGGTGTCGGGGCGGGGACAAGGGTTGCACCCTTGACTCCATAGTGTAGGTTGGTGGGATGGTTGCATTTGGCGTTTGGTGATTTTAGCAAATTGACCTTGCACTTGTGGACTCCAAAAGTGGTCAATGTCTTTGGTGGCATGATGAAGAAGAAACCGTTCTTATCGGTTGTACCTTTGACCTTCAAAGGGTAGTGACTGTTGTTGCATGTTAAGAGTACCTCAGCTCCTGCAATTTACTTTTCACACGTTAAATGGGTGGTAATTAAATATGAAATAGACGTGTAAGTTACGCATTTTAAATCCGTACACATTGGTTTTCTAAACGTTTGAATCAAATAATTCATAGGTTTCACTCAAACACCTCAACTACAAAAGTGTCAAAAATAGTCCCTTCAACATATATTCTTGCATGTTTATTGACCCTTGTAATAGGACCGATTTGGAAAAAAAGATGAATGTGAAAATTATTGACCCTTACATTTGTTTTCTGAGATTGGTACTCTTTCATTTTAAATCACTCCGAGCCTGTGTATATGAGTTTAATCATTGACACTAATAAATTATGACAATAAATGATATCCCCTTTCTATGTCTCATGTAAACATATACAAGACGTATAGAGAGTGAGTGCGGAGAATTTGTGATGAGCATTTTTAATTTTCATGTAGTTTTTAGTTTCTATCATGCGAAAACCCAATGGTCCATATCTTTGAGTAATCTGAGCAGTTTATTTGAAATCTTAAAATTAAACATGTGGCCAATATTAAAACACATTAATAGAGGTTCCATGCCAGGCTATGTCTCATCTACGGTGGGTTTCCTCCTATTATGTGTGGATATGATCGGGTGGATATATAACTGTCAGTGATACAAATTACCGTAAAAAAACACGTTAAAATTCATTTGTTTATTCAAACCTTAATTTTTATTTAACCTTAATGATATATTTATTATTAAGATTTTAAACGTAAAGTATGTTTACATGAATAAGTTTTGCTTGACAAAATACCAGGCTTTCCTCCTAAATATTAAATTTAAACCCACGCTGCTTTTAAAAATATAATCATTAATGCCATTGAAGTAGTAAATTTGGTTATATCTTCAATCTCATACAATAATGTCACTCAGTTTGGAGTAGTTTATTTGTAAAATAGATTTGTGGTTGAAAAAACAGTTGATGGAGATCATAAAGTCAGTTTTTTAAGATTCAGTTGTTGGAGTTCCATCTTTTCTTTAGCAATATAACTAGCTGGTGAACTCAAACCATAAAATGAAGCCAAAAGCTAACCCAACAATATGCTTAATCCGCTTCTATTCTTTGAAGTTTTAGTTTTGGTTTAAAATATATAAAAAAAAAAAAAAAAAAAAAAACCATAACGGCTCAAAATTTAGAAAGACTCTTAACATCCATCTTTAAGCTAGTAAAATAAATCCAAATATTATATTATTATATAAAGTAAAAGGGAGTAAAATAACATACCCTGAAGTGGAGTGGCAGCCGTGAGTGTGTCAACCCCACGATATTTGCAAGCTTTGCAGTAAACCATACCTCGAACCGCAACCTGCCTCCTTATCGGAAGTGGTATGTGCGACGGCACCGGTGGGTGAACCGGGGCCTTGGTAGGAGGGTGAACCGGGGCCTTGGTCGGTGGGTGAACCGGGGCCTTGGTCGGAGGGTGAACCGGTTCCTTGGTGGGAGGGTGAACCGGAGCCTTAGTCGGTGGGTGAACCGGGGCCTTGGTCGGTGGGTGAACCGGAGCCTTGGTCGGAGGGTGAACCGGTTCCTTGGTCGGAGGGTGAACCGGAGCCTTAGTCGGTGGGTGAACCGGGGCCTTGGTCGGAGGATGAACCGGAGCCACACTTGGTGGGTGAGCTGTTGGAGGAACAGCAGGTTTATGGTGGTGACCACCAGGACCCTTGTGGTGGTGATGGTGGTGGGGTACCGGAGCTGCAACCGGTGGGAAGGACGGAGCGTGGTGTGGAGCCTGAGTCCAGATCACATGATCGAGATCAATGCCACCACCAAACACATTGATCATCAAGCAAGAGGTAAGAACCAATAGTGAGAGCAAAATCCTGGAACCCATTTTGGGTTAAGTGTGTGTGTTTAGGTGTTTGTGTGTGATGGAGAAAAGAAGAAGTGTGGGGGACGGGGAGAATGGTGGTGGAGGTGTTTGTTATATAGCCCCAGCGTTGCCGGAGTGGGGACACCTGGGCTGAATTTACTGAGATTAAATATAGAAGTTAGTGGGCCTAGATAAAGATAAGTATAAACTCTAGGGGCTAAACATTACATATGCTCTTTTTAAAAGGGTAAGGTGTGTAATTAAATTGGAAATGTAAAAGCTTTATGAGCTTTTTAGATTTGTCAAGCGTTATTAATATATTTTGTTTTTTTAACTCTCTTTTTTTCTCACATTTATCTCTTACTTTCATGGCTTGTAAGAAATGTCAACTACTCGACCTACGTGAAAATCCATGACGGTGCTCGTTGTGTAGGAACCTTGTGAAATAAGTAAACTTTCACCCCTATTTGAATCAAACCTGGGTAACCTAAGCTGACCTTTCACTGGTGTTTTTCAAACTTGCCCAGACGGATTCAAGCCCTCGACCTTCACTATGAAAATAAGAGCCTAGCCATAGGCTGGATTTCAAGACACTGATTATTACTTCCATGGGCGAAGGATACAAGGGACCGGTCGCCCCCCCTGTTTTTTCGCGTATTAGTGTATATTTCCCGATGCGTAGTGTAAAATTTTTTAAAAATCTTTACTTCGCCCCCCCTAGGAAATTTTTTTTTTATTTCGCCCCCCCTGGGATCCTCGTGAAGCTTCGCCACTGATTACTTCACTGCTAGCTTTACACAGATTATAATAAAAAAAAATTATTCATGACTAGCATATTAATATTAAAGATTATGTTAATAATTCATGTTAGATAAATTAATTTTAATTAAAATAATGAAGATCAATTTTTAAAAATTTCATTATTAAACAATTTAAATGAACTCAAACTACAATCGATAGTTAATCGATTGATAAAAAGTAATGTATATATGATATAATTGATTTAATATGATGATAGAGGTGGTATCTTATTCAATCGGGCAATGGCCTTGCCCAGATAACAGCAAAACTCGTTCTTTGATAGACGTTTTATTTTATGCATATATTTTGTATAGATTTTCAAACGTATGAATGTGCTCATATTTTATTTATTTAAATATTTGGTTATAAATTCTTGACATCAATAATAAGTATAAAAAATCAGATAGATTATCAACGACGGAGGCCGAGGGTGCCCCAATCCTCCGTTTTTCCGGTCAGAATGATCGATTTAGTTTTATTTTGTTGGAAAATCATTCGGTCCTCTCTCTGTTTTTTTCCTAAAAATCTTTCTACATCCTACGTTTTCTTCCCAAAAATCTTTCGACCCCTCCGTTTTTCCGTTCAAGCTCTGTCAATCTAGATTACATCATAAGCTTCGTTTTTATAACAACAAACTAAAACTAGTTTTAGTGACATGTCGCTTCTTAGGCCACTCGGAGTGGAGGCCGGGGAAGGGTCGGGGAGTTCTTTTGCCGGCCGGGGTCTCAAGGGAACACCACCCCCCCGGATTCGGGGTGGGGTATATCGGGAAGACCACACCGATTCAAGCCGAAGTGAGGGTAAAAAAATAACCGTTGCACAACGGTTGAATTTTAAAAAAAAAAAAAAAACCAATTTTTTTTTCTATTTAAACAACTCAAAAACCAACCAAAATCTCACACTTTTTTCTCTCATCTTCTATAAATTATACACCAAAATTTATAAAATTTTCAAATAAAATGGAAGGAGGTTCATCACGTGGTGGGTCATCAACCAAGAAATTTAGAAAACCACGACAAAAAAATGTTCAAACGCCTCAAATAAACCCGTTCAACACACCCGGGTATCATCCACAAATGCCATCTCCGAATCAACCATCATTTTTCTACGATCCAATGAACCCGCCTCCATATTTGCAATATTCACCGGGCACTCCTCGTCGCATGACGATTTAATTCAACAAATGGCGGAATTCAACTCGTTGAACAAAGACGAATCCGAAAAAAGAGAACGCCATCGAGTTGAAAAACTCCGTCTTTTGCAAGAGGAGAAATAAGCACGCGTTGCATTAATGCGACGACAACAACAGGCTTTAGACGAACAGCAAAAGGCTGTAGATTTAGAGTTTATGATGAAAGACCACTCAATTTATCAAGAACCAATGCTACAACTGATTCTCGATCGTAAACGAGAAATTGCTGCTCGTTGGGGATGGCATTGCCCTTTCTAGGTTTTTAATTTAATTTTTTAGGTTGTACTATTTTTTTTTACTCTTTTTTTTTTCTTGTATTTTTTTTGTATTTTTTTTTATTTTAAATTTAATGAATCTTTTTTTATTTTATTAATATTATTATTATTATTATTTGTTGTTAAAATAATTAATTAAAAATAAGATTTGAAAATGGGGAAAAGTGAGACGACACCGTGCAAAATGGGGAAAAGTGGGGAAAAGTGGGGAAAGCTGATGTGACGCTGATGTGGCAGTGGGGAAAAGTGGGGAGTTCCTAGACCACTCCTTGTGGCCTTATAAGCGTCATTTTTTGATTGATTTATTTGCAATAGAATTTAAATAATTAAAAAGAATATAATTTGAGAAGAACCGGACTGGGATGAATCCTTACTCATGAGTCATTAATTATTGTTTGAAGAAGCACGAAGTTATGGCGGGATTCTTGGTTTTGATTCTTTTTCACATGCAAAGCATTAATCGTTTAATTTCCATTTTAAATACAATATTATAATGAGAATTATAATTAATATATTAATAAAGAATTAAACTCTGAAGGTTACGATTTTAAACTTTGGTAAATATGCAATTTACTTTGAAATAATATACAAATACGTAGGGGCAGGGCCGTCTCAAGTCTTTTGGTGACCCAAAACAGATATAAAAAATCGGGGTCTCTTTCGACTGTAAATAAAACTCTCTAATTGAGACACAAAAAGTTTAAATTATCATGAAAAAAAACTACAAAAAGTATAAATCGCAAACAAAATGTGTTCATTAATTACTAGCATGACAATCTTGACACTAAGCAAGATAAATTGGTTGATTTAGGTGAACTATTCCTGTATCTTTGGGTTGATATGCTTAACACCATAACATAGAATGAGTTGAGAAGGGTAACACCTTAGCATAATATGGGTAAGTAGAATAACCTAAAAACTATGTTAATAAAATGAATTTAAACAGGTAAAAATTATCTATAATATGTTTGATGATAAAATCATTAAATATTATTAATATAAACGATTTTAAATTGAAATAAATTGATGCTTTTTTAAAAATGACTAATTTAAACCCAAAGTAATTTTTGCTTAAAACCCATCCTAACACACATTCATTCCAACCCAAACTCATTCCGAACTTATACCTAGCCCAACCCAACCCACCTAATTTGCAAGGTTTATTAATTACAAATATTAAAACAACCAAAAAGTGTACTACAATCAGAATCAGTTACAACTAAAAACTCGATTTATCTCGAAAATTTGAGGCCCTTGGATTTTTGGGGCCCTAAAATAGGGTTTTTTTTTGTTAGGGTGAGCCGGCTTTGCGTAGGGGCGGCTAAGTGCATGTCATATGTGCGACTGCTAAAAATGGTGAATTAAGGACACCATTACGCGCTTCTTACCGACCAGCCCAACGGTCAACATGAGGGAGATAAATCGTGTGACTTAGGGAAAATTGGGTGGTGCTGGCTGAGCTTGAGTGTATTAAGAGGGGGCAGAAATTTACAAGATCAGAATACATGTTAATTTTTTAAAGCGAGGGGGTGAAACTACTATGTTTGTAAGAATTTATATAATTATACTTTGTGTTGTAGAAAAGATTTTCTTACAATTTGATTGTAATGTACTTTTGTAAAATGTTTTTAAAACCAAATAAGACATCAAAACGTTCTCTTATTGGTCCCCTGTTTGGATAGACAAAACTAGATTTAAAAACTAAATGATAGGTCGACTTGCAAATTAAAATAAAAGCGGTTGGACTAGGCTAATTGGGCCGATTCAGTGCCCGGTTCATAGTCAAACTGCTTTATTACAATAAACATGATAAGGATATAATGAAAATTAAGTTTTTTCAACTTAGACACAAATGACAGTACATAAAGAAGAACAATCCATGTATTTATTTATGTTGTTCTATCATACACATTTAAAATCATGTAATTTTAACAACTAATGATTGTCTTAAATGAAACATTTTTAGTCAGCGAGATTTGTTATAATAATAACCAACAAATTATAAAGAAGTAAAAATAACAATATTTATATCAACATTATTTAAGATGCATAAAAGTAATTTTCTTTTGAAAGTAATGAAATTTATTATTATGGTCTTTAAACTTGTGGTTAGAAATAGATGTTTTATTTTTCAAGTAACAATAGTTCTCAATTGAAGATCAATCTTTACTTACTTGCCTTTGTTTTCATTCTCTTGTCTCCATTAACAAATTTGAATTTATATATTAATCTCAAAATAAAAGTATTAGGTGGATCACTATATCTAATATTTTCATTTTTTACCGACATTTAATCTCCGTTTAAGTCTAATCAAATATATAATTTAAACCTTGACAAGGAAGATAACACCTAGACAAGGAAGATAACACCTACTATACAGTCATAGATATGATTAGACTAAATGCGTTGAAAAGATTTATATATTTCTCATAAAATAAACCTAAACTATAACTTGGAAGGTTCTTGGGATTTGAGGATCATGTGAAGACGTGATTGTTAGACAAAAATCATCTAACCAATGGAATACTATAAATCATGCATCGAATATGGAAAACGGTTCTTGAAAACACTAATAATGTCTACTAATAATTTTTATACTTTAGGATACATCACTTTCAAACAGTAAATTATGTTAAAAGGGAAGCCAGACAAGTCGAGAGAAACAAGGAATAATACTTGATAATTTAGTTAAAAGTAAAGAAGGGGCTGTTTGTTAAGAGCTGAATGGCTCCATTCAGCTGTTTTTGTCTGAATCGGTCAGACATTGGATGTTTGGTTCAAAAAAAAATGCATCTGAATGGTACCATTCAGATCTGAATGGTTCATGTAAAAAAAAAGGCTGAATGGGTTCCAACAGAGGCAACCGACGGCCAGTGCTCCACCACCGAACCACGACCGACGACCACTGCTCCACCACCGAACCACCGCCGCTGCTCCACCACCGAACCACGACCGTAAGCAGACTAGGGTTGTGGTTTTAGGGTTCGAACGACGACGCTGGGCGGTGGGAAGTGGACGATCGAGGGTTTTGCTTACTTCACACCACAGGGATCGACGGGTTGATCGATGGTGATGGTCGATGACGACGAACAGGTTGCTCGGTGGTGGCGGCGAAGGGATTCGACGGTGAAACGAGGGTGCTGCAAACGGTGGTGGCGATTGCTTACCTTCCCACCATAGGGGGTGGCGGCAACGAGCGGCGACAGAGGCGGCGGGCGAATGGGACGGAGGTGGCGACGTGAGGAACCGATCGGGTGGGGGCTGGGGGGTTGGATCTAGGGTTTTGAAGGGAATTTTTTTTTTTAATTTTCATTAAGTTGTCCAAACCAAACAATATTAATTGGTTCAGCACTTAATGGTTCAGACCCTCTTAATCATTCAGACATCTTAACCATTCAGCACTTAATGGTTCAGACCCAACCAAACGGCCCCGAAGGGTCTGTTCATCGATCAGTTTTCCGGATTTAAATCATGTTATTTAAATTTAGATTAGAAAACCCAGTTTAATTACATTAAGTTTGATTCAATTATTATTGATATTTTTATAATAAAAAACAGCTTGAGATATATTTATCAGCTAGGGTTTATTAGGGAATATTTTGAAAACCATCACACTCTCTCATATGGCTTGTTGTTTTCACATTTCAATTTTTTTAACGTTTAAAAAATACATTTTAAGTTGATCACCGGGTGACCCAGTCTGCTTACCATTTCAAAGAAAACTCACTATCTGAGTACCACTAAGGTAAATATCTGGTTCACCTGAAATATATTATTTTTAAATAAGATTTGAACCTATGACTTTTACGTTGAAAAGTCATGAGATTGCATTTCCCAAACCAATTAATTATTTGTGACTCTTTGGTCATGGGGAAAGCCACGAAGTTTTCTCATTTCACACTCTTATGTCTTGTTATTTTCTTTTGTTTTTTTTGAACTGCGAAGGTCTCAATCGTGTGAGCTCACTGTTTCCAGGTCATGTCACCAAGGTCTAGTTATCTGAACCTCCCACGAGCCACTACAACCACCCCAGGAGGAAACATTACTGGGAAAACCCCCTGACCCTCCTCAAACCCCTATTTCGCTGCGAGAGAGTTTTGAACTCAAGACCTCCCATTTGGAAGAATCTTGGGGTACCATTGAAGGCACTGGCGCACTGCCTCATTGGTTGTCTTGTTATTTTCTAATTTACGAAAATCCATCCCAACACTACCAATTGCATATTTAATCGGAAGAAGAATTTCCAAGTAAAGAAGAATATTCAAATCCGTGTAAGAAGCTAGGCAAAAAACGAAGTCGTATATGGAATTATTATATATATAAGACAAATAAGTGTAACACCCACATTATTATGAAACTATCTTGATACTATATTTGTAATAATAAATGGAAGATTTAAAAAATGTTTTCAACCTTTTCAATTTAAAACTCAACTAGTGGGAGCGACCCGCGCTTCGCAGCGGGCCGCAGTTTGATTTTTAACGGTAAACCTTAAGAGATCATATTCAATCATATGATATATATAAAGATCACATGTGGATCCAAATTGGTAAGACGTGTTGGTATATATAGTGAAGTAAACAAATGTATAAAGCGGTATATATGGATCCTATGTAGCAAATAATAATTTAGGTGATGCTATATATTTCATTACATCAACTTAAAAAGTTACGATACACATATACTTAGTAGGGGAGGGTAGAAAAATAAGAAAACTAATCATAATTAGGATCAATCAATTTCTTTTTTCGTTTTACATTTTGTTTTATTATAAGTAGGATTGACCAAAACACATTAATAACTTACTCGCAAAGAAAAGTATCAACATCATCAATAAAGAGCACCAAACCCCTCTTCGATTTCTTAGACCAATCAAATATCTCATGAATTTTAGTAATTGCTTGTGAACCTAGTGCAGCAACATGGCCACCAGTCATCATCGCATAATCCAATCCCTGCACAACACACACATACATGATATGAGTAAATTCCTATCATGCACATAACATCTGCAAACCTAAGTATGTCACACAATTAATCATAAGCAAAGGTGACAATATCGTAAGGATGAAATGGGTGACTTTATACAGGTTGAATCATCTAGGATTAAACCCAAAATACTGCCCAAAGTCTTCAATTTTTTTGAAATACGTAAAGTGTAACAAAATAACTTAATAATAGATTAGTTCATTGAATAAGATGATTTAGAAGATTTTATGCCTTATAAAACAGCCTGAACAATATTAGAAGCATTTGCTCATTAGATATAGAAACTACCTGAAGTAAATGGTTTGAAATCTGCCAATCTAGTTAACATAAGTAACAAAAAGAGAATATATGCATGATCCAGAAGGTTTTGCTGAATTAAATCTAGAGAAGCCATATTTCTTAAGCATTGTAGCATACCGATTTTCGGGCTATTTCCTTAGCAACCAAACTTTTGCCGGTACCAGGATTCCCATAAAAGAGCATGTTAAGAAATGGTGCCTGACGGGAGTTGGTATTTGCAGTAGCTCGAGCAATATGCTCTATTCTCCTCTGTAAAGAAAGATGAAGTACGATATTCCCAAACTTGTCTTTATTTTCCACATAAGCTGAAGTTCCTAAATTACCGATTCTTTTCATTCCATGAGTTACTATCGTATCTTTATGAAATCAAACAATATGTATGTGCAGCAAATTATATCAATATATACATATATATTCACATACACCACATAGTCTATTACACAATCATTCTTTTCCTATATAATAATAGAACTAAAACATAGAAATCGTAATTACACATACATTTAACATGTCTTTTGAGTTCTAAGTAAGGAACAATTATCTCAATCATGTGGTATTCATGTTTGTTGCAAGGTTGACTTTCTAAAAATCAACTGAACATTAGTTTTCGTATTCACATGTTTATACATTAGGAAACTTATAATTAAGATCAAGAATCCTATCAATATGATCAAATTGTTCAACTTTAAAAATTTTAACCAACTTGAAACTCAATTTAATCATTTATTTTCAAAAATATGAATAACTCAATTTATTAACTTTTTTTACTAACTTGAAAGTCATTAAGTTTAATAACATCAACAATCTACAGTCCATCTTTGGCAAAAAATAACAAATGGCTCCATATCCAGGTTCATCGCTAATACAAATTGCATAAACATAATCCAATAATCAAACCAAAGTTAAGCTCAAGTTCGGTTTCCCTTGAATTTCTTGTTGGGTATATTGGGTTGATCTGAGTCGTGCAAAAATGATACCACTAATATACCATATTTTATCCATACAAATTACGTTGTATTTGAAGATTCACTTCAATGCAAAATCAATCAATATATATTTTCACGTTTCTTATTACCATTAGCCTCTTTGAATTCATCAGATCCGTATCTTAACAATAGTTACTAATTACCAGGTGACTTCAATTCAACAATCTTTCACTAATTTATAGTTTCCACTTAACTAATTCCATGAAAAACATGATTCATAGATTTTTTTAATTACCAAAAATGGCATTGAAACAATTAATTAGATGTTCAATACTCTTAATTAACAATAGTCTTATGATAAATCACTTAAGTTTTATGATTAGACTTCCTTTTGGTTTATCCTTATAGGAATCCTTCTAAGCTATAACAATGAATTTTAGGAGAGAAGAGAAACTTACTTGTACGATTAATATACTTCTTGATTAATAGGAATCCTTGATAATACTTGATTTTATTTAAAGATTACTTGATCTTCCCCCTTTATTTTTGAATAAAAAGAAAATCCGTCAGATAAAATCTCTAATTTTTGTGAGCAACACACAGAGCTTGGAACTTTATGGGTGGATCCGAAACACAAACTCATAAGTTATATATATATTCAAATAAAGGCAAACAAAACTTTAGAGCAAAGCATGCATAATAATTGACATGGAATAAGCACAAAGTAGAACCCAAAAAATGCAAGTAGTGGATTTCTTTTTATGTGGTACTGAATTGAAGGATCACTATACCTTTATGGTAATCAAGTTATTTTTTGGTTATAACTATATGCTTATAAGTAATTGAAATAGTTAACTCGTCATTAATTGAAAAGTTTATAAATTTTTATAACCTGTAATTTTGTATTGCAATATTTTATTATATGTTCTAAGATAAGATATCATTTGCTTTCTCATTTCTCCTAAGAAATTAAAAAATATGCTGTTTGAGTCAACATTATTGAGCCTTGTTTCCTTTTTTTTTTAATTTCAAATCTGTTTCAATCGGCTGATGTCTAAATCAACTGGATTAATCAAATCAGTTTCCTTTATAACCCATAAACCACAACATCAGTATAATGATTGGGATTCAACTATTATTTCAAATGTTCAATGTGGTTTGTTTAAAAATCTAACCAGCTTTAGTGAGATGTTTCATGCTAACTTTCCACAACCTTTGCAATTTCCTTAGTAAAATCTCTTTACAAATGTCTGGCTCCTTCAACTCTACAAATTTGCAAATTAAGGCTGACTCATTTATGTAATAACCACAAATAAATCAGTTTAATGCTTAAATAAAATCAAATCAATTTGGAACCAAACCTGAATTATAATTTTAAACCATATTTGATGTCAAATAGCCTAAAATAGCGAAAAATTAAGAGTATAAAATCAAAATATTTTAAACATTACTAATTACCATTGCCGGAATAAATTTTTGGCTGGAATTAATCGATAAGGCTAAAGAATTGCAATTCCTATAGTTTCTTCAAGTCTAAACACTTTAATATGTTATAAAAACACAAAAGTATTGAATTTATCATATTAGATTTCTAACCTATAATGATCATAGTTTCGTTTATATCCTTCAAACTTGTGTTGTCTCTGATCTCACCTAATAAAACAGGTCTTTACACAAATTACTTACAAATATTATAAATAATGAGTCTTACTTTGAACAACATACCTGATAGTCTAGTCTTTTGAGAATTTGTTGATGGAATTATGGAAAGCACCTAATCATTCTACTATTCTTGATTAAAGCAAGCAAACCATCCCATTTTATCTATTTAGTAACAATGACATGCAGTTGCCCACTTTAGTTTGGTTGATGATTCATGCCTCATGGCTTTGATCTGCGAAATAAGTTGCCATTTAATATAAGCCTTAACAACATAAGCCCAAAATCGTAGGATAATAAACTACAGAAGCCAACAAAATGTGAAACAAACCCTTTTCTTTTGTCAAGAACCACCACCTCCACCTGAAAAGAAAATAATCACAATCTGTTGAGGTAAACAAAGATGCACCATCATCTATTCGTCCGTAAGCCTCTATCGCTCTGTATCTCCAAATCTCGTCTGTTTTCTCTCTAGGGTTTCTTTCTTGCTCTACATTTTCAAAATTAATTTCTTACTCCATAATCTTCCAAGCATGGCCGGAATACGGTTGCCGCCGGAAGACACCGATGTACACTACTGATTCCAAGTGTATAGTCCGATAAGATAGAAATAAAGAAAGATGTGATGAAATTAAGATGGGAAAAACGAAATAAATGAAAACATAAGATCGATGGGGGCACCTGAAATCAGATGCAAAACCCACATGAAAATATCTTTAACCAAAAACTAACCCTTGCAACCTAGCTTGTCGCAAACCGGAACAACGAAAACCCTAAACTACCAGAGAATTAAATCCTTCTTAGAAAGAATGGCGACCGCTACCTTTGTTTAACTTCATCATCGGTGCAACGATGGAGACCCATCAGACGGTCCGGCATCGGGGTAAAGGCCGGCGTAAATAGCGGGAGAAAGAGGCAGTCGATAGAGGCTTGTAAGAGAATACGTCCCTTAACTGCATAGATGAGTTGTACGTAAGGCATTTATAATAGTAGCAAATGAATAGTGAAACTGTGAGGAGAGGAAAAGTTGGTTTTTAATATATATTATAATGAGCTAAAACATATTTCTAACAAAAGTTACATATTAGCCATGTACTTGAAACTTGTTCACTAGTAGTATATGATAGTTGACATTTCACATTTACATGAATGGAATCATCCAGACAACTTGAAATAAATTCAACTTGATTTGAAGAGAACAGAATGTTAGACTAATCTTGTAATTATTAATAGTTAAGGGGTTAAAGTAGAAAGTTTGTTTCAAATTGTTTTGGTTTATTTATTTGAGTTTAAAAGTTTAGATTAGGATTAAGGTGTGGATTAGTTTTGTTTCGTTTGGATTAAGATTGTTTTGTTTTTCAGCATGTTTTTAGGCATGTTTTTAGGGATAGAACTTTGACCTTTTGAGGTTGTTTTTCTTATAAATAGAGGTTAAGGTTTTAGGGTTAATTGTACCTCAATTTTGATTTAATAAAGTTTTGTTTTTTCTTGAATTCGTAATCTGATTTTGAGGATACCAGCTTCACAGAAACCCTTCATTTGAAAGGCAAAGTCTTTACCAAGGCTCAACTTACTTTGCTCTATAATTAACTTAGAACAAAAATAAATAAATAAAAATATAAAATGTATAGTTTAAAGAACTAAAATTA
The DNA here is from genome assembly GCA_009363875.1 of Mikania micrantha. NCBI lineage: Eukaryota > Viridiplantae > Streptophyta > Magnoliopsida > Asterales > Asteraceae > Mikania > Mikania micrantha. Next base: position 92,850,272 of record CM018696.1, read on the forward strand.
TCTACTGAAACTGTGGAGACTGTGTGAAGGGATGAAAAGTAATGTTTAAATCCAATGAATCTAAACTAAGTAGGCCCGTTTCTTACTGTTGGGTTAACAGAAAAAGATATACAAGATGGACCAAGGCCTGTTTTAGGCGTGGCCCAATAAAAGAAAGATACAAAGAGGACTATTGCTTATACTCAATGAAACACATCTTTTGGTTATAAGGTTAGATTCAGACCAAGGCTTGGCAAGTGGCAACTATTTTAATTTTTATGCGTGCAAACATAAAGATATCAATCTGAATTAGTGGTATTTTATCAATGACATGCATTAAAGCTCGTATATATAATCACAAAATCAAATCATGAAAATAATGAACCGCCAAATACTACATTGGGGAAGGGTTCGTAAAAAAATACCCGTATTTTATAAAAAACTAAGAAAACTCTATCTAAACTATCTATTTATTTAATCAATATAAAAAATGAAGTTTTAGTAATAATTCAAATTTAAAAAAGATTGTATTATCAAAATAAAGGCAAATTAGAAATATAAAAATATTTTTTTAGAAAGTAATATTAAATTTCTTACAATTATTTTTCTCCCTCCTCTCAAAATACTTTGATTGCAAGTCACACAAATAAAGATTTTTGATTATTATTTTTATAATAATATGATTGTTATTTATTAGTATAGCTCGAGATTTTATGCTCAAGGGGCTTTTTTGTAATTTCAAAAATATAACGGAAAAAAATCCGTATTTCTAAAAGCATATCTTGACTTAAACCCACGTGGATCAAAACTTGGAAACATGATCGTGTGTGGTCTCTCAACCATATATACATAACACTTCCCCTTTAACTAATCCCACCGCAGAAGAAAAAATAATAAATAAATAAATTTAGAGAAGAGAAGTTTGTGTAAGTTGATCCACTGTCCATGGGCAGAGGCACCACCCGGATTCCGATGAGCCACCACGTCCTGTCTCCAAATCAAAATTCTGACACCGGTTACGTCAGCCCGCAACCGCATGATCAACCGCCGGTGCGACTGTGCGGTTCAATCTTCGGCTTTCTCGAAGAAGAAGAAGCAGCCACGGTGGTGTTACGGTCTCTAGAAAATGACATTCAACGAGATGAAGAAGATGACGACGAGTGTGAAAATGAGAACCACGAAGACAAGATCAAGTTTTGGGAGACCCAACACCAAAATTTACATGTAAGTTTCTTTCTTTTTGCTAATTAATTAATTAATAGTTAATTGCAGTCAGTTTCTATAAAATTCTTGATCGGATGATATGTTTTTTAGTAAAATCTTTATTTGGTTTATTTTGATTCCTTACAGAAAACCTTATTTAGAACGACAAGTTTGGAATCAAAAATCCGAAATCTAACAAAAGAAGCACTCCGGGAAGTTGGATGCTCTTGCTCCAGTCCCATCTCCGGTGGCTGCCGGAGTTGCCGGATGATACAAGTTTGCAGCCGGCTCCAAAACTCCGGTTATGATGCGGCTATTTGCAAGTCCAAATGGAACAACTTGTATTTTCCACCAGGTAAACAATTACTTTAAGCTCTAATTCTCATAATGTCTATTTAACAATATTTTCGCCACTTAACTTTCCTAAGCAATAAAATGACCATATCGTTTATGGGCACCACCTCCCATGGTTTAACGGACACCGCCCACTAAAAGAACCAACAAAATGAACCCATGTACCCTTTTATGGGCGTTGACACTCAAGTTTATGGGTGTCCAGCCCAAGTTTATGGGCGTCCCACCCGTTTATGTTTCAATTTTATGAGCATCCCACCCATATATTAAGTTTATAGTCATCCCGCCCGTTTATGTTTCAATTTTATGGGCGTCTGCCCGTTTATGCCAGTAACAAGATATTCAAATATACGGGTGTCGTTCAGATTCTACGGGTGCCAACGCCCATAAAGGGTACGTGGCTTCTTTTTATTGGTTCTTGTAGTGAGCAACATCCGTTAAACCATAGGCGGCGGCGCCCATAAACAATATAAACATTTTGTGGTATAAGAAAGCCAAATAAACAATTTAGGACAAAAATGCGATCAAATAAACATTTTCTGAATTTTTACTTAAATAAAAGCTAATTTTGCTTATTTTCCACCGCCTAATAAATAAATTTTGGTTTCGTTTCCACATGTGTTTTTATTAATTTGCAAAATTCAAGTCTAGTTAATTTGGAATACTACATTTGAGAACTTTTAGGGTTCTTTTTGGGGTAAAAAATAATAAAAAAAGAAGGTATTTTGGTGGTTAATTTTAAGAATATTTCATTCTGTGATCCAGGAGAACACACGTTTTTGGACGTTATCGATAGTTCTGATCATAAAAAAGGCATGGTTCGGGTTATAATCGAGTTAGAGTTACGTGGCCACTTCGAGATGAAGAAAGGGAGTGAGGAGTACAACGGTCTCGTACGTGAACTTCCCGACATATTTGTGGGCAAATCCGACAGACTACAAACCGTAATCGAAATACTAAGCACCGCAGCCAAAAACTGCATGAAGGAAAAGAAAATGCATTTGGGACCATGGAGAAAACAACGATACATGCAAGCAAAATGGCTTCGAGTCACAGAACGGTCTACGGTCACCACCATGATCAAGCCCTTAGCCGAAGACGAGTCTTCTACCCGACCAGTCAGAGTTCGAACGTCAATGCTAACCATGGATCTTCTTGATGATTTGCCCAATGTGTCTTGTTTTTACGGTCATGTTGTCGAAGTTTTGTAGAATGTAGGTATTGTTATGATTTGTCCAATGTGTCTTTGTTTCTACGGTCATGTTGTCGAAGTTTTGTAGAATGTAGGTATTGTTATGATTTGTCCAATTATGTGTCTTGTTTTTATGGTCATGTTGCTGAAGTTTTGTAGAATGTAGGTATTGTTATAGTGAAATGTTGTTACACCTTCATTAATGTATTTTTCATTAATAATATGAAAGATTTTACTATGATTGCTAAATGAAATTTGATACATATAATCTTTCCGAAATTAAAATTTAATTTAACACGTGTAATTTAATTAGATAGACTAACTTTAATATAAAAAGTATTTTGTAAATTGTTAAATTGTTTGAAATGGATAAATTATATATATATAATTTAAGAACAAAATTAGTTAAGAAAATAAAAAAATACTATTTCTCTCTAGTTTAATCCCATTAAGGCCGATTTTTCTTGAAAAGCTTCTGATCCAGCTGCTTGCATTGGCCGTTGTTATTAAAGGGACTTGTGATTTAGCATGTAAGTGAAATCTTATGATTATTAAAAAATATATTTTTTAACCACAAATTTAAAGATTATAAAAATAACTTCCTTTAACTTAAAAAAAGTTACTTTTACACCTTGTAAATTATATATTACAACTTGTTAGTAATCATGGGTAGTATCCTGCTATACTACTTTTCGTTATTTAAAGCTCCTCTATACGTAATTAATAAATTGACGCTTTCTGTGGGGATGTTCAAGTGGTATTAATAAGATTAATTGGATTGCTTGGGAAAGAATATTGGCTCCAAAGGCGTTGGGGGGTCTAGGTATTGGATCACTAAGGGCATCTATTCTTGCGCTCCTTAGTAAGTGGTGGTGGAGAGCAAGAACGGAAACGGGGAGCACATGGTTTCGGGTCATCTCATCGCTGCACTATAAGCAGAGAGTCGTATCCTTTATTCCTGTGAGGCAAACTTTAACCGGCACATGGAAGAGTGTGGGCTCTATTGATCAGGATTTTAACAAATTAATGATAAGCATGGAGGACATGATAAAGGAAGATATGGGTGAATTCTCCACAAAATCTGTAAGACAAATCATTGAAAACAAGATGTTTTCCCACTATAGTAACTTTCATGAGGTAAATAGCTTGGTACCGAAGAAGGTGAATTTTTTTGTTTGGAGACTTGTGATTGATAGATTGCCATGTTTGTATGCATTATCTCCTAGGGGTATTCTTTTGAATTCCCTACAATGTGTTCTTTGTGGGTGCTTGGAGGAAATGGCCCCTCACATATTCTTAAAGTGTAATATTATGGTAGATGTGTGGAGAAATGTGGCCCTTTGGTGCAAAATGCCCATGGTGATGTACATGTCATTTGAAGAATTGTTGTCTTTCCCCTCTAATTATTACCAAAAGAAATCCCAAGCCAGAGTGGTGCAAGCCATAATGATTATTGCACTATGGAGTGTATGAAGAGCACGGAATAACAAGGTGTTCAATGGTATCACCCCATGTTCAAGAAGGACTATGGAGGAAGTAAAAGTGCAAAGTTTTCTATGGATATGCAATAGAGCCAAAATCAATTGTGTCGATTGGAAATCATGGTGTAATTTTAGTTTCATTGGTAGAATGTAGTCTAATATGTACCTCAAGCTACTTGCTTGGTTTTTGAATTTTAATAAAATCTATCGTCATTCAAATAAAAAATTTTGGATGAATCCCTATGTATACATATATCTAGAGAAATGTTCAATTGAAAATTCAATATTAATTGAGAACTAAATTAATAATTTCTAGACACAATCTCTTTCTAATTTAATGGGAGATTACTTTTAAATAAAAAATATATTTTATGTTATCTAAACTTTGTAGCTATAAACAATTGTTTTAGTTATTAATTAATATTGATTATTAATTGAAAATTCTTTCATGTATATATATAAATTTTTTGTTCATACATTTTTTTAATATATGTGAAAACGAAATGTCGTAAATGAATTTATGGCTGGCATTAACTTTGCACTCACTATATGTTTAAAAATATCTTTATTTAAATTAAATGACGAGGGGAAGGTAATACAGAAAATGAATGCAGATCCATCATCTTTTTTTAACCAAAAGATTCGACCTTTATTTTTGATAATAACAATGGTAATTCCATCTTAGGGCCGTTTGATTGAGTCTGAATCATTAAGTGTTGAATGGCTAAGATATCTAAATGATTAAGAAAGTCTGAATGAAAACTGTTTGGTTGCACATCTGAATGAAAAAAAAACTTTTTTTTAACAAAAACCGTAGTCTCCTCCGCATCCCTTGTTCGGCCGTAATCCTCCCCATCTCCTCCGCATCCCCCGGTCTCCTCCCCATCTCCTCTGCATCTCCTCCCCGCCTCCTCCGCAGCTCCTCGCAGCCCCGAAGCGGTGGTGCGGCCCTTTCTCAGCCCTTTCGATGGTCGCATCCCCCTTCCCCCCGGTCGATTCGATGGTCGCAGTGTAGCATGGAGTGGTGGAGCGGTAGCGATTGCAGCTCGGTCGATGATGTGGTGGAGCGGTGGTGTAGCGGTGGCGATTGCATCTCGGTCGATGATTTAGAGGAACAGTGGTGGTCCGATGGTGGAGGAGCAGTCGGTCGATGATTCAGAGGTTCCCCACCCTCTTCCTTTCTCATTTAGACTCCATCTCAAGTCTGAACCATTCAGACCTTGGTTCAGACATGGGAACCCATTCAGATGTGTTTTTTTCTCCAAACAAACGGTCTGAACCATTTTGATTCAGACACATTCAGATCCAAACAAACAACCCCTAAATCATTTATAATTTATCAAGTATTAAAGTTATCATACGTATGTTTTTAAACGGTACATAATTTTTCTAAATTGTTTACAGAATCAGCTTTTTAAATAATTTATAATTTATCAAGTATTTAAAAAAAACAGCTATTTTTAACTTTATTTTTGCATGGACTAGCTAGTCATAGCATACAGTAGCGGACCCAGAAATTTTTTTCATGGGGGGCGAAAATTTTTTAGGTTTGTTGGTATTCAAGTTGAGTTGAGGCGGATCGGGTCGGGTCATGTTAAAAAAAGACAATCAAACTAAAATTTATATATAAAGACGTAATGAAAATAAAATACATCTAAAATTGTTCGCTACGTGATTTTATTTTTTTATATATATCCAAAACAACGTATAAGGCCCTGAGAATTAGGGGTGCCTAGGACGAGTCAAAAAAAAGGCCCCTTAATGAATTTGAATATTAAGTTGACTAGTTGAGGATATTCAAAAAAAGTTAAAAACTGTTAATACGAGAAAAATGAACCATATTCATTACCCAAAAAAACGAACTGAATTCTGAATTTGGTTTAAGGTTTGGTTCCTAACTGTATCCGAATTTTGAAGTTGGTTCTTAACTGTATACGAATTTCGGTTATCGGTTCCAATTTTTGTGGAATTCGTTTTGTTTGGTTAACTGATTAAAGAGAATTCATATTTAAATTTTTTATCTTTATAATATATAAGGTTGAACTAGGTTTATTTATATAGGTTTATTTGGTTTTTAATTGGTATATTTGATTAAATTCGGTTTAATCGGTTTTTAACCAGTTTTGTGGTGGATTGTCTTATTATAATTAATACTAAACTTGAATTTACATTGGATTTAGATTATTAGTTGGACATTTTTAAACTTAGTTTTATTAATTAACACTTAGATTTTAAAAGTTTAATGAGGGCGATTGTAAAATTTTACGAGGGGCGATTAGGATTTTAACATATATATACTACTAAAAAAAAATTTTCAAGGTGGGCGGCTGCCCCCCCGGGGCTCAATGCAGGTACACCCCTGATAGCATATGTGATATCTCATTTGGTATGTTTAAATTATTATTTTTGAACGGCGAATGTTTCAATCGTGGGAAAATCCCTGACCCCCTCAGACCCCTATTTTGATGCGGGAAGGATTTGAACCCAAGACCTCCCATTTAAAAGACTCTTAGGGTACCATTGAGACAATGCATAATTGGTATTTGGTATGTTTAAATGAGGTTTGTATTTTGTAACGATTTTAACACATGGAAGGATGTTGATTGGCCATGAAATGTATGGACAATTCCAAAAGATTCCCACCAGAATGATCTAGATATTTATATTTTGAAAGTTTTATTATTATTATTATTATTATAACGTTTAAAAATAATAATTTTCTATTATCAATTTATTTCATTCAGGTGGACCAAGGTATGAAGACTCGTTTACAAATACCATATACGTTGTTTTTGCTGGACAAATAAATTCTTAATCAAAACTCATCAAAAAAAAACCAACATATACATGGCTGGATATTTGTTATGTTAACTACAAAATATTAATATGCTATTTTGATTTAAAAAAAGAAAAGAAAAAAAAGAAAAGAAAAGAAAATCTCTCAAATATAATTTTGGTATATTACTATACTAGGTTAAATTCCGTGTGTTACACGGGTTGAATAAATAAAATGTTATATAATTTACAATAAAAAAGTTATGTTTTCAAAAGGCATCTGTATTGCAATTGTTAAATGAGGAGGATATGTATTACATAAGTTGAAAAAATACAATTTAAATTGTTAATACTTAGATTCATTAAAATAAATCATTAAAAAATCAACTTTAAAGTGACGATAGTAAATTTTGTTAAGTTAATTCTTAAATATATTGTAGTTAATTATGTATTAACGTTTTTATGTTATCAATATTAATTCTATTAAAATATAAATTATCATATAAATATTTTTGTTGTCATAGTTCAATGAACTTGAATTACAATTAAATTTAATACATATAAAAAACTAAGAATGAATATTTGGATTTTTTAAGAAAATAAGTTACTATAATAATTGGTCAAATTTGTTAATTATTACTATTAATAAAGAATTGTTAACAAATGAATTAATGCTCCAAATTTAAGGCGGGAAAAATGAATCAAAATTTGTCTCATTGCATGACATGTGGCAAAAAAACCTTTATTTATTATATAAGATAGATAGATTGTGCCAAATTGTGATCTCTTATTGGGCCGGATTTAATATCGGGCCGGGCCCAAGTGTCTTGCAAATATCGTTTTCTGTTATCTTTAAAGTTTAAAGTCAAACCCATTAACCCAATGATGATGTTAATTTAGGGGTTTGAATTTCATCTAAAAACAACTTATGGACTTATTAACTTTTTTGAAAAGCTAATAAGTCAATAAGTTGTTTAGCAAACCTAAAATGACTTTTAAAAATAACTTTTTGTAAAAGGGTAATAAGTTGTTTTTCAAAAGTTAAAAATTATAACTTTTCAAAATGACTTGTGACTTATTAACATAAAATTACAAATATACCCACTCTTTACCTTTTACCCAATAACCTAAAAATAATATTAATAAAAAATGTCCTTTTTGATGATTTTGAAAATTCATTCTAGAAAAGCTAATCCAAACACATTTTTAAAAACTTCATTTCAAAAAAGCGTAAATTAATAATCACTTTTGACAAAAAGTCATTTTTAAGTTAAATAAGCAATCACAAACATGGCCTTAGTATAGTTACTACTTACTAATCTAATCCGCAGCCAATGAAGTTACGCTATGTTTCCAGATCATTTAAGGGGAAAAAAGAAAGAAATTTATAAAAAGAGAAAAATGCTTGTGTTCCTAAGATTTATTTAACGAAAGAAAGGAAATAAAAATAAAATATGTTGTATTCTCGAGTTTCACTTAAAAAGTAAAGAGAAGGAAAAGTTAGAAGTGAAGTGAAGAGAAATAAATGAAATCAAACAAGACGAGATTCTGCTGTTTTCTTTTCCTTCCAATCTAAAATGAAATGAAAGGAAATTAATTTGTTTTTTCTCTTTTCCTTTATTTTATTATGTTCTCTTAGGTAGGGGTGTGCATGGGTCGGTTTGGGTCGGTTTTTGGCTTAGTCCAAACCCAAAACCGAAATTTCGGTTTTTTCGGATTTTAAACCCGTTTGGGTTCGGTTTTTTCGGTTTTGATATTTTCAAAACCCATTTGGGTTCGGTTTGGGTTTCGGTTTTTTCGGTTTTTACTACTTAGGCCTTAAATTATGCTTATAAAAAAATAAACTAAAATATTATATTTGTATTAAAAATATTTTAAGTACAACACTACTTAATATTTAAAAATATATACAAAAATATTTAAATTTAGTAAAAATCATACGTGTTTTTGGTATCCTAAACCAATAATAATAATAAAATATATGATTTTTATTTAACTTTTGATATCAAGAACTAAGAAAATAAAAATAGACGGTATATAAATTGTTGAATTTTTTCAAAGGTAATATATATATATGCATATACACATGTGTTCGGTTTTTTCGGTTTTTCTTTAAGGTAAAACCAAACCCAAACCCAAACTTTCGGTTTTTAGAAAACTAACACCAAACCCGTCGGTTTCTATTTGGGTTCGGTTTTTTTGGGTTGGATTTTTCGGTTTTTGGGTTTTGGGTCGGTTTTTTTGGTTTTATGCACACCCCTACTCTTAGGTGAACTCAGGAACATAATGCCACCAAACCAAGACCATATTGAGTCGCTAAAAATTGGGCTTCATCCGACAAAGATTGGGATTTTTTTATTCTTTAAGTAAATATATAATTTAAATTGTCGCTATAATATTTCATGAAGTAGATCTGAAGGACAAAAAATGGTTTTGTAGTTATTTCATTTATAGTGATTTTCATTACATAATACATAAATTTAAATTATTTTCTACACAATTTCTATAATCATTTTTGCATTAAAGTCATTTACTTCTTATTTGCTTGTGAACTAAACACGGTTTTGGTAGCTTAAATACAATGCATCTACATATCTCGATTTTGATAAGTTAAGATTTGATCTAATAAATATCAATGATCTGTAGATAAGTAAAATGAGTTTACCCTATATTGATACCTTGTATACAATAATTTTCAACATTCCTAAAGTAATATTATTTTACGCATTTGTAACATACAGTTGTAACCGATGTTCTTCATATACGCTTCATTTTCATACTACTCTCCTTTCTTTAAAAATACAAAAGCAAAACACACTTGCAAGCACAAACAAAAGAGGGGTACAAGCCGTGAAAATAAAAAGACAACGAATTCACAATTCAATCATTTTTAGAAATCATACACCATGTTTTCACCTCCTATGTCATTTCAATTTCAATCCCATACACCATATAACCAATTTCGAATTCGACCAACATCCACCCAAATGCTATCACAATAGCGTGTTATGAAAACACAAACACGATTTCCAATACTGTCAATCCTAACCATTCTAGGTATTGTGACAAAACTCAACTCAACTTTACCTAATATTTATCTTTAAAAAGCATGACGATGGTAACAAAGCATACGGTATAAGTTTGAGCAAAAAGAATAACTGGTCGTTTGGTTGGATCTGAATTACTAAGTGCTGAATGGTTAAGATGTTTGAATGGTTAAGAGGGTCTGAATGATTACTGTTTGGTTGCACATCTGAATGAAAAAAAAGGGGAAAAAAAAGAAAAAAAATCTTTTTTTAACAAAAACCCTAGCCAACTAGCCATATCTCATCCCATCGTCATCACCATCGGGCGGCCACTGCATCTCCTCCACAGCAGCCCACAGCCGCACCTCCTCTCATCGTCATCACCATCGGGCGGCCACTACATCTCCTCCACAGCAGCCCACCGCCGCATCACCTCCCATCGTCATCACCATCGGGCGGCCACCGCATCTCCTCCTCCGCAGCACACAACCACATCTCCTCCGCAGCAGCACACCGTCTCGTTAGAGGTCATCGCAGCAATCCCATCCCCCGTCGCATCTCCTCCCATCGCAGAAATCCCAGCCCCCTTCGCAGCCCCTTCAACTCGGTGTGGCGGTGCGGCAATGACAGAAGGTGCGGTGCGGTGGTGGTGGCCATTCAACGATGAAGAAGGTGCGGCGATGAAGAAGGTTCAAAGACGGTGGTGGTGGCCATTCAGGCTGTGGTGGTGGCGAATTGGAACCATTCAACGGTGGTGGTGGCCATTCAGTCGATGGTGGTGACCATTCAGAGTTTCTCATTCAGACTCTATCTCAAGCCTGAACCATTCAGACCTTGAGCCCCATTCAGATGCCATTTTTCCCCCCAAACAAACAGTCTGAATCTAAACCATTCATATTCAGACCTATTCAAATCCAAACAAACAACCTCTAAATGAGAGATATGAAAAGCAATACTAAGTCACCCAAGCAAAAGGCTTTGATTGACATATTGAAAGACTTGGTAGTTGTGAATCAAGAAGTAAAAATCTTTAATTAAAATGTATTTTTTATATCAAAGGGCTTCTAGCCTAGTGGTAATCCCTTAACTTTTCTTATGAGAGGTCTTGGGTTGAAGTATCACCTGAAGTAAAATATTGCTCTGGGTTGAGCAAGAGGGTTTTCCTAGTTGTAGGTTTCATCCTGGGCAGGTGGGTCAGGTCACCACGCTCTGTTATTCGGGCGGAAGGGTGATCTCGGTTAACCGGATGTTTGCTGTTAAAAAAATATATTCTTTATATTTTAAAAGAAATTAATGATCCAAAATGAATCGAAAGAAGGTGAAAGGATTATGGGTGTCATTTTTAATTGAACCCGAATACCAAACCCAATTAAAATCAACCTAAACCCAAATAATTTTTAACCCGATTTACCAAACCCAATATAGTGATAAACCCGAACCAAAAGCTTTTATATGGTTAATTTTCTCGAAATGTTGGTAACCTGAATAACCAGATTATGTATATCCTTTTTATAGCCATAGTCGAAATAAAGTCAATTTTATTTTGTTTTGTTTTATTAAATTTTTTCTTGATTTGTTTCGTTATTGTCAATGTATTTCTCAATCATTTTCATTTTTTTTAATTCCAAAAAAAATTGTAGAGCGATTCTGTGCATATTAATGATACATTGAAAGATATCTATGTATATTTTTTTAATTAAAAATTTAACAATTAATTCAATATACGACTTAATATGCTATATTCATGTATATATGAACTCATTAATTTGAATATCACTCATAATAACGTTTGGCAAGTTAAAATTTTATATGTTATGTGTATAGATATATGCATTCTTCCATACGTATATATTTCTATTATCTATAAGATATCTCGGTTTCATCTTTTAACTTGTATATATATGTTATGTGTAAGTATATATGCATTCATCATGTATATGTTATATGTGTATACATTAACATGAGACAAATCTTTATTTTATATTAATGTATATATTGTATAACATTTCAAGTGTTTTTCGTGTTAATTTTAGGTTGACCGTTAAGTAAATTTAGTATAACCTGAATACCGCTTAATTCCAACTCGAAGAACTCAATTATCAAAACCCAAATGCCGAATACAAATAACTTAAATGCTTCAGTAATCAGGTTTATTTTCAGTGTCAAAAAAACCGAACAATCCGACCCGAGGAATCCGAAATCCGATTAACAAACCCAAACGACACCGGATCTATATGTAAATAAAATAAAATGCAACTAAGTGTGGTGAAATAAAAGACGATAAGGTTAATCAATATAAAAAGAATTTAACACGAGATAAATGAATCATAAATAACAGAAGAAGCTTAAAAAAATGCGGTAATGGAACTCTGCCCATTCTTCATCTTCTTCGTTCGCCACAATTACATTACACTCTCTCCCATTCCTCAAACCCATCTCCATAACAAACCCACGTAAAATTGCTTCCTAAAATCAAACCCACATGAAAACCATAATCTCCTCTAGATCTGCACAACAAAATCCACGGCTGCTGATGGGGTGATCTCTGTTTCCGTCCGCCAAATCGAAATCCGAAAAACAGGTTGATGAAGTCATCATCTTGTTATTGGGTTCCTCCCCCCACATTGATTGAATCCGTTTAGGTAAAATTGAGATAACAATGACGAATGGGTCAGTGGATTCACGATCATCGAGAGTTGGGAGTTTAGGTTCATTAGTCGTACGATCATCGAGTAATGGTAGTTTGCAACAAAATCAAGTGGGATTAGGAGTGGGATTACATCAACAGATGAATCAATTGATTTCACCAGTTGGTTCTTCTAAAAAAGCTTCGAAGGTGTTTTGTAATAAAGACAAGGATAATGGGTTCGTTTGGATCTTTAAAATTGTACCTCGAAAGAACGCTGGAATGCTGCTGTTGTCTCTTGCTTCATTCGCAGCTATGTTATGGATACTTTATATTGCCAAAGGTCTGTTTATAATTTCCCCAAATTGATGTTATAAACTGCTCAATTTCATAGGTTTTTTGTTTGATCTCAATGTAATTGACTGGTGTTCATTGGCAGTTGTTCATCATTTAAATTCTACATTGGTATTATGTTAAGCTCAATGCAGGGGGTGTTAGGATGTCAGTTTGAACCAGTTGTTTAATAATCACTTAGTGTTAGGATAAAAGTATCTGCATATCTGTAACTTTAACTGATTTTGATTCTTGAAGCTGCAATAATTAGTTTTGAAATGCAAATCCAAATACCCTTTTACTTTTATGGATCTTTGTTAATAATTCATTTTGAATTTTTCCATGTTGCATTTATGAACAATTTAGAACAAGATTTTAATAGATTTATGATTGCTTACACATAATAGATAAATAGATATAATGTTGATAAACCTATTCACCTTCTTATCAATAATTAGTTCCTCTTTGGGCAAAATTTTGAAGGTGAAATTAATCAGAAGAACCCTTCATCTATAAAGATTTCTGGATTTTCACCCAGCATTGATGAAAGAAGAGCTCAGGATTTAAATTCTGCTTTAATGAATGATATGGAGGTCTCATTTCGTGATGATAACAGAGTTGTATCCCATCCACCACCATCTCCCATTGCTGGTGGCCCTCCTCCACCGCCTTCTTATTTCACAGGGTACACCCTTCCTCCCGGAAATCCTTGTAAAACCTTCACATTGCCACCTCCACCAGCAGACAAGAAAAAAACCGGCCCTCGCCGTAAGCTTAAATCACTATTATTGCACTATAATTCTGTTCTAGTTTTCTTTTTACATTTTTAAAATATACATTTTACTAGATATCATATTATGTTTTTGTTTTTATTTTTTATGTGTTAGCCTGTCCAGTCTGCTACCTACCTGTAGAAGATGCTATTGCATTAATGCCAAAATCACCTTCATTTTCTCCTGTGCTTCATAATCTAACTTACATTCATGATGAGAGTTTCATTAAAAGTGAATTTGGTGGGTCGGATTTTGGTGGATATCCTTCTTTGAAGCAGAGATATGAATCTTATGATATAAAAGAATCAATGGCTGTGCATTGTGGGTATGATAATGAGTTTCTTAAATTTTGTTATATTCACTGGTCTTTAGAGGGTGTTTGGATGTGCATTTTGAAGCTGATTATGTGATATTGAATATTAAGAACCATGTAATCTGTTAAATAAATATGGTTTTAGAAGATAGATTTTGGTGTGCTTCTCCTTATTAAAGTTGTAATGATAGGATAATCAAATTTGTAAGTGTTTGGCAAATTATGGTTACTTGAGGTATTATCGGTAAAATGACCAAAAAGGACATTTTGTGGAAAAAGAGAGACGAGTTTAAGGTTAAAAAAGTGGCTAAATTGGCAACTCAAGTATGCCCTTTGATTATTAGTTTTTACATCCAATAAACTGATTATTACCACTTCAGATGACAATAATGAGATAATCAGTTCCTGAACCCAAATCCAAACACCTCTTAATTAGGGATTGTTTTAATTTTGTAATGGTTTAATCATCACTAATCAACTTTCGGTTGGTGCATATTTACACTAAAAGATTTGTCAGAGGAGATAGACCTGGACGCAAGTCAGGATTTGATATTAATGAATCAGATCTTTTCCAAATGGATCAGTGTCATGGAGTGGTGGTTGCATCTGCTATATTTGGTACATTTTATGTCATTATCATATACATTTGCATTGTATTTGTGTACACACACCCTATTTTAAATAATGGGAATTTCTAATAATTAATTTCTGTAGGAGCTTATGATCATATTCAGCAACCAATAAATGTCAGTGACACTGCAAAGCAAAATGTCTGTTTTTTCATGTTCATTGATCGAGAAACAGAAAAATTTATGAGGAATTCAAGTAATTTGGATGATAGTAAGAAGATAGGCTTGTGGAAAGTAGTTGTTATCTACAATTTGCCATACACAGATCCAAGGCGCAATGGGAAGGTAAAATTAACCATTTTAAATGGAACTTTTTATATGTTCACTTTGTTCTTTGCAATGTTTTGTCCAAAGACAATTGAAAATCAGTGTTGACTCTTTGTTGGATATCTAAAAGGCTGCATGGCAGGTTCCAAAACTTTTATCACATAGACTTTTTCCCAATGCCCGGTACTCTATATGGTTGGATGGGAAACTAAAACTCGTTGTTGACCCCTATCAAATTCTTGAAAGGTATTTACCTTCTAAAGCAAGGTTATTGTTTTCTATATTGGATACAAAAAAATGCACTCTTGTTATTGTGGCTTTCAGGTTTTTGTGGAGAGAGAATGCCAGTTTTGCGATTTCAAGGCATTACAAGCGTTTTGACGTGTTTCTAGAAGCTGAAGCTAATAAGGTGGCTGCAAAGTATGACAATGCCTCCATTGACTTCCAGATTGACTTTTATAAAAAGGAGGGTTTGACCCCATATTCTTCAGCCAAGCTTCCTATTAGAAGTGGTAGGACATGATCTTTATATATTTATATTAAATCTACATTTCATATTTAGACCTTGTTTGGAAATGCATAGGGCCTATGATATAACCTGCTTTTAAGAATTGGGTAGAACTGTTTATGATTCTGATTAATTAGGCTCAAACCAGAAATGGATAATTATCTTATTCTGATTCTTTAAGCTACCAATAATTCTGATAATGTAATGTGGTTGGAATCTTTTAGATGTTCCAGAAGGTTGTGTGGTAATAAGAGAACATGTTCCAATATCCAATCTTTTTACATGTCTTTGGTTCAATGAGGTTGACCGGTTTACTTCAAGAGATCAAATTAGTTTTTCCACTGTACGGGACAAGATTAGGTCAAAGACTAATTGGACTGTTAACATGTTTTGGGACTGTGAAAGACGCAATTTTGTACTTCAGGTATCAAGTTATCACTATTCTTGGCCCTTTATTTTTTTGAATATGCATGTTGACTATCAAATCAAACCATTCATTTTCCAAATGCCAAATTGATACGGATTGTATTTCAAAATTGATAATAACATGCTTTCATTTGAAGAGTTTGTAAATACATTTTATTTAACTGGTGAAAATTTTCAAACCTCAAGAAATTCATATCTGTTTTGAGTCTGGAAATCCATCTAGCTGACCTTTACAGTAAAACAGTTGATGTGTTCTTGTCTTTATGCATGTTAACTTTTAAAGGTCAAAAACGATTGTTTCCAAATGCCAAATTGATATTTATGTAGTTCAAATCTGACATTAACATGTTACTTTTTAAAGAAATTGTGAGGAAGTCTTATTTAGCTTTCTAACTTTTTCAAATCTAAAGAAATTTTTATCATTTTTGAGTCTTGGTATTCATCCAGCTGACATCTACTGTTAAAACAGTTTATATATATGGCTGATGCTGATTCTGTTGTCTGTAAACCCCCATAACAGGGTTACCATCGAGATGTTCTGGAGCATTGGGCCCCGCCACCACCGATGCCTGGTACACCAGTAATTTTCAATTCTCAGTCATCGATTCTCATCGATAAAACATCAAAAAACTCTACAGAATCCTGTGCAAGTAATTCAAAAAAAACATCACCAAAAAGACGTCGAAGAGACAAAAGGTCGAGTTCCAGGGGTCACAGAAAAATTGCCGCGGGCTCAAGAAAAGCCATCACTCAAAGTTGAAACTAAATGTAAGCAACAGAAATCATTTCTAACATCATTTTTTAGAAAATACATTATTTGGCTAGGACAATCGGTTCCCCATTGGCGTTAGTAAATCGTTCTATCCTTAGCTTAGATTTGTT
Source organism: Mikania micrantha (assembly GCA_009363875.1). Taxonomy (NCBI): domain Eukaryota; kingdom Viridiplantae; phylum Streptophyta; class Magnoliopsida; order Asterales; family Asteraceae; genus Mikania; species Mikania micrantha. The sequence continues at coordinate 92,867,039 of CM018696.1, forward strand.
GTTTAACCATTTTTTTGGTTGTACATACAATTTTGACAAATTATAATAATCTGTTCATTACACTTTTTTTCTGCATTTTGTTGTAGTATAGATTTAAATTAGGAGGTATCTAGATAATATATCATCATGCTTACATATTTTGGCTTTAAAAAGACCATTTAATAAAAGAGTTATCATGATTAAAATTTCATATGATGCCTAACTCTTGACTAATGTTTTTTAACAATGAGTCTAAGAATTGTTGTAACAAGTTCCAGACATGTGATATATACAAAGGAAAATGATGAGAAGAGAGAGAACAACTAAACAGTATGTTACTACACAATAATCCAAGCCAAGCATTGTTGTTGTGTTTGCTCGTGTCTTGCATCGGGCATCCCCGAGTTGTTCCTAAACCTAGATTCGACCTTCAACAACAAAGAAGATATGCGTTAAAGGGCCTAAGGGCATCAACGTCACAGACACTACGACGTTTAAGTAAACCAACAATAAGTATGCAAAATCCATGAATTTATAATGAGTAGATAATATATGAAAATATTGTTATGAATGATAAAGAACCATATTACATTCATGATTTACAGTGGCTTAAATAGCCAAGGTACAACACCTTAATTACAGAATGGGAGAGACTTAAGGCAACGAATAAGGTGGTCAATGATCATCACAAATCCTATCTAAAATTACACATAATATAAAAGGAAACAACTAATTTACATGGGTATTATTTTCAATAATATTCTCTTTAATATGCCCCCGCAAGATGGAGGAGCCATCGGATACTCCAATCTTGGATCTCAATCGAAGAAACGGTCCACGGCCTAGAGGTTTTGTAAGGACATCAGCTAATTGATCTTCAGAGTGGATGTGTTGGACACGTAATGAACCATTTGCAATTTTCTCACGAACAAAATGATAGTCTAGTGCCACATGTTTCATACGTGAATGATAGACTGGATTTGCACACAAATATGTAGCTCCCGCATTGTCACAAAAAAGTGTAGGTGATTTAGGCATAGAGAGACCAAGTTCCAACAGTAGGTTTTGGACCCAAGAAAGTTCAGCCGCACCATTTGCTAATGCCTTATACTCAGCTTCGGTGGAGGAACGAGAGACCGACTTTTGACGTGATGAACGCCATGAGAGAATGTTTGACCCGAGATAGATGATGTAGGCAGTAGTGGATCGTCCCCCATCGGTGATACCACCCCAATCGGAATCGGTGAAAGCATGAAGATCAAGACGAGATCCACGACTAAGAAACAAGCCATGATGAATAGTTCCCTTAAGGTACCGAAGAACACGTTTTAATGCTTGCCAATGAAGTTCAGTAGGAGCATGCATGTATTGTGATAACCTGTTAACAGCAAAGGACACGTCGGGTCTTGTAAAGGCAAGATATTGAAGAGAGCCTACAAGTTGACGATATGGTTTTGGGTCGATTTTTGATGAGCCATCAACTAGAGCTAGTTTATCAGTGGAGCTAAGTGGTGTAGCCACATGTTTTGCACCAGCCATTCGGAATTTTGTGAGCAAATTATGAATGTGAGCATGTTGAGATAAGAAAAGGCCATTAACAGTGGGAATTACTTCTATTCCAAGGAAGTGATGCAACATACCAAGGTCTTTAATGGAGAACTTGTCTGATAATTCACGAATGACTTGTAGAACAAAAGAATTTGTATTGCCAGTGATAACAATATCATCTACATATACTAGAAAATAACAAACAATGCCCCCATGATTATAGATGAACAAAGATGGATCAGCCAAAGACTTTTTAAAACCAAGGTGTAAAAGAAACTTAGTAAGTTCCAAATACCAAGCACGAGGCGCTTGTTTGAGGCCATAGAGAGACTTCCGAAGTCGACAAATATAGTTAGGAAAATCCGGGTGGACATATCCCGGTGGTTGGGACATGTAGACATCTTCGTCCAAATTTCCATGCAAAAAAGCATTATTAACATCGAGTTGCCGTAAAGGCCAATTTTGGGTTAATGCAATGGTAAGAACTGTACGAATGGTTACAGGTTTAGTGACCGGACTAAAGGTTTCAAAATAGTCTTTACCGTATTCTTGGAGAAAACCCTTAGCAACAAGACGAGCTTTATATTTATCGATAGAACCATCCGGACGTCGCTTTATGCGAAACACCCATTTGCATCCAATGGGGTTGTGATGCGATGGAGGAACAAGATCCCACGTAGCGTTTTTAAGAAGAGCATTGAATTCAATATCCATTGCTTGACGCCACTTGGGATCTTTCATGGCTTGGGTGTGGGTGGTGGGTTCAACTGATGATGGAATTGGATGAAGGGTGGTGGTATTGACAAAGTTGGAGTTGAAATATTTTGGGTTCTGTTTGCGTTGGCGAGAATGATGTGAAGGGATTGTGTTTGATTGATTTGGTGTGGGAGAATCACGTGAGTTTTTGGTTGATGACTGGGTTGTTGGGGGAGGGGTTGGAGTGGGTGGTTGGACTGATTGAGGAGAATGGGGTATGGCAGGTGGTGAACTAGAATTTGAAGATGATGGGTTGGTGTGATAAGAGGAGGAGAGTGAAGGTGATTGGACCAAGGGAGAGTTTGCAGGTATAGTACTAAGTGGGCTGATGGATTCAGTGATAGGGCTAGTAGTGGGCTGGATAGGATGACGGTGAGGGGAGCTTTTGTTTGGGAAGGGAGTAGTGTGGCAAGGGTTTGTGACAGTAGATGTGGAAGAAGGATCACCGAAAAATTGATCCACAGAAGGAATATTAGAGGAGGTTTCTTTTTGATTATAAAGTGAAAAATGGTTCTCCACAAACTCAACATGACGTGAATGATATAGGTGGCGAGTTTTAGGATCATAACATTTATAGGCTGATTTGGAGGGTGAGTAGCCTAGAAAGATGCATCGTTCGGAACGAGGATGAAGTTTGGATTTTGCATATGGTCGAAGCCACGGGTAGCATAAGCATCCAAAAGGTTTAAGTTTGTTGTAAGTTGGGTTTTTATGGTATAAAAGATAGTAAGGAGTTTTGAAATCAAGTATCGGTGTGGGTAAACGATTGATTAGGTAAACGGCGGTTTGAAATGCATGCGTCCAAAAAGTAAGTGGAAGCCGAGCATAGTGAAGTAGAGATAGGCCTGTCTCTACAATGTGTCGGTGACGGCGTTCGGCAACACCATTTTGTTCAGGTGTATGAGGTGGGGTAGTGAAATGGGAAATTCCTTGGGATTGAAGATAGGTGGTCAACCCAATATATTCGCCACCATTGTCACTAAAAAGTGAGATTACTGGTGTTTGAAAAAATTTTTCAACAAGCACTTTAAATTGAGGAAACAAAATGGACACATCAGATTTATGCTTCATTGGGTATAGCCAAATATACTTAGTATGAAAATCAACAAATATCACGTAATAAGTGAAACCATCAATGGATTTTTCCACCGGCCCCCAAACATCGGAATAGATTAACTGTAATGGTTTAGTGGTGGTAAAAGAGTTCATGCCAAATGAAGTTTTATGACTTTTATTGATAGAACATGAATTACAATGAAAATTGTGAAGATTAAAATGTAATCCTAAGCATGTGGCTATTTTTTTGAAAATCCGAGTAGATGGGTGTCCAAGCTTGTGATGCCAATCAAGAGGTGATGTGGTTGACACCGCATTTATTTGAGGTAGCGAAGGAAGATGTGCATAATAAACATCAAGATAGTTCTCTCCCCGCATTAGGCGTGCCCCCGTGCGTAGATCCTTAACAAAGAAATGAGTGGGAAAAAATTCCACCGAAACATGGTTAGTTTTACATAATTTAGCAACGGATATGAGTTTATTTTTGAAATGTGGAACACATAAAACATCTTTTAAGGACAGGGAACCATTTGACATTGGAAGATATGATTGACCAATGTGAGTTATGGTTAGAGTATTACCATTACCGAGGACAATTTCATCGGGTCCGCCATACTCTGAGATAGAGTGGAAAGATGTACGATCCGGATCAACATGATTTGATGCACCTGTATCAAACATGTAAGACGAGGTTGCAACATTAGCAGTAGGTGAGGCCTTGTTTGGGGTCATGGAACTTCCTGTTTGAACATGATTTTCACGAAGGAACCTAGCAAGCTTCCTACAATCTTTTGCTTCATGACCTGTAAAATTGCAAAACTTACAATAAAGATTGGTGCGAGTCTCACGGGTACCATTATTAGAATTGTTGGACCACTGATTTCTAGAGATTTTGTTGTTGAAGTTTCCATTATTGCTACGCCTATCGGGTGCGGATCGGAAATTGGAACGAGGTTGACGATGGGTGTAGTTGGCAGTAGTTAAGGTAGGTTGTGGTGGAACAGTTATGTGGTTGAGTTCTCTTTCATAATCCACCAATTTTTCGAATAGTTCCGGAAAGGTAATTTTTGAATCCAATAGACGAAGCGAGGTAGCAATGGTTTTAAAATCATCACCTAATTGACAGAGGATGTGTACCATTAGATCCTCATCTTTGACCGGGTTTTGCACCAAGGCAAGCTCATCGGCAATTGATTTCATGTCACGGAGATAGTCCGTGACATTACGGTTTCCCTTTGGATTCGAAGCAAGTTTGGATTTTAAGGATATAACTCGAGACCTAGATGTGTTTGCATAGCTTGTAAGGAGCCGTTCCCAAGCCTGTTGGGAGGTTTCAGCAGAGGCGATCATGGGCTGAATGGTCGGTGAGCAACTGCCAAGCAGGGCGGCTAGGATGGCCTGATCTTGGCGGTACCAGATATGACATCCGTCAATTTTCGAATTTGACTTATTAACACCGTTAGTGTATTTAACGTTGACTATGACGGAATTTTCGGAAATGTAATAATTAAATGTTTATTCTCGTTTAAAGTTTAGCAACCTTTTTAAGTGTATAGTCTTGCAATTAGTAATTCTCACAATTTGACGCGTTAAAATTCATGACAACGAAAGATATTTGTGTTTAGCCGGATAAGGCGGACACAATACGCGTCACATTATTTAATAATCTTGTTAGTTACTAAAATTTAATTATTTTAGTAAGTTTTATTATTTTACTAATTATTGTAAAATAATCGCGTATAAATAATATCAAAATTTATACCCGATACAAGATTTAACCACCATAATACCCAACATTTATACATCTTTCACCTACACTTGAGTATATATATATATATATATATATATATATATATATATATATATATATATATATATGACACACACAAATCTTGCATGTATACTTACCAAATACAAGACTACATACATGCAAGATTCATTCCAAGCACATAATGACAAACCTCTAAATCCACCTCTTACACACTCAACCTCACCCCCCAATCTCTTCACTCCCACTAACCAACACAAAATCCCCTCTCTCCTCTCTCCCCAGGTCGTCCCCCCTCCTCCTCTCTCCTTAAAACCCCATCTTCCTTACACAATCACACACACATTCAAGATTTCTAGTTTTTCCAAGTTTCCTCTCTATTCTCTCACTTGTTCCAGCAAACTTCAGCCCCATATCACTTCATTCTTGATCATTTCAAGCATCCAAGAAGCCAAGGAGCAAAGCTAGGATCAAACAACACAAGCTCAAGGTGCCTACACGAACGGTTTACTTCCAAAACTCACTTTTCTTCACATTTTTGCACTCTATCACATACACTTTCTAAACCATGGCCAAGACCTGGTTTTGAACATGAAATATTCACCATTTAACACTCTAAAGTCGTGGGTATTGAAGCCATGACCTAAAACTCTACATGCAACAAAGTTGCATGTACTAGAAATGAGTTTTTCAAGTCCAAAAACTTGTTTTGGTGACTTGATTCATGCATGCATGTATTTGTATGAGCAAAATGATAATCATTGATGAATATTATTATTCTTCATCATTCTCAACTCTATCAATGGTGTAAAGCCTCAAAAAACTCGTTTTAAAAGATCGTTCATAACTATACACACAAACATGCATTCATGAAGATTCTGGCAGATTGTTGTCCCGACTTCAAAGAGTCATAAAATGGTCATAAAAACTCCAAATGGAACAAACTCAGATTCCGTGACTAAGTTCATTGAGTTAGCTTTCCATGCATTACTTATTCAGCTTTTAATTCGACCAAATGGTACCTCAAACAGCCTTCACAAGATCAGTGCGCGGATTTGTACCCCCTGACTTGTGCTGCTATTTTGACCTATCTAAGGTCCGAATCACGAAAACTTATCTAAATGAAAGTTGTTCATAATATATTAAAATAGTATACTGGAGAGTTTCATAATCTAACTCAAAGTTTTACTATGTCAAAAATAAACCCGAACTCACTGAAGTAAATCTGTCAAAACAGAAACTTTAAGGACATATACTTGTGTGACTGTTTTGACCCTTTTACAAGCACAACCACGAAAAGTTTTCTAAATGAAAGTTGTTCAAAACACCTTAAAATAGTCTACTGTGAATTTTCATAATTTTATTCAAACTACTCCTATTTTTAAAGTTCATCCGAACAAGCCGGACAGAATCTGTCAAAAGGCAGTTTTATGAACTTAGACATTTTTACATAAATATTAATTATTTTCACATATATAAATGTATATATATATTTTATATATAAACTTTAATGATGTGATATAAATATATATATATATACTTGTATATATTTATATAAGTTGATTTAATTTATGGGTTTTGAAGTTGTTAAGCAAAATGGTAATTTTCTCAAAATACGTCGTTATAATGACGAAACTTTTAAAAGCCAACACTTAGTGATTTCAATGTAGTATGAAATAATATTTCAAGTATAAGTTAGGACATTATTGTTTAATAAAATCTCGACAAATAGAACACAAGCACCATCACATAAACTATAGTAGGTCCACAAACTCAATGGAAACTCATTATGTTATAGGAACCGAGTTATAAGTCTCCACATAAACGACAATCAAGAAGTCAATCATCAATCATACAAAGTGAGTTACATAGCCCCCTTTTCTCTTACTTTTGTTTACAAAATCATCGGGGTTGGAACATGTTTATCTTTGAACTATTTTCTAGCAATTCAAACTTGTATCTATGTGGATTTGAGCTATATGTCCCAAACTACCATCTTAACTATACTTAACTTGTGCATTGATCATTAACTTGTGATAGCCAAACTGTTGTGATGATAGATCTATTGAACTGACCACTCCACCCAACCGGTGATCACTCAGTACTTAACTATTTTGAGGGTAGTATGGAGTACTATGCCTAACTAGGTTAACTAAGGTTTGATCTGCAATAGTTACATGTGTATGTTTCCACATATTGCCTTATATCACTATGTTACATATGAATTGCAAATCTTATCTTTTTGAACTGTTAACTTTTGGTGTCAAAACCTATGTTCTCACCAACTATTTATAGTTGACCTTTGAATCTAAACATGTTTCAGGTACAAACTAGTGAAGCTATGAGGATCATGTAGTGCTTTTGGACTTAGAATAAACTTGGAACTATGAAGTATGAACTTGTTTAGTTATGTTATGCTTTTGAACTACTTGTATGACTCTTAATTTGAAATGTAATGAATATTATAACTTTAATAGTTGATCATGAGCTTTTGAACAGTCGCCGTCGCGCCCCGACGTTATTCCGCCGTCGGTTGGGGTGTGACAGATTGGTATCAGAGCCATGGTTATAGGGATTTAGGCTATTAGACATGACCTAGACTATAACCTAAGTTATCTTAGGATCTTACGTGCGACTTATCTACACCTTATTTCTATCTGCATACCTATTTTTCATCCTCATCCTTAACTACTCTTAGGAAATCCTTAAACCCTCAAAAATCAAATGTTTTTTTTTAGACTATACATCTATTCTGTGTGAAAATCTCGTCAAATTCTTCGAGTTTTAAATAATAATTATAGACACATGCAATCTGGAAGGGTGATTACCTGTATCTTGGGGGTTCTGTCTAGGAAAGTGTTTCGTATAAATCCTAATCAACCGTTGGACCTGTTACACTTTCCTGGGAACTCTTGGGGTGAGTAGTCACTTATAGGCTAAAGCATGTCTCTTACAATTGTTAGAAAAACTTGAAGCAACTTTGATTAGTCCATGTGATCATCTGTTGGTTACACCCTATATGTTTTAAAATTTTCTCTTATATTACGAAATACTCTTATGAATATTTCATATTCATTCTTTCCATGGTTTTATATTCTATAGAATGCCTCCCCGTCTCCAGATTCCTCGTCGTCAGATTCCTCGTCGTCCGAGAGGTCAAAGACTTGCCCAACTCATAGCCCAACAAATGGCTGCTGCTTTACCGAATCTTGTAACTCAACTCAACGCTGCAGCCCACAACGGGCATGATGAAAATGGTAATGGCGGGAATGGTGGCAATCACACTTGCACCTTTAAAAACTTCAACTCTTGCAACCCCACTACATTCAATGGTACAGAAGGAGCCACTGGCCTTTTACAGTGGTTCGAAAGTATCGAGAACACCTTCCTCAATAGTGGTTGCCCTGAAAATCTTCGGGTACAATATGGTACAAGCGTTTTTCAAAAGAGGGCACTGACTTGGTGGAACGGTGAAAAACGTAACCGTGGTGTGGATGTTGCTATGGCACTACCTTGGGCCGATGTCAAACAACTTATGACCGAAGAATTTTGCCCAAGGAACGAAATGAAGAAGCTTGAGGAAGAGTTTTGGAATCTTACCCAAGATAGTGGTGAAAATCTTGCATACACGAACTGATTTCATGAGCTTAGTCTGCTTGTACCCCATATGGTCACTCCTTTATCAAGGGCCATAGAGAAGTACATTGGTGGACTACCAATGATAATTCAAGATACTGTGCTGGGTAGAAATCCTACAACTCTTGAGGATGCTATCAGACTTGCTGCAACGTTAACCGATAATCATGTCAAGGATGGTACCCTAACCAGGAAAGGAAGCAAGAAAACTATCACTAAACCTACTATAGGTGAATCATCCAAAACCAACCCAACTGAATCCTCATCCAAGAACAAGAAGCGTAAAGCCAAAAACTATGCTGTAGTAACCCCTGCTACACCAGTAAACCAAATGCCTGCTCAGGTTACTAACCCTCCCAAGAAACAATATGTGGGTAATCAGCCTCTTTGCAACACATGTAGACTCCATCATCCAGCCAACGTGCCGTGTCGCATCTGTACCAACTGTGGGCGGTATGGACACTTGGTAACCACTTGCAGAACCACCAGGCCTCAGTTCAACAACCAACTTAACCAAGCCAACCAAGCCATGGGTCAAAACAACCAAACACCACCACTTGCAATCCAAGGTCGGGCATGTTATAACTGTGGTGACCAGGGGCATTTTCGCAACCAATGCCCAAGGCTTAACCCGATAGTTCCTGTGAATCGCGGCCGTGCTTTCAACATCAATGCTAATGAAGCTCAAAACAACAACGATGTGGTGAACGGTACGTTCTTAGTTGATAACCAATATGCTTCTATTCTATTTGATACGGGTGCTGATAAAAGTTTTGTATCTCTTGAATTTGAACACTTACTTGCTAAGAACCGCACTAGGCTAGAAAGCACATTCACAATAGAAGTAGCAGATGGAAACCCCATAACTATAGATTCTATTATTCTTGACGTTACCTTAAACTTAAATGACCATACATTCTCGATTGATCTTATACCTATGCCTCTGGGAAGTTTTGATGTCATAGTAGGCATGGATTGGTTAACCACTAACCGTGCTGAAATTGTATGTGCTGAAAAGTACATTCGTATTCCTCTTTCATCCGGCGATACTTTGAATGTTTTTGGAGAAAAACCAACCCGTGGGCTTAAGCTTATGTCCTGTACAACCGCACAAAAGTACTTGCGTAAGAATTACATGGCTTTCTTGGCTCATATTGTGAACAAGAAGGACAAGGAAAAGAAAATCGAGGATATTCCTATTATCAAAGATTTTCCTGAAGTATTTCCGGAAGACTTACCTGGCCTTCCTCCAATTCGACAAGTCGAATTTCGTATTGAACTTGTACATGGCGCAACTCCTGTGGCTAAGTCTCCTTATCGTCTTGCACCGTCGGAACTTCAAGAGCTAGCTAGTCAACTTCAAGAGCTTTCTGAAAAAGGCTTTATTCGTCCTAGTTCGTCACCTTGGGGAGCACCTGTATTGTTTGTGAAGAAGAAAGATGGAACGTTTCGGATGTGCATTGACTACCGTGAACTAAACAAGCTTACAATTAAAAATCGCTACCCATTACCTAGAATTGATGATCTTTTCGACCAACTTCAAGGTGCTACTTGGTTCTCTAAAATCGATCTTCGATCGGGATATCATCAACTTCGCGTTCATGATGATGATATTCCAAAAACAGCTTTCCGCACAAGATATGGTCATTACGAATTCATGGTTATGCCATTTGGGTTAACTAATGCACCTGCGGTCTTCATGGATCTTATGAACCGTGTTTGCAATCCCTATTTGGACAAATTCGTAATTGTTTTCATCGATGACATCTTAATCTACTCTAAGACTAAATCTGACCATGAACAACATTTGCGTCTGATTTTGGATCTTTTAAGAAAAGAACAACTATACGCCAAATTCTCTAAATGTGAATTTTGGCTTAAGGAAGTTCAATTCTTGGGTCACATTATCAATGACAAGGGTGTTCATGTAGATCCTGCAAAAATTGAGGCTGTTAAGAATTGGAAAACCCCAACTACCCCTACCGAAATTCGTTCTTTTCTTGGCTTAGCGGGCTACTATCGGCGTTTCATATCTAATTTCTCCAAAATTGCTTTACCCCTCACTACCTTGACTCAAAAAGGTAAATCATATGAATGGGGTCCTAAGCAAGAAGACGCGTTTCAAAACCTAAAGCATATGTTATGCAATGCTCCTATATTGACTCTTCCTGATGGTAACGACGATTTTGTGGTCTATTGTGATGCATCAAATCAGGGTCTTGGCTGTGTCCTTATGCAAAGGGGTAAGGTTATAGCTTATGCATCACGACAACTCAAAATTCACGAAAGGAACTATACGACCCATGACCTTGAATTAGGTGCTGTCATCTTTGCTTTGAAAATTTGGAGACACTACCTTTATGGAACCAAATGTGTCATTTTCACCGACCACAAAAGCCTTCAACACATATTCAATCAAAAGGAACTTAACATGAGACAACGACGATGGGTTGAACTACTTAACGACTATGACTGCGAGATTCGCTACCATCCTGGTAAGGCAAATGTTGTAGCCGACGCTCTTAGTCGTAAAGGTCACACCAATTCTATTCGACTCCAAAGCATCCGAACCCAAAACGATATCCAGAATCGTATCCTCGAAGCACAAAAAGTCTCAGTCCTCGAGGGCAACATGTACGATGAAATGTCCTGTGGAGCTGAACAACATTTGGAAACTAAATCAAATGGGCTGCTTTGTTTCTTGGATCGCATTTGGGTTCCAAATCGTGATAGTTTGCGTACCTTTATCATGGATGAGGCACACAAGTCTCGCTACTCTATTCATCCTGGAGCGGATAAGATGTATAAGGATCTTCGCTATCACTATTGGTGGCCAGGTATGAAAAAGGACATTGCTCTCTTTGTGGCAAAATGTCTCACTTGCTCGAAAGTTAAAGCCGAGCATCAACGACCTTCTGGTCTGCTTGAACAACCAGAAATCCCTATGTGGAAGTGGGAAAACATAGCTATGGATTTCATTACTAAACTCCCTCGCACTTCTAAGGGTCATGATAGTATTTGGGTGATCATCGATCGTCTTACTAAATCGGCACATTTCTTACCTATTCGTGAGGATGATCGAGTTGAGAAATTGGCTCGAATCTATATCAACGAAATAGTAAGCCGCCATGGCGTACCTCTGAGCATTATCTCCGATCGTGATGGTCGTTTCATCTCACGCTTTTGGCAATCACTTCAATCAAATCTAGGTACTCGACTAGACCTTAGCACAGCTTATCATCCTCAAACTGATGGTCAATCAGAACGAACAATTCAGACCCTTGAGGATATGTTGAGGTCTTGTGTCATCGATTTCGGTGGCAATTGGGATACTCACTTACCTTTGGTCGAGTTCTCGTATAACAACAGTTATCATTCGAGCATCGATATGGCACCTTTCGAAGCACTTTATGGTCGTAAGTGTCGCTCACCCGTTTGTTGGAGCGAGATTGGTGAAGTTCAAATCAGCGGTCCTGAGTTGATACAAGAAACTACTGACAAAATCATGCAAATTCGCAAAAATCTACTCGCTGCTAGAAGTCGTCAAAAGAGCTATGCTGATAAACGACGAAAACCCTTGGAATTCAATATCGGCGATCTTGTACTCCTTAAGGTGTCCCCTTGGAAAGGAGTAGTCCGTTTTGGGAAGAAAGGAAAGCTGGCACCTCGTTATGTAGGACCGTTCAAAATTCTTGAAAGAATTGGGAAGGTGGCTTACAAGCTCGAGCTACCACAAGAGCTTGGCAACATTCATCCTACATTTCACGTATCCAACCTCAAGAAATGCTTAGCCAATGAGAACCTCCATATTCCTCTTGATGACGTGTACATTGATGAGTCGATGCACTTTGTGGAGAAACCTGTGGAGATCATAGACCGTGGAGAGAAAAAGCTCAAACGTAGCCGAATACCAATAGTCAAGGTTCGATGGGAATCTAAACGTGGGCCTGAATTCACCTGGGAACGGGAGGATCAGATGAAACAGAAATACCCACAACTCTTTGCGGATGCAGCTGTCAACCACAACGCTAGTTGAATTTCGGGACGAAATTCTTCTAACTAGGGGAGACTATGACATCCGTCAATTTTCGAATTTGACTTATTAACACCGTTAGTGTATTTAACGTTGACTATGACGGAATTTTCGGAAATGTAATAATTAAATGTTTATTCTCGTTTAAAGTTTAGCAACCTTTTTAAGTGTATAGTCTTGCAATTAGTAATTCTCACAATTTGACGCGTTAAAATTCATGACAACGAAAGATATTTGTGTTTAGCCGGATAAGGCGGACACAATACGCGTCACATTATTTAATAATCTTGTTAGTTACTAAAATTTAATTATTTTAGTAAGTTTTATTATTTTACTAATTATTGTAAAATAATCGCGTATAAATAATATCAAAATTTATACCCGATACAAGATTTAACCACCATAATACCCAACATTTATACATCTTTCACCTACACTTGAGTATATATATATATATATATATATATATATATGACACACACAAATCTTGCATGTATACTTACCAAATACAAGACTACATACATGCAAGATTCATTCCAAGCACATAATGACAAACCTCTAAATCCACCTCTTACACACTCAACCTCACCCCCCAATCTCTTCACTCCCACTAACCAACACAAAATCCCCTCTCTCCTCTCTCCCCAAGTCGTCCCCCCCTCCTCCTCTCTCCTTAAAACCCCATCTTCCTTACACAATCACACACACATTCAAGATTTCTAGTTTTTCCAAGTTTCCTCTCTATTCTCTCACTTGTTCCAGCAAACTTCAGCCCCATATCACTTCATTCTTGATCATTTCAAGCATCCAAGAAGCCAAGGAGCAAAGCTAGGATCAAACAACACAAGCTCAAGGTGCCTACACGAACGGTTTACTTCCAAAACTCACTTTTCTTCACATTTTTGCACTCTATCACATACACTTTCTAAACCATGGCCAAGACCTGGTTTTGAACATGAAATATTCACCATTTAACACTCTAAAGTCGTGGGTATTGAAGCCATGACCTAAAACTCTACATGCAACAAAGTTGCATGTACTAGAAATGAGTTTTTCAAGTCCAAAAACTTGTTTTGGTGACTTGATTCATGCATGCATGTATTTGTATGAGCAAAATGATAATCATTGATGAATATTATTATTCTTCATCATTCTCAACTCTATCAATGGTGTAAAGCCTCAAAAAACTCGTTTTAAAAGATCGTTCATAACTATACACACAAACATGCATTCATGAAGATTCTGGCAGATTGTTGTCCCGACTTCAAAGAGTCATAAAATGGTCATAAAAACTCCAAATGGAACAAACTCAGATTCCGTGACTAAGTTCATTGAGTTAGCTTTCCATGCATTACTTATTCAGCTTTTAATTCGACCAAATGGTACCTCAAACAGCCTTCACAAGATCAGTGCGCGGATTTGTACCCCCTGACTTGTGCTGCTATTTTGACCTATCTAAGGTCCGAATCACGAAAACTTATCTAAATGAAAGTTGTTCATAATATATTAAAATAGTATACTGGAGAGTTTCATAATCTAACTCAAAGTTTTACTATGTCAAAAATAAACCCGAACTCACTGAAGTAAATCTGTCAAAACAGAAACTTTAAGGACATATACTTGTGTGACTGTTTTGACCCTTTTACAAGCACAACCACGAAAAGTTTTCTAAATGAAAGTTGTTCAAAACACCTTAAAATAGTCTACTGTGAATTTTCATAATTTTATTCAAACTACTCCTATTTTTAAAGTTCATCCGAACAAGCCGGACAGAATCTGTCAAAAGGCAGTTTTATGAACTTAGACATTTTTACATAAATATTAATTATTTTCACATATATAAATGTATATATATATTTTATATATAAACTTTAATGATGTGATATAAATATATATATATATATACTTGTATATATTTATATAAGTTGATTTAATTTATGGGTTTTGAAGTTGTTAAGCAAAATGGTAATTTTCTCAAAATACGTCGTTATAATGACGAAACTTTTAAAAGCCAACACTTAGTGATTTCAATGTAGTATGAAATAATATTTCAAGTATAAGTTAGGACATTATTGTTTAATAAAATCTCGACAAATAGAACACAAGCACCATCACATAAACTATAGTAGGTCCACAAACTCAATGGAAACTCATTATGTTATAGGAACCGAGTTATAAGTCTCCACATAAACGACAATCAAGAAGTCAATCATCAATCATACAAAGTGAGTTACATAGCCCCCTTTTCTCTTACTTTTGTTTACAAAATCATCGGGGTTGGAACATGTTTATCTTTGAACTATTTTCTAGCAATTCAAACTTGTATCTATGTGGATTTGAGCTATATGTCCCAAACTACCATCTTAACTATACTTAACTTGTGCATTGATCATTAACTTGTGATAGCCAAACTGTTGTGATGATAGATCTATTGAACTGACCACTCCACCCAACCGGTGATCACTCAGTACTTAACTATTTTGAGGGTAGTATGGAGTACTATGCCTAACTAGGTTAACTAAGGTTTGATCTGCAATAGTTACATGTGTATGTTTCCACATATTGCCTTATATCACTATGTTACATATGAATTGCAAATCTTATCTTTTTGAACTGTTAACTTTTGGTGTCAAAACCTATGTTCTCACCAACTATTTATAGTTGACCTTTGAATCTAAACATGTTTCAGGTACAAACTAGTGAAGCTATGAGGATCATGTAGTGCTTTTGGACTTAGAATAAACTTGGAACTATGAACTATGAACTTGTTTAGTTATGTTATGCTTTTGAACTACTTGTATGACTCTTAATTTGAAATGTAATGAATATTATAACTTTAATAGTTGATCATGAGCTTTTGAACAGTCGCCGTCGCGCCCCGACGTTATTCCGCCGTCGGTTGGGGTGTGACACCAGATATGAAACTCTGGGTTGGGTTTGGTGAGATCAGAGGCAAGAAACTTTGGCGGTTCCGGCTTGTCTCCGGTAAGAAAATGAATCAGATCCAATCCAATGAGAGTGGAGTGGACGTGTTTACGCCAAACGGCGAAGTTATCATTTGTGAGGGTAACATCGAAGTGAGTAGAGGCAGTGATTTGAATGAATGAAGACATGGTAGTGCAATTCTGAAAAAAAAAATTGGTTGGGATGCAAGGATCGAGGTTACTCTTTTGAGTATTGAGGCTGTGATACCATATGAAAATATTGTTATGAATGATAAAGAACCATATTACATTCATGATTTACAGTGGCTTAAATAGCCAAGGTACAACACCTTAATTACAGAATGGGAGAGACTTAAGGCAACGAATAAGGTGGTCAATGATCATCACAAATCCTATCTAAAATTACACATAATATAAAAGGAAACAACTAATTTACATGGGTATTATTTTCAATAATATTCTCTTTAATAGATAATAAGGAAAATACTGTGTACAAATATCAGTCTTGTCAAGAAGTTATAGAGAATTACGATGTTGGTTGAACCAAAGCTTTGAATAAGAGGTGCTTGATTGATCAGACTAATGTGTTGGTTTGACAAGAATCTTCTGTGGCTAAAAACTGCTTCATGTGAAGGAATTAAGAATTAAGTTATTTTAGAAAAGAGAAAGATTAGATGTCTAGTAGGCATTTTTTTTTAGCAAATATGATGGTTCTAAAGTAAATGGATTAACCTTTATTTATAGAGCATTAAGTATTTACTAGCTTATTAATCTCGTGTATTACACGGGTTAAATCATAAAATTATATTATATAATATGAATTACCATTAAGATATAAAAATTGTAAAATAAAATTTTTACGATTCATCTTTAATATATACATGTTTACGACAACTACACTTTACGTCGAGATGACAACTATTGTCACATAGTCACATGCATGCATGCATATATGAGTTTTGATATATTGTATAATTATCATCATTATTCTTTCTTTAATTAGAATTTAAAATTTTTGTGTTGATTATCTTGATAATTTAATTTGAAAATTTTTCAAAGTTCAAAATTATTAATCAAAAAGGGAAAATGTTTGATATGATTAAATCTATAATTATTAGTATTTAACAAAAATTAATATCATCTTTTTAAATTAGGAAGTTTGACTACATTTATTAAATTTAATTTGTTTTTAAAATATTAAGGATTAATATGATTGTGACAAGTGACATCAATTGCAATTTGTCCAATCATTTGTTAACATGTGGCATGCAGTTTAACCTAGTAATGACAAGTGACGGAGTGTTATTCTTTTATTATATACTATATATATGAGTGACAAGTAATTTTGTTGGTTCAATGGTATGAAGAATGAGAAATAGAGCTTAGGCTTCTTGAGGTCTCATGTTCTAATCTTGATTCTGAAGGGTTTTATCATAGTAAAGGGTTTTCTCCTGGACTTGCGAGATATAGGTGGTGTGGTTATGAACGAGATTCTCTTAAGGGACGTACCAGCTAATCGGCTGTTGTTGTTTAAAAAAATTGTTATATACCACTTTGGAATGATTTAATGCATTTATTTATTATATTTGCCTTTTTGGTATCACTTTCTATTTAAGTAAAACAGACATTGTTGTCTTGTAACTTCATTTCATGTTCTCATATAATCTTTCTTTTGGGAGTGAGATTTCATTTCTATGGGTGATTTGTTCTATCTTTTTAACAGCTGATAAGTTCTATGCTTTGAGAGTACAAAGTCGTGTGATTGTTTTTGGTTGAAATGCAATTTTTAATTAGATAAAATCATCCGTCTGAATGTATGTATGGAAAATTTGGTTTAGGGATTTTTTTTTTTTGCATGATTGAATTTTCATGCATCAAAAAAAAAGTTTTCAAGTTTTCATGCAAGATGACTAAGAGACGAAATTCAGACTATATTTTTTTTGAACGGCAGTTAAACTGTCTCGTCGTGCTACCTTCAGTTATCTTGGCGATTGATAGCTAAGATCGATTCCTCGATCTCCGACCTGAGACACGTGTGCCCCCAGATGCGCGGGAACCGGATGGAATCCGTAAACCCTCGCCCCCCATTAGGTTCGAACCTGGGATTAAAGCCCTGATTCGTTCCTTCACCTGGATATCCACTAAATTGCTCCCAACAAGGTTAGAACCCATGACCTCCACATTGGGAGGGTGAGCCTTTACCAGTTGAGGCAATTCTCCGGATCGAAATTCAGACTATATATGATCTTTCATTTAGAATGTAAAATTGATTTTTTATTTAAAAGCAAATCTTGTCTTCAGCTTTAATGTAAATCATATACTTATTTTTGATATATATAAGGATTTATTTATTAAGAATCAACAAGTTATAAAAAAACTAAAGTACCATGTTTATAAACACATGATTTAAGAGGTATAAAAGTAATTTTATTTTAAAATAGAGAAAGTTACTGTTATACTCTTTAGACTTTTGGCTAGAAATATTTTCTTTATTTCTTAAGTTGCAATAGTTCTCATGAATTGTATAATGTGAAATCTTAATCTTAAAAAACTTGACGATAAATATCTGATTCGTGTTAAATTTAATAAAAAATTAAGTTTTAAATAAAAATTCAATTTTAATGAAGTTTTGTATTTAGAGAGAGAGAGAGATGTAGAAAGAGTGTAAAGATTCGGGTACACACAAATCTGGGTTGTGTTTCAATGGAGATACCATCTGCTTCGTTTAATTTCGCCACATTTGAAATTAGGGTTTCATTTCCCCTTCTCAATTTTCTTCAACTCGTTCTGATTTTCACTCTTTTTACCACGAAAACAACTTCAATTAAACATGAATTCTCCGAAATTCCGTACTCTAAATACTGTAAAGGCGTGGTTGAAGAACAGCAATCAACGGAAACCCAGTTGTCGCCGGGCAATTATCTCCAGCTAGATAAGGCGGTGTATAGCTTAGGGTTTGAAAACCCCCAATTCAATTTCAATCCCATCTCCTCTCAAATCGCATCGTTTTCCACCCGGAAAGCTTATGAGACGAAATCGAAAGTGATTGTTAAGGTCTATGCGGTTCTTAACCTAATTGGACCGAATATTATTAGTTACTTTTCCGGCGATGTTACCCGGCGAGGATTACGGCTTGTTAAGGTCCGGCCACCGCGGTTTGAGCCTCGTAGCAACGTCGGAGCTGAATTTCAGCTTTTTGGTTTCTGGAATTCGCATTCAGGGAAACTATGTATGGTTGGTTCGGGGTCAGTAAGTTCTTTACGCTCTGTAAATGTTGCTTTCAAGTTTAATTATCCCAATTCTTCTGTTCTAGATACTAGTTTGATTAATGGTACTTTGCAATGTACAATGCCTGAGGGTACTGCTACTTATTTCAAACCCATATTGATTTTGGGTGTTTCGCGTATGAGGTATAATTTCACTTACATCATTCAAGAGATTGAAAATGGTGGTTTTAGTGTTTATGATGGGATGGAAAATGTTTCTCTTAGCTTGCCGAATGCACAAACACCTAACGGGATATGTTCAATAATAACATGGGGTCTTAGGTTCGAGTTGGATTATGATAACTATAAATGTAATAATGTGTCTTGTAGTTTTGGAACTGTAGGCGATGAAAATTTTCCACGCTTTATGTCGATTAAGGTTGTTGATTGTTTGGAAGATGGGAAAGTGAGGTACCTTTTACAGTTTTCAAACTCAACTTATGGTAAAGGTTTGTCATTTTATCCGCTTACTACTTTGGTTGCAGAAGGGGAGTGGGATGAGAAGAAGAAACGGGTTGCATTAGTAGCATGCCAAATGTTTGATAAAAGGGCTCTTAGAGGTTGTTTGATTAGATTAGCTTTTAGTTTCCCTTCATCTTTAAGTCTAAAGCGTAGGAGTACTATTGTAGGGAAGATGTGGAGTACAAAAACCAAGAATCTGGGTAGTGTTTCGTTTTACAGTCCTGCAAATGTCAACTCAAGAATAAAAGCATCATACGAGTATTCTGAACATGAAAAGGTTCAAGAATTGTGCAGAAAATATCTTGACAGTAAAGGAAAAACAAGGACCTACCCTGATGAGAAATCACCAAACTTGAGGTTTGACATGATGGTTAGAAACAAGAAAGGTCAAATGGCTTACGGTTATGCATCTCCATTATACATACGTGACAGATTTTACACTCCTTTTGCAAATCAATGGAACCATAGTTCAACAAATGGGTACGTTAACATTAGTTATGTGATTAGCTTCAAGACCCGTGATGAATTTGACTTTGGTGGAAAAATTCCTGGATTAAAGATGGTGGAAATTTCTGCAGAAGGTGTGTATAATACCAAAAATGGTGTCATGTGTATGATAGGGTGTAAGCATATGCCATATGAGAAATTCCAAAAGAAAAGATTACTAGATTGTGAACTTGCGATTAACATTAACTTCTCGCCATTGAACTCGAAAGATGAAGGGATGGTTCATGGTTATATTAAAAGTACTCGGAAGAAACCTGACCCGCTTTACTTTGAACCTATTGATTTCGGTTCTAGCTCAATAACCACAATTCAAGCAAGAGAGTCTATATGGAGGATGGATCTTGAGATAACCATGGTTCTAATCTCCAACACACTCGCTTGCATTTTCATTGGGTTACAGTTGTTTCATGTTAAAAAGAATCCCGGTATGCTTCCTTTTATATCTGTTGTCATGTTGGTTGTTCTCACTTTAGCTCATATGATCCCATTGCTGCTCAACTTTGAAGCCCTTTTTATGGTCAACCGAAAACAAAATGTGTTTCTTGGTACCGATCAATGGCTGGAAATTAACGAGGTTTTGGTCCGGGTTATTACAATGATTGCCTTCCTTCTACAGTTTCGTTTACTGCAGCTTGCTTGGTCCTCAAGAAACAGTCAAGAGGTTCAGAAAACCATCTGGACACCTGATAAAAAGGTTCTTTATATGTGTTGTCCCCTATATATTGCAATTGGTCTGACCGCTTGGCTTGCATACTCATTACAAAATTCTCACATGAAAACACGGTTTAAGTTGGCATCCAAGAATGTAACTTTTTGGGGTGCACTCCAGTCGTATAGTGGGTTAGTTCTTGATACATTCTTGGTACCTCAAATTATGTTTAATTTGTTTTGTGACACGCATGGGACAGTTCTTGCTTCTTCATTTTACATTGGGTCAACCATGGTTCGTTTATTGCCCCATGTATATGATCTGTATAGAAGACATAGTTCTTCCTGGTTTTATGACAAGATATACGCGGATCCTGGGATGGATTATTATTCAACTGCATGGGATATTGTTATATGTTGTACAGGGATGCTTTGTGTTCTTGTGATCTACATGCAACAACGATTCGGGGGTCAATCTGTGTTGCCAAAGAGGTTTAGAGAAGGCGTTTTGTACCAGAAAATACCTGTTATTATTCATGAACAGCAAATTTTCTAAGCTTTCTGGTTTTAATGTTAATACTTTTGCCTTGTACGTAAACTTGGCTGTAAAAACAGCAACATAATCAGATCAAAATTGGCTTTAGAAATTTGTCAATGATGGTTTGTTTGCAACATTTTGAGATGATTATATGCAGCAATAAAAAAACAATATATACGTACAAATTGAACTGAAATATCTGTCCAATGCTACAAAAAATTTTGACCCCTTTTAAGGGGTCAATATTTATAGGGCTCAATTGCTTAACAATAAGAGAGAAAGATGAAAACTTTGCGTCTGTTTCTTCATGCCGTCTGTTAATAAAGAAACCAAATGGCTACCGTGTAGCTTGATGAATCCAATGGTGTAAAAGCCATTCTGCATAAAACATAAACCATATCTAAGTGATTATTTTTTAAATGAATTGAAATGAAATCATTACTTCTACAGCTTTGATATACAGGTTAATTTACAGATGCCAACAGGAGAAATATGTAACCTGCAAATCACGAGTCTGTGTTAATATTCTTCCCAGTGAGAATCCTCGAGATCTGAAGCCCTCGACTAAACGCTTCATTAAACAAAATCCTCGTTTGCATCGCTTGAAACCCAGGCATCCATGATAAAAACGCAAGGGGAGCCAAAACAAACATCCCGATCAGCATATCATAAAGTCGAGCCAACGACACAACTGTATCCCAAACAATCGAGCTCTCAAGAAACGGCCTTAAAACCTGTGCAATCGATATGATCCCCCAACCGGTTGGAATAAACGCCAAAACACTCGAGAACAAATCCAAAACCGTTAACTTTGTAAAGTTCAACAACATGAGAGTCACGAGAACAACTACAAATGTCACAAGA
The DNA here is from genome assembly GCA_009363875.1 of Mikania micrantha. Taxonomy (NCBI): domain Eukaryota; kingdom Viridiplantae; phylum Streptophyta; class Magnoliopsida; order Asterales; family Asteraceae; genus Mikania; species Mikania micrantha. Next base: position 92,889,045 of record CM018696.1, read on the forward strand.
AGTTGCACAAGCCTGTATTTGATGTGTTCCTTTGCTGCAAATTTATCTTGAGCATACGCGATCACAACATAAACTGAGACAGCAGCTATCATGAAAAGCCACGAGATCAAGTACACGACAATACTCGTGCTGTTGTTTGCTATTTCGAGATGGTACACGACCCCGTACTGGAAAAAGAAGAACCTTAAATCCAGAATTATTTCCATTAACTTTCCCCACAATCCAGTGGCTCGTAAATGATCCTGCTCCTCATACCACCATGTTTCCCAGCTTACATCCGCTTTTGCTAACGACCCGCCACTGTAAAAAATCCATCTAACGAACTCGTTAAAATCGTACACCGTTTTTAACCAATCAAAACCTGAGGGGTTAAAAACAAACGGGGCCATAATCCACGAAACAACGAGGAACCAACTTGAGAAGTTAAGAACTATGTAAATGAAATTATTTATAGACAACGGGGTGTTTGAGGCATACACGGTTAAGATCACACCAAGCTCGATTGCCTTCACAAAATGGCTTCGTGCATACAGACGATAGTTCTCAGCAAAACTTTTATGTTCTACAACAAACCCACGTCCAGTAGCTCGGTACTTTGCCCCACCATGAAGAATGGTTCGACCGAAGTAGTGGCTACGGGTCCCCATCGAGAATGTGAAAAAAATCGAGGCGAGTTGTAGCTGCATCGTCACATAATCCCACACAGCAGATAAAAACCCGTGTTCTAATGAGTTCTCTACTATCATCGGGAGGGCAGTGAAAACCCCGATCTGAACCACAAATTGTTGGTTCAGGACTGCACCAAATGCTTTGTTGAACCGGGTATTATCCAATGCCGCACCCTCGACCCCACTCAATGCGAGATATAGCCGACCCCATAGAAAGGTGTAAACCATCAAGATCATAATCATTGTGTTAAAATAGAACCCAACTGTCGTGTAAAAAAACGACAGCATACGAAAGAAATCGAGCCGGTGTCCTAACCGATACACGTCCCGACTCAACATCTGTTCACCGTTTCCCGAAGCAACTTTGGCTTCAAACATAGAGATCTGATTCAACCCGACATCTCGACCTTTTCCTACTTGAATATACTCGTGATGTGTCACGTTCCCTCCCCGTAGAGTACAATTAAACCCCGCGAAAATGTCTTCACTGATGTTGATTACTTTAGAAGCCTTACTAATTCCACCCCGGGTCAAGAACCAAAACCGGTCAAAAACATCTGGGTGACCATAATGCATTCGCACTTTTAAAGGATTTGCTAGCACCCGTTGACCAAGCGTCACAAAACTCATTTCTTGAGCAGACATGAACCACGCGAGTGATGAAACCGAACCGGTGAATATGTTTTCACGAACACCAAGAATGGTCGGTTTTCGGATCCCGTGATTGAGCTTGAACTCCTCCAATAGGTTTCGCATTTTTAGCGCCTCCTCAAAGGAATTATCTTGGTTCATATCGATTGTTTGAAGCGCATCACCCCTAGTAAAAATAATCGCGTGGTTTTGGTTCTCAGGTTTTCCTTCACCAAGCTTCATTGGACCCGGTAATTTGATCTTATAAATCACTTCTTCTTCCTTTAACTGCTCGTTATACTTGACAAGAACCGAAAAATACTCGACCTCCCCCCGTTCCGATACAACTTCGTCTACATACGCGACCCGAAGAGCCTCGTTATTTTTCATCAAATTTGCAATATCTTCGCCTTGTGACTCCCCTTTCCTTTTCTGGGACCCGTAATTCTGGCACGCAACAACATATACGAACTTCATCATCACCGCCCCAAAGTCGTTCACAGCTCGGTTTTGTTGTAAATTTCTTGAACCCCATAGAGACGTTAATCCTTGCTTCATATCATTCTCAGAAGCAGAATCAAGATACGCGAGAATCTTGAGCGCTCGATAGTAATACATCATTCCACGAACCGTTCTTGACAATGTTTGACCGCGATATGAAGCCCAAACTCGAAGCTCACGGGATCTTGTGGTAAAAATCTCGTCATTGTCTTGCATCCCGTCTCCTCGCATTCGTTCCATAAAATTCTCCCACTCATCTTCGTATATCTTCTGTAAATAAAACAATGTTGATATCCCGTCATCGTTCGGCTTTCTCAGCCCTTCTTTTTTGTACAAGACATCCTCGTCATAATACGGAGTCAAAACACTAAACGCCATCATCTTCTCAACTTGTGGGGCCCGTGGGATGTTCATAAAAACGGAGTTGCTAAAAAACGCGATCCGCCTTCGAGCCTCGAGGTTCTTCGGGACATTTCGCATCGAGTCTCGAGAACTCAGAATTGTTTTCAGCCGACGTAACTGCCTAAGGAAGAACGCATCGACTGGAAACCGAACTTTGTTCATGAAAAGCAATCCCTCTTCAGTTGTAGCCGGGTTTCGTGGGGCAAGACCTTCTTGCACCAACTGATTAACCGGCTTCTTAGACTTTGGTAGCTCTTTAATCGTAAGCTCGTAGAGGGTTTGCAAAACATTGACTAATTTGTTCATATTTCGATCCGGCGACAACAGAATTTCAACCAGATTGATCAACTTAGCATGAATACGTGGAAGTGTTTGACATTTGTAAACATTAGTAAACTTCCCAAGCTCGACAAAATGATCGATTTCCTTGAACAAACGGGTAACAATCCTGTGTTCTTCAGATTCATGTTGAATAATCTCGAGTAGCAAATACCGAATGCTGCAATATGCTTCAATAACCGCACACCGTCTGTACTCATTGTTACAAATCCTAAACCAAACCCACCGGTCAGGTGCACTCGCGAGCTCACTCGCCTGGTTCAGTGCAAGAAGCAGCTCGTTACACAACAGAACACACGGCCATCGGACCACCATTATATCCCAACAATTTTGAGGCAGATCAAGTAGCTCCACCTCCCGATCACTTATCAAATCTTCCTCCCTCATTGTAAAAATAATTTCATTCCATATCATAGCAAACTGTTTCGCATCTACCTGACTTGATTCCAGCTTCTTAAGAGGCTGACCAAGCCCGTATCGAAGCTTGATCCGACGAATCGCATTACGTAACATCTGAACCAGGCTATCTTTCGCCACGAACGTTTGATCCTCGGGAATAATATTAAATTGTAATGCACTAGCAAAAAACTGAAACCTTAGCCTGAGCTGCTCAATGTTCCGAATCTCACCCAAATGTGAAAATAAACCGATAATCGATCCAACAAAAGCCGAGAAAACCGTGTACCATAACTGCATATCAACTAAATACATCAAAACAACAGGAACCCATATAAGAACAACCGCCATCCTGTTCGTGTTTCTAAAAAACTCATGCCAGTTATACTCGACATTACTGAGGCTTAATAAAGCTTTCGTGGGTGCAACAAGAGGTTTAATTTGCAGAAGATAACTGAACGAGAACTTAGAGAGTAATATGGCTATCCAAAAGAGTGTATACTTGACGTTATTAACTAACCCTTCGCGTAAGCCTCGACCCACATATAGACGAGAATGAAACCACCATGTCAAGATGTCAAAAAGTATAAAATCTGTGTTTTCTATGAAGTTTCTGACCCATGGTATAACAAAAAGGATCAACGCAAGCAATTCTGGAATGATGAAAACCAAACCCGATTTCAAGAAAACGATGATTTTATCATTTGCAGCATCCGACCACTGCCCATCAGAATTCTTTTGAATCCAAATCTGAATGTAGAAAATGATGAACACGATAGCCCACGTTAATGCCACCGTGCTTTTCATAATCATACGAAATAGATGCAGTTTCGAGTCTCTGTAAACCAAACTGTACTGTGTACCAGCATCTAGAATCGATTGACCAAACCGAAGACCAGCCCATGTGATGAACACTGTAAGCAGTTCAACTTGTACATCACGCTCACTGATCGCATCCCATGGATACTCTGTTTCCTGCCAAGCTACAATCATTGAAGCTTGGAAGAACAAGATTAGCAAAACCCATAACCGATCGAAGTTTCTGAAGACATTCCAAAACGTTCGTTGCTCAACAAAACCTGTTTTCCCTACCCGATTAGTAGTTTTTGGATCATCTGTAAAAAAATTGCTTGAACGATCCAGTGGCCATTTGAGCTTCTTGAAGCATTTTCGACTCCAGAAGAACTCGTTAATATCATCATAGTTTCTCCAAGCACTATGCGGGGCTGTTCCATTTCTACTTCTTTCAACCTCGGTTTTGATTGTTTGGTAAATGGGAGTAACAACTTTGTTTAGAAACGCGTTTTCGCCAGAGATTGATGGGTTAAACGGACGGGCCGTGTTGACATCAGTGTCTCCGGCGAGAACTTGGTTTAGTTCCATGGTCTGATGATGGAAAATATAGCATAAACATTCTGGCGTGAACCGGAGGTTCCCGGCTTCACCCCAGATTAACAGGTACATAGCCACATATAAAAGCTCCCGGCGTTGGGTATCCGGGTTTTGCCGGAAAAGTGGGAGACGAACCTGTGACTTCCGGCGGAGGTACGAGCACCATGACTCGTAGTTACGGAGGAGCTTACGCCGAAACTGATTGAGGACTTTCGGGTCGAGATTGTCAGCGATGGCCGGAGGCGGCGACAGGCGCATTTGGGCGTTTGCAAGGTGGAGAACGAGATGTTCCCGTTGATTTCGGACGTTGTCGTGCTGAAACCCGAAAAACGCACCCAGCCAGTCCATAAGATCCATCCCATCTCGCCATTCGCGGAACGGTGGCCGCCGGAGATCCCCAACGGCACGGAGAGCCGCGGCGGCGGCTCTTACTTCCGGGTACCGGAGAGACGGGTGGTCGGAAAGTAAACTGTGGATTGGGATTATGTTATACGGCTCCTCATGCCTCGCAGCACCCAGTGGCGCGTTTGGATTATCACGGCCGCGCGTGGGTACCGGTCTTTGCCTCATATTCATCTCATTGGGTTCGTATCGGGTTTTCCGATCTGATTATCGTCTCAAAAACACCCTGCAACACCGATTAAACAACTTTTTCAAATCCATCTACACACAGATACTGAGATAAAGAACAGCTTAAATAAAACAATCTCTCAATTGCAATCATAGTTACATACCGCAAAACACTTTGAAACTGAAACGAAAACGAACGTGCCTTTTTTGATTCGGGATGAAAAATCCCTTTTCTAATTAGTAATTACTCACAATTAATCGATTAAAACCAAATCACACAGTGAACCAACAAGAACACACGGCTAGATACAGAATCACTGAAAGTATATACAGAATCAAGAATCGTACCTTTTAGGGTTTCGTGTTTGATGAACTAATTTTAGGTGGGTTTTTGAGTGGTAGTTTTAGTAAAATGGCACGTGAGGAGCGCGTTGAGGGGCCGGAAGTGGGGGTATGGGTGGAATACGATCTGTGGGACCACACGTAGTGAGTGTGTTTTCTGAAAAGTTTATTTATTTATTTATTTTCGTAAAATTTATAAGACACAAAGCCTATCTACTCTGGCCTGTTTTCTTTATAGGACATTTTGAAATGCGAAAAGGGTAGAAGACAAAAGTTGGAACAGATGTGTCACGTGCAATGCGCAATCTTGGTGGATTCAAATTCAAAACTAGAAAACCATGTGTATGCATGCATATTTACGTCTAAAAAAATAGTTAACATATTAAAATCAGACGTCGTTTACCGATTGGTCGTGTGGGTAACATTAAAAAGGTAAATCATGTGATCCAGAAAAAATTGGATGGTCATATACCAAGAGCTTCCATTGTAAATGTTTCAAAGAGCTTCCATTGTAAATGTTTCAAGCTTACCTTGCTTCTCATTTGATTTAACTAAGCCATTTATATTTGCCAGGGCAATTTATTTTCACCTGGTTTCATCTGTTTGGGATTCTAATTTCTAAGTTTTCATAAAGTAAAATATGGTTATATTATATTTATCTAAAAAGAAAAAGAAAAAAAAACTTACGAACTCCTTCATTTACCGTTAAAAACTAGTACCATATTTCCTTAACATACGCAGAATTATGCACAAAGTAAAAATTTAATAAATAAATAAAATAAAATAGAGGGATCACAAATACGTAAAGGACACAGCGTACATTTTATTATTGAAAACAATTCATTTCTTTAATTTATGGCTCAAATAATGGTTGGTTGGTAAACTCTTTATGGCCTTACGAGCCATTTTATTATTTTATTCGAAAGGATATCCATTTTTTTATTCGTTGTGAGCATATGAACAAAAAGGGTTTGGGTTAATTAGTCGTAGTCGTGTATATACATTGAAAATCCAATTTATTTGAAAAAAGAATAAAAAACTTATAAAATAATAAGATTTATTGTTTATATATGTAATATATTTTATTATAAGAAAATCAATAAATAAAAATTGAAATATCTCATTGTTTGATATGATTAAAAAATATTTCAGTAGAAAATAGCATTTGTAAAAAAATTATTTTAAGAACCGGTTTAAATTTTTTTGAATTTTTATGTTCACTCTTATAAAAAATATCTTATTTTATAAAATTTTATATTTTATAATAATTTGATTTTTGTAAAAGCGTATATTTTAATACAAAAATCTTTTTTTACGTATTAAGATTTTTTTAATTGAATAAAGTAAAATAAAATAATTATTATTTAGTATTTTAATTTAATATGATAGATGTAATTAATAAAATAGAAAGATGAAAAAAATTGTGTGAGAATGATAAAAAAGCATACATGCGTTCTCAGTTCTTATTTATTAAGCCATGTGTTATGAGGCGTGAGGATGGCCTGACCACCCTCCATCACGCCCTCATAACCCACATCCTAACTACACATAGGGGTGTGACCACCCTGTGGTGGCAAGCCCGTAAGAACCTTCACGACGTGAAGAAGGGAGAGAATGAGTGGGTGATGGAGGCTTGATTAGGAGGTGATGATGACACATGTGATGATGACGTGGAGTGATAGGAGCTTGATAATAACACATGGTTTTAGTATATAGAAATTTCTCAACCTAGTAATCTCTTTTGCAAGAATATAGTTCACCTAAAAATAGCACGGGCTAATTTTCATTGTAACTAGTTTTATTTTCAAAATTAAAAATGTTGGTTCAAGTCTAAACTTTCAAAAACGTCACTACATATATCAGACACATATTCATTATGCATTACTATTAATATATATATAATATCATGAACCCCTATCTATTTAATAATATTATTTTTATTATTCCTTTTTCATCATCTTTAATATATTTATTGAAATATGTAATAATTACACACTAGTTTTATTTTCAAAATTAAAAATGTTGGTTCAAGTCTAAACTTTCAAAAACGTCACTACATATATTCATTATGCATTACTATTAATATATATATATATATATATATAATATCATGAACCCCTATCTATTTAATAATATTATTTTTATTATTCCTTTTTCATCATCTTTAATATACTTATTGAAATATGTAATAATTACACACTAGTTATATTTTCAAAATTAAAAATATTGGTTCAAGTCTAAACTTTCAAAAACGTCACTGCATATGTCAGACACATATTCATTATGCGTTACTATTTATATATATATATATATATATATATATAATCATGATATTTAATAATATTATTTTTAGTATTCATTTTTCATCATCTTTAATATATACAATATACAATAATCCTGACTATCCCTTTCGCTTTTAAACCTTAATCAATTTGTTTCTGTAGTCTCTTTATTCAACTTATCTTCCTTCAATCTCTTAAAATTATTTTCTCATAGTCGCAATTGCAAAATCATATGAACCGAGGAAATACCCCACAAATGAATTTGGGGTGTAGCTTACAAATAGTTGGTGGTTTTACCACTCACGCCTTAAATGGATGTAGAGTTGTAGACAAAAATAAAAAATAAAATAATACCCAATTGATTTTTTTATTTATTATTTTTTTATATTCCGTCTCAAAACTAGATCCACGTTATTTGATAATTAAATTTATCCATTTCTCCAAACCTTAGATGATAAAGATCTAATTTAAAGTTTTATATTTTTGGATTTATTCCTGCACAATCACTGTAAGCTAAACACAGCCTCATCAATCTTTATGTTCAACTTTGACATAACTGTTTCAAGGTTAAGTTATTGTTCAAAAATAAACATCTTCAATCTTAAAATAAAACTTTTATCTTTAGGATTCCTTTCAATATATACTCTCCAATGTTAATGGTAATAAAAACACTCCACAATAGACTTTGTTTCATCAAGACTAATGTTTTGTAAAATATTTTGATATTAACATGAAAAATGAATGATATGGAATGAAAATCAAGGCCGGCTCTACAGTATAGAGAAAGAAAAACCTTTTTTTAGGGCCTTTAAAATCAAAGGGTCTCAAAATTTTTAGATAAATCTATTTTTTGGTTGTAATAGATTCTAATTTGAGTATATTTCTTCTTGTTTTAATATTCATAAATAGTGTACTTTTATTGTTCATTATCTATATTTTTTGTGTTTCAAATTTGAGAAGAGATTTTATTTGCAGTTAAAAAAGTGTGCTCGTTTTTATCCGTGCTTTGAGCCATCAAAGAAAGCTTTAGACGGCACTGATTAAAATTAAGCATTTATATATCATAAAAATGCATGAAAATGCAACTCACATTTTCGTCAGGAAACATGTCTCCTGCTTTTGCACTAATATTTGTTTTGGACCCAACCCATTGTGACCGATTGACTGTCACGTTTAGCGACATGAGCCGGAGGCCCGCTGGAAACAGCAGTCGGCCCTTGTGTTTAGATTTCTTTGAAATTAAGAAATATAAAGGTTTATGTATCTATAGTATACCTAGGTTTTGAAGTGGGCTTTTCCGTCTAAGCCTGTATTGTATATACAAACAGACCAGACTTCGCATTTTACATTACTTACTTATTTTTTATACTAAAAGCTAGGTTAAAACAAGTGTATTACACACGTTAAATATTTAATTTTTAAAATTATTTGTTTAAAATAACATAATATATACTTTTAAAAGATGTTTTATAAAAAATAAAGAATCGATTTATAATCTAATTATATTATTTATCAAGTTAAATAAAATCATTGACACATGATATATTAAAACATTTGTTTATTATACAGTATATATATAAATTTTATTAAATAAAAACTCCATACTTATAATATAGTTAGGTTCAACTAAATAATATCCGTAATCTAAAAAGTCTAAGAATGATTATTGGTTATTATATCATGATATCAAATTTAATAGGGAAAGTTCAAAACTTTAGAGGGAAAAATTGTGAGAGGTAGTTTTGTCATGACAACTTTTCACCCATATTTTTTAAATGTTTGTAACTTTTACATAAAATATGATTTTTTTTTAAAGATATCATAAAACAAACATTTTTTATCTTTAAAATGAGTATGATGTTGCTATAAAAATTGAAATTTTTTAGTTCATTGTTTTTAGTTATCGTCATTGTGTCTTTCTTAAACGTGTGTGTGTAATTATTATTTTTTTTTGTGTTTTTTACATGTAATTGTGTCTTTTTTATAGGTAATTGTGTATTTTTTAAAGATCATTGTATTATTCACACTCGTCGTTATGTCATCCTGGCTTTACATTATGTATTTTGCAATGTAATTGTGTCTTAAATTATTTACTAAACATAACATTGAGTTGAAAACACAAAAGACACAATAATATGTAATAAAGACACAAAGTCTTGTACAAAAAGATACAATGACCTGTACAAAATTGTTTATACTCGTCATTGTGTCTTTTTTGCAGGCAATCGTGTCTTTTTTAAACATCATTGTGGTATTCATACTCGTCATTGTGTCATACTTGCTTGACATTATATATTCTGCAACATCATTGTGTTAATAGTTTAGGAAAACACAACATTGAGTAGGAAACACAAAAGACACACTGTTATGTATAAAAGACACAATGACCTGTACAAAATTGTCCATGATCTTCATTGTGTTTTTCTACATGTAATTGTGTCTATTTTAAAGACCATTGTGTTATTCATGTCCGTCATTGTGTCATCATTGCTTGACATTATGTATTCTGAAACATTATTCTGTCATAAATTGTTCAAGAAAACCTAACGTTGTGCAGGAAACATAAAGACACAATGACTTGTACAAAAGATACAATGTCATGTACAAAAGACACAATGAACTAAAAAACAAAATTTTTTCTATAGTAACACTATACTAATTTTGAAGATAAAAAAATGTTTGTTTTTATAGTATTTTTTTTTCAAAAAATAATTTCGTATGTAAAAGTTATAAACGTTTAAAGAAGGTGGGGGAACTTGATGAAAATCAACAAAAGTATTCATTACTAAAATAGCTTCCAATAATTTGATTTAATTATAGTCATTGATTAATGACCAAATAACTCAATATTCTTTTTATGTTTTTTAGGTTAACAGTCTTATTTATTTTAACATAACCATAATTTAATATTATCCGTTTAGGATTTAATTAAATTGGATTAAGAATTAAAGTGTTACTTACATATGTGTAAGAAATCGTGAATATGCCATATATTTTTCAACGGGCTTGTCACATTTAACAAGCCCAATGCTATCTTTTTGTTTGCATTGTTTGTTTCGTCGGAGATATCAGGTAAGGGTGTTTGCAGACCGATTTTTACGGTTTTAAGTGGAACCGTAAACCAAATCGTTAACATTGGTTTTTGAATTATGAAAATCATTCAAAATAAAAACTGAACCGTTATCAACGGTTTGGTTTGCAGTTTGGGCATTCATTTATTTTAAAAATAAAATTGAATCTAACCAAACCTTTAATTTACAAGATAGACTAATTACACCAAGTGCAAATGTTTTTTTTTTCAAGATAGACTATACACACACATATAGACACGTGTGTGTGTGTTGTGTGTGTATATATATGGGAAATATCAAATAAGCAAAGATTATTGCCTAATGAGTAAGAACAAATAAAAATTTGACATGTGTCATGTTTAAGAAGGGATTTTTGTTTTGGATTTTTTTTGTTCTAGATTTTTTTGTACAGGATTTTTGTTTTTTGTACTGTATATTTATTTTTTTGTACTGGATTTATGATTTTTTGTACTAAATTTTTGAATTTTTTACTAGATTTTTGATTTTTTGCATTGTATTTTTTTACTTTTGTACTGGATTTTGTTTTTTGTACTGGATTTTGTCTTTCGTACTAGATTTTTTTTTTATATTATTAGCATGTTACATTTCAAATTCTTATGGATTCTTACTCTTAAGCAAAAATCTATTCTTATTGGATCCAACCCCTGTATATATGTGTGTGTGTGTGTGTCCATATTTACATATACATGCGCTACACATACGATCCTATCTGGTTTTTTATGAACTTTTTTTTATAAAAAATGTAAAGCAGACCGATCAAATGTTTGAGTAAAAACCAATCATTAAACCAAACCGGTGAACGGTTTGAGTTATTTCGCGGTTTGAAACCAGACCATAAACACCCTAATAAGAAGCCAGAAAACGTGAAATTACGTAGGTTGGATAATATGTTAAAAATAGGTTTAAATCGTAAAGAATAATGCATACTCTATGGCCGCATTGACCCTAAAACATTTAAATCTTTTTATTATATCTTTTATTAAACAATAATTGTTTACATTGACTGATCACAATTGTATAGAATAAATAAATGCCTAGTGTATGAATTCATAAAATAAATTAACGAATTCGTAGAAAATGAAGTCACATAGATTGAAATGACTTAATTTTATATAGAATAGATGCCTATTGTATTTATTGGACATCGAATTAGACGCGTTGTTATAAAAATATTGATGCAGCATTCTTCACAGCTAGTTCAGATCATTTACAAATATATTTTTTTATCATAATATATTAACAAATCAAATAATTTTTTTTTAAATTTATGACAAAGTTTTATTTAAAAATAATAAAAGGTTCATAGTTATTTAAGTTTAAAAAAACCGCATAAAAATCAAGTGACTTTTATCTTAGGACCATTTTATTTTATTTTATTTTTTCTCTTTTGTAATAAATGGTTGATATTCCTTCTTGTTATTTTTTGAAATATTACATACATACATATTAAAATAGAACCAAACGAGTTTAATTTAGGCAAATTGACTTTTAATAATCCAAACTCTGATCAATTGGCTGCTTCCGGTCCGAACTATAAAAATCCCCAATAATGGTCCGAACTTTTGAAATATTTACCTGTGGTGGACCGCCGTCAAAAAAACCCTAACGGCGTTAACTTTTTTCGAGTTTCAAACGGATTCTTGAGGGCTTTTGTTCAGTTGGAGAATACGAGTTGAATGACGTATAACTTACCTCGAAACGTTGCGTCAAAATCCCCAATTTGCCTTATATTTATTATATTTTAATCATTAAACTTTTATTTATTTTAATTTAACTTCAAAATCACACACATCTATACTTATATAATAAAAGAATAACAATATGCCACGTGACGTAATTCTAGCATATCCACATCTCTTTTGCCATGTGGCGTCTTTCTAGGCTGTCCGCATTGCATATTTGAGAAACTTATGAATTAATTAATTAATTCAAACTTTCAAATTAAAAAAAAAAACTAATATTCATTTTCTTTAAATATTAATGATAATACAATCATTTTAAACTTTTCATTTTCAACCAATAATTTCAAAATTTTCAATCTCATATATATTGTTTAAAGAAGGATAAATATAAATATTTGTGAAATATAATTTTATTTATTTTTAAATGTTAAAAATTATCTGTTATTTGTGTATTTATTTTTTATTGCTGATTGCTTTGTAATAACTTATTTTTATACAACTCTGTGTAATACAAAGGTCAATAAGCTAGTATATATATTAAAAAGGGAACATAATGAATAGTAAAATTATATTTATTACATTTTAACAATTAAACTTTTATTTATTATATTTTAACTTAAAATGTTGCATAATAAATTTATGATTTTTTTTATTGAGGCATTTTTTTTAATGTTTTGATTTTGTGTTGTTTATGCTTACCTTTTTGTTTGTAATTTCATTCATGGTTTTAGTGCTTACTTTTATGATAGAGCATGCTCATAGGTTTTACAACATAGAAAAGTTTGTTTTTACGACATAGTGTAATTATGTTGAACAATAAATTTATGGTTCTTCATTGAAAGTTTTTTTAAATGTTTTTATTTTAGGTTCTTTATGCTTGCCATTTGTTTGTGTTTTCGTTCAGGTTTTTGACGTTTGCGTTTACGATATAGTACGCTTTTAGGTTTTTATAGCATAGTGAAAGGTGCTTTAACGACAGGGTAAGCTTTAGGGTTTTACGTCAAAGTGACAAATGTTTTGTCGCGTTTCCTCATCTACGCTTTGATACTCGTAATCGTGTCACTGTAACAACAATTCACGAGTTTACGGCTGCAAAGCGCGACTGGTAAAGCTAGTTATTTTAAAAAATCGGTTCAATAATACTTTTTGGGCAAGTATTTAACTTTCACGTCTTAATTGATTTTCATCGTTACAAGTCGCTATGAATTATTCTTTAAAGTATTTACAAACTCTTAAGTTATATGTTAAGACTTTTTGAGGTAAAGTATACCGTTCTTTGAATTTGATTCCACCACGCGAAGCATGTTTAAAAGAAAATATATAATTCACTGCAACAAACATGTTTGATCAATGCATGACTTTCATTGCATAAGGTACAAATCATTATATCATAACTCTTGTGGATAGCATAACATGGCAAGAAACAAAATCCCCAAAATAGAAAAGACAATAAATAGTAAAATGAACCCTCTTGATCTTGACTTTATATGTATCTTACTTGTAACAAACTATGAGAATGATATAACTAAGCTTTAAAAGCAACTAGATGAAGAACATTATTAAGGTTGTATATGACGAGCAAAAAGTAAATAATTACAGCTACAAATCCTGCTATTAAAGACGCGGTAACATGGTGACAAAATTTAGGAACCTGGCCACATATTGGTATCCAACCAGCATGTGAATTCCCTTGCTTCCCCAATTGTCCTATTCCAACCGCTGCCGAAAAGCTTGATATTAAGAATGACATTATGATCTAAAGAAAACAAACAAACAAACTTTTATGCATTTCTATTAAGCACTATGAAAATATGAAAGAAAATTTTTTTGATATACCAAATCAATAACAAGAACATGACGCCCCAACTTTTTTGGAGGAACAAAGAGTGCGACCAAACTATAGATCGTCGTGATAATGCTAACGACCACAAAATACCTACATGAGACATTTCATGTCAACATTACACTATAAACAATATATTTTTCTTCTATTTAAATTATTTTTAACACGTGTACTATGGGAATGATAACTCGATAGATATTAATGTTGATATTGATCAAATATCCCTTAATAGATAATTTAATAGATCGGATTGTCAACATATTTACTCGAGTTCTTCCCAAGATTAAGTTTTTATGCAAATCCACATAAAGGAACTACCTTAGATGGTTGAAATTGACTTACTTGAGTGTGGGAGAGTTGTTATACTTGGCTTGAAACGTCATGCCCAAGACTTTGGCCGAGTCATGGCTCGTGATCATAACAATAGACGCTACAAAAGTTGCGAGCATGGCTATGACCCTTAAGCAGACAATTGGGATCCATTGAGTCTTGTTCATGGAGATAAAACACACCTCAATAGATCAAGAAGATTATGGGAGAGAGATAAGGAAAGAAAGAATATTAAAATCAAACAAAGATTCATAAAAGATGCATACATGTTGAGTGATCTTTATAATAAACATTGGTTAGTCCACTTTCCAGAGCCAGCATTGCTAAATACAGATAACGTACAACTTTCGATAACTTATGTACAAGTTTTTAAACAACATGATTCTAAGAATTGGTAAATTTAAATGGTATTGTGAAGGTAGATGACAGGTAGGCAAGGTTGGTACGTGTGTGGTTCTTTGGTGACCTAATAACTTGTTTAGTGCATACATATGTTGCTGCAACCATGTGTTTTATGAAAGAGATTGAAAGATCTGACTATATAAAAGTGTTGTCTTTTGACTCTACTTCTTAGTGTATTTTTTTTATAAAATATATTGAATAAATAACTCTGTTTAAACGTTTAATCATTCATACAATATGCTGTCTTTGTTGACAATTATGTTTTGGTTTATATTTTTAGAACGAACTGTGTTAAAATATATTAAACTTGATACTTGTTGTAAATGTGTACGGCAAATGAAAATATTTATTTTAACGTAGTGAGCTTAAAATTATTGTAAGTCTGACAAAATGGGTGGATTGGAACGGGTTGGGTAACGGGTCGAAACATAATCTGGTCATGGTGGATTCTAAGCAAATCGGTTTAAGTCTAAATTGGTCGTTTTTAAAAAACTTTTTCATCAAATGAGTTATAACTAAACAATTAGTCTATCTAAATAATATTCAGTGATTTTTTCATCAAATATATTATTAATAATCATTATCCATTTGAATTCATTATATTTATATGGTTTTAAATTATTCATCTTGACTCGTATTATGTTAAGGAGTTACTTATTTCAACTCATTCTATGTTTATGGTGCTACACATATCTTCCCAAAATGCAATACATATTCAACCAAACCAAACCCATTTTCCTGTATTTTGAGTTAAAATTGCCAGGTTTAAATTATTATCATTTTATGCAGTAGGTGCGTTGAAACCCTAAGATTGATGATGTGACATCTATAATTATATATTATCTAGTTATAGACTGAATTCGACTTTTACTATAAAAATCTTTTAAAACTAACTTACCCTTAGCCTCGTAAAAATGTTAGTTAAAACTTATTGAGTTACTAAAGTTTATAGCGTATCCCCTTGTAATATATACAATCTGATTTTTTTTCTTTATATTTTCGTTTATTAAATTAAATCAAAAAATAATCATATCAATTGATGCTAATTGTGTTTATATAGGGAATAATGAGACTGATACTAACAAAAGAACATTTGTACTATCATCTAACTAGTTTTTTTATATATGTTCCAACCTCATAACTAAGTCTCAGTCACTTTCTTTATGCACTTAACAACGACAATGTCATCGATGCAAAATGTGTAATGAAGTTTGTAAATACGCATCATCCGATGTCGCTATTGAAATTTTTCTTAATATATATTGGTTTTATTTTTTAGGTCATTGGACTTTCTAGTTACCCGTGGACTGATCGACAAAGTTGCACAAGGTAATCGTTACTTTCATTGCATTCCCAGTTCAGCAACTTTTTTATATTTTACAAAGAATATCAATTTATTTATAACTAACTTTATTCCAACTGTAGGTAGTTTACTATTCTAAATGTGTTTTTAAAAAATTAAATAAGCCTTATCTTTATTATTTTCATAAAAAAGGCGAATTGTCTAAATAAATTGCACAAAAACAAATTTCTTATCTTACACATTTGGAATAATATGGTTATATTATTGTCATTTATAGATAGAAAAGTGTGTGTCTATATATATATTAGATGGATCTAATACAAGGTAGTTTTTTGATAGGAAGGATATGACGGATTTTGGATAGTTGATCAAAGTAATTAAGGGTTAAGATCAAGTGGTCCTCACTTTGCATTTTGAAACTTATAAATATTGCGTCTGGATGTGCAAGAAATGAATGGACTACATTTGTTGATTTTTTTGTGAGTAATCAAATTCCATCAATTTTTTAAAATTGAATAACTTTTAAACGGTTAATCATTTTTCAAAAAATTACACTATTAAATATTAATTTGAGTATAATACTGTTATCGTTTTTTTACGTGATCCGTGATTATTTGTCCATGATTATCAGGTTTTCCGTGATTGTTTTGATTTTTATACATCATTCGTGATTTTTCACACTTCGTCCGATTGTTTTGTAATTATACAGTTGGCACTTGATTATATGTGTAAAATGACGCTCCGTGATTTTATATATATGTGATCCATGATTTTATATAACGATAACCTTCCTTAGATAATACGTGACACATTCTAGTCCCTTCCACGCTTCGCACGGGTTCTCCAATTTCTACGTTAACTCCCTATATAACTTACCTTCGGAATAAAACTAAAAGACAAATATATGAAACACGTGGCGCAACACAAGACCACTGAGCTGTATGTGTTTTGATTTAGATGGCCTTCTTAATAATCTCTCACTCGTGGGATGGTTAAATGTCATTTTATAAAAAATGTAAATCGGGTAAAGATTACTAGATTAGTTACTCTGGCCTAACTTGCACACCTTTTCTCATGCTACGTAGAAAACACATTTGTAAACCATGTGAGGCGCCTGTCAAATTAAAAGGGGAAACTGACTAACTGAGGACTTAAAAATAACTCTAACACTGGTCCTTTTTACGGCTAAGTGTTCGTTCTAGGTGCAAGTAGATAGAACACGAATGATTCTTGTTGGTGTCTGTTTGTTTAACATTGAATTTGTTTACCAACATGTCATGAACACTAACTGAACGAATTTCATGTCCGAGTCTGTTTATTAAGAAATTAAGCTTGCTAAAGAAAAGTTCATAAACATAAACAAACATGTATTATTTAAATAATATAAATCATCAAGTTATACTTTCGATATAAAAATCATAAAAAAATATTTAAAACAAATAACAAGTTAGAAATAATAATTGTAAATAAATTATTCTAAATTAATATTTTAAATATATAAGTTTTAAATTATAATGCTGTTTATTTTGAAGATACAAACTTCAAACGACTATATTTTTAGTTTAAATGTTAACAACAAATGTAAACGAATATATTATCAAATATTCACGAACATTTATTTTATAAAACACTTAATTATGCTCTATAACACTACTTATATTTGGTTGATGTTATGATTTATAAAATATATTTAGTAGTATGAATATATATTTAGCTATTCAAATAAATAAATGTTTATAAGAACATATGTCATCTTCTTACAACATCTAAACTTTAATTTTTCACCCATCTCTTCTATTAAATATATCACATACTAAATAATAGTATTGAATATTAAGTATATTTTTTTATATATTTTAAAAAATAAAAAAAAGGAATTTTTAATACACTAAAAATATATTAATATTAAAAACATACACTTTAAAAAAAATTATTATAAAATATAACATTTTTGAAAACGAAATGTTAAAAAAAAAACTTTACAAAATTAGTGTTTAAAGAAACAATATTATTATTCTATTACATAAAGTACTAAATTATATTAATTCTTAATCATATTTTATGTTAAAAAATCGTTTCGTATTGTCTAAATTTTCATTAATGATTATTTATCATGTATTTTTATTTAACATATGTAATATATATACGGGAAAGTACCCTAATTCCAAATATGTGTGGTTATGCTAGCATTGATGATTACTAATATTATATTTTTATGTTTACATAGTAAAACCAAAAGCGTATATGTAATGTGACGACATAGATAGTTGATATCTGGTTGGTTCAAGCAAATCCCACACACGCGAGGGACGTTGTTTCGAGCCTGCTAACGCCACCTCGTCGGTCTGTCGCTTCTTTCTTTATATTTTACCTCTTTTTAATTACTGACCATGCTACCTAACGTTTTCGAATCTGTCACATTTATTAAAATTCAACCATGAATCCCCTACCAAAAACCCGATGCAACGCTTGAGGTTTTTTTGTTTAATATTTATATTTTAATATTATTCTATTTTATTATAGGTTGTTTTTTGTTAAAAATATTTTTAACGCTGGTTTTTATTATAAAACAATGAATTCTGGTTGGGGATATATCATGTAGCCCACTAGTTTATCTAAACTACCCTTAAGTTTGCATGTATAATCATGTGACAAAATCACAAAATACAGCTGCTTATAAGACTACCCACAGTGGGGGTGCTTTTGAGGATACATTTGATGACATGCAGGTGCATGTGGGGAGTGTTCAATGGAGAGGGAGTTGAGAAGATGGTGCATTTGGCTTTTGCATTTGAGTAAGTGCATCAACATGCAACTTAAATGTGGGACCCAAACAATAAAAATCAATTTTTTTTAAAAAAAAACTAGGCTCTTTGGCAAAATAAAAAAAAAGTTGTTTCTAAAAAAAGTTGTTTTTTTCACACCAACTATTTAAAAAAATTATATTTGTTTAAAAAAATAGAAAAAGAAATGATGATGTAAAAGAGAGAATGCATGTGAAAAGGATGAGTTGGGACTAAAAAGAGGAGAGAGAATACATATGAGAATAATGGTTAAAAAACTGATGTGACAATGATGATTAGGATGCATGTGTTAAATGCATCTGCTTGCATTACAGGCAGTCTAAACTTTGTATAGCTTAAAAGTAGTGGTGGTTTACAAATTTGAGTTCTATATGGTGTTATATATATGCATAGAGGATTTCATGGAATAGTTACTCAAAATAAGTTTTGAGTTGTTGGCATATGAATTGACTTGACATTTTCTTTTAATTCGAGACAAATTTTAAAATTCATTGGAAACTCATTTTTCCATTATAAATCAGGTGAATACGTTTTTTATTTACAGTCATTTCTTTATATTTTAAATAGGTGAGACACATAACAACTAATCGTGTCCTTTTGGTTTCAACTTTTCATAAACAATGTGTTGCCCTTCTACCAAGTTATGCACCAAACATGTATGTAACACTCGAAAAGCATGGTAGATACCAATAGTTAAACTTATGATAGTGGTTAATCTTAAGAAAATGAACGAAAACATATGAAACATTAATTAAATGCATAAAGATTGGCAAATAGTAATTACTTCGATAATCATGAGAATGTATATTAGTATATAAAAAATTCATGGGATTGTATTCATTCCTTAAAAATACAGTAAGATTAAAGTGAATATTAATACTTAAATTGATAAAAAATAATTTGAAATGATTAATTAAAAGAAAACAGACAAACTTATTAGTTACCCCTATCGATAGAGAGGCTGCTCCAAATAATGAGTACCCGGCTCAAAATTATCATTTGAAATTAAGCATCTCAATTCTTTTAACGTTATTTTCACAAAATAAGTAAAATAACATTACAACTGGTGAAATTTTACTTTTGTTTCTGAGACCTATACATATGTACATTATATGCGTGCAGATCAAATGGAGCTAATAAAAGAAAAGAAAAACAGATATTTTTAGGTTAGGTACACATGGTATAAAGGGTGATATATTTATTTTTTAAGAGTCATCAAGAATTACTATATATACAATTATCAAATCTAATCAATAATTTTTTCTCTTTTTGTTTCTTTATAAATAATTATCGTGCAAATAAATCTAGCTCTTTTCCATTGGATCAGCTGACAATTGAAGTTGTATAAACCTTCGACTCTTATTTAACCAGTGTTCGAATCCTCATTGTTTTCTCTTTTTTTTTTTCACGCATGTACATGAATAACTAAACCTTAAGATTTATTATATTAAATAGCAATATTAATTAAAAAAATAACATTAACCAATCTTAAATTAAATAACAATACTAATTAAAAAAATAACAATCTTACAACAATGAACGTAATTTTTTATGATTTAGTTATATAATTTTTAACATTGTGCATTTCAATTTGAGTTCGTATTGCTGATGATTGACATTTGCTTTTGTAACGGTCCAATTTATTGTTTTATGACGAGTTAACAGCTGCTATAGTTGGTTTTTCGTCCGCGTTTTAATTTTCGTGGTGTTTGAATCATTGCATCACTTTTTTTTACCACACACATAGATAAATAATGCACACCTACATAAATAATTAGTCACTAACAATTCTTAAAATTAAATAGAAATACTAATCAAAAAAATAATAGTAACAATTCTTAATTAAATTATGATACTAATCAACAAAGTATTGATTTGACAACTATGATCGTCTTTTTTTTAGTTACATAATTTTTAATACTGCGTATTTATATTTGTGTTCATATTTCTTATGATTGTCATTTGCTTTTGTTATGGTTCGATTTATATTTTAAGGACATATTAACAACCATTGTTGTCAGTTTTTTCATCTGCATTTCAATATTCGTGATGTTCGAATCCTTGCACCACTTTTTTTCACACACATAGATAAATAAATAAACATTAACAATTCATAAATTAATTAATAATACCAATTAAAAGAATAATATTAACAATTTTTAAATTAAACAACTGTTTTACTGCAACAAACGTTTTTTTTTGTTGTTTTAGTTATATGATTTTTAGCATTGTGTACTTTAATTTGGGTTTGTATTCCTTAATATCAAAATTAGCTTTTGTTACGATTAGATTTATTGTTTTAGGACATATTAACAGACTTATGACCAGTTTTTTCGTCTTCATTTTCGATATTCGTGATATTGTAGCCGTTGTCGTGATAGAAAACACATATCTGCAAGGCAAATTTTTAGCATTGTGTGCTATTTATTGTATCCATGATGGACTAACAGTCGTTGGCCGATTTTTTGGTATGCGTTTAATATTCGTGATGTTGTCATTGCCATCATGATCGGATACCCATATTGACAGCGTGATATGACTCAATATTTTTTTAACGTAATTATAATTGGGTAAATATCTTATTTTTCGGTTCAATACGGGGTTACCACCGCAACGCGCGGTAAACCCCTAGTTAAATATATAAAGGGAATTCTTACTTAAATAAACAGGAACAATATAAATTTGTAATCTCTCTCTTTCTTATGTTCAAACCACTAACCAACCAATGATGTCTTGTCTTAGTGGTAAGATTGAGATATTAGGAAATGATAGACTGATAGGAGACCCAGGTACTGGGTTCAATACTTGATCCCACCCGGTTTTACCGGGTTTCCACCGTCGTGCTTTAGACGGGTGCTTGGGTCGGGTTTTCCACGGGAATTGGTGGCTGGAGAGCTATGGGCTATGTCTGTCTGGATTAGTGGCCAGCTTGGGCATCATTTAGCTATTAGGGGTCACATACGGAGTACCCAACAGTTGCTTAGTTAGACGTTCAAAGAAAAAAAAAAGAAAAAACCACTAGCCAGATATAACTTTTTTCATTTAGTGCAATACAAATAAGGGAGAAACCCGATATTATATTAGTTATCAAATAATTCATTTTACCACGTTCATGACAAACATGAAAGGCACGAAAAAGAGAAAACACACGCTAAAAAAGACATTTATTAATTATGTTGTTTTATGTGATTTTGCAAATCTGCTTTTGACGGTTCATTACACCGCCATTCTCAATAAATCCCTCGTTTTATATCCTGCCATTTGTTTCATCGGAGATCATAAACACCCTACCTGCTTTCCTTCTGAAATTTCTATCGGACGATTGTATTTGATCCGTCGTTAGGGTTTCTAAAAGAGCAAGTAATGGATCGGGAAAAATAGAAAGATCAAGGATACGACGATGAGGAAAACAATATAACCCAAGCGGATGCCTGGCATGACCCATTTGGTTTTAAAACCTGTTAAAAATTTAATGTTGTACTGATACAAGTATATTTTCATATTATAATAAACAAAAAAAAATTTTGTCGCTTATCACATTCTCAACCAATCATGCTTTTAATGTCACTTGTCACTTTCTTATAATTATATTTAATTATCTTTTCAATTTAAATAAATATATTATCTCTTATATTAAATAATTTTAATATTAATGTCTACTAATATTATTTGGCTTTGTATACTAGAAAATAGTTTTTGATAATTTAAAAATCAAATATTTTATCAAAAAATACACTTTAGAAGTAGTTTTTAAAATATAAATTACTATAAAAATCAAAAAATTTATAAAAATAAGAAATATTTTAAAATGGAATTTTAGAAAATAAAAGTATTATAAAACAGGTTTTCTTAGAAAAATCTTTATTTTTATTTTAACCCACTAGTTTCTCTAAAGTACCCTTAAGTTTGCACGTCTGACCATGTTATCTAACAAAATACATCTAATTATAAAATCTTTACAGCTTATAAATACTTTTATACTTGTTAGATGTGTGGTTCTCAATATCTAACAAATTTGAATTCAATCTGGTATTAAATACATGCATAGGGGATGTCATGGGATCGTTACTCAAAATAAATTTTGGGTGGTTAGCATATGATTTAACTTGCCGTTTTCTTGAATCTGAGACATAAATTTTTAAATTTCATTGAAAATTCATTTTTCCTTTATAAATCAAGGGAATACGCTTTTTTTATTTATACACTTCTCTATATTATAAATTGGTGATACATGATGATGTAGGAAGGTAATCTTTCAGATAACAAGGCGAGGACAAAAAAGTCACAAAGAAATATAACAAAATAGCAAGAAGGCTAGACAGCAGGACAGTCGGAGTGGCACCAGCAACATTACAACCATTTCAAAATGAGTAATCTTACTTACCTCGAAGGGAGCCAATTGGGATAAACCCACAAGGTAATATTCAAGAACATTACAACAAAAGACATACAAGGGCAACCGCAAATTCGAAAAATTAAAAAACCGAGTATACAATGCGATAAAACCCAAGGGGAAATCGCACACATTCTCGTCATATCGAGGAAGAGTAGGGGAAAATTCAACGCCGATATGATAACGGTTGTAGAAAGACCGAAAGTCCTCTTCAGATAACTCCGACAGCAATTGGCGCATATCAAAACGGCTCGACATCGACGACAAATCAAAAACAGAAGAGAGAGAAGGTTACCTGCAAATGCGTTTCGTCGATGAAGAAGAAGAACCAGAGAAAACGTTTTTGAAATTTCAAAAACCAAAAGCCAAATAAAATATATAAGGGCGTTTTTTTAAAAAAACTGATGAGACAAGCCATAGGGGTACTTGATGGCCCAGTCACATCAGCAGACCGACGGCTGAGGGAAAAAATGATGTGCCCAAAACGCAACCCAAGATGCGAACAATATTCATCGGATAGAAGGATAGTCAGGAGCAACCTTTGCTAAAGAACGAAGAGGCTGCCCTGGCTGAGGGGCTGATGAGGTAGGAAGGTAATCTTTTAGATAAAAGGCCAGGACAAAAGACTACCAAAGAAACATAGCAAAACAACAAGAAGGCTAGACAGCAGGACAGTCAGACTGAGCAAAACATGATAAGGAAAAAAATACAAGAACGGACAAAAGGGGGTCAATGACAGAAAGGAATGCTCTTGCCCAATGGACAAATAGAAGAAGACATCAAATCATAAAGGTGACAGAAAGCTGGAAGATATCGTAGGTCAACCAATTATACGAAAATGGCAAGATGGAGTTTACACGAGGAAGCAGCGGCGTACCCACTTGAAGGTGTGGGGGGGCGGCCGCCCACCTCGAAATTTTTTTTAGTAGTATATATATGTTAAAATCCAGATCGCCCCCGTAAAATTTTGCAATCCCCCATTAAACTTTTGATTTCTAAGTGTTAATTAATAAAATTAAGTTGAAAAATGTCCAACTAATAATTTAAACCCAATGTAAAATCAAGTTTAGTATTACTTATAATAAGTCAAACCACCACTAAACCGGTTAAAACCGATTAAACCGAATTCAATCGATTATACCAATTAAAAACGAATAAATCGATCCAAATAAATCAAATTCAACCTTATATATTATAAAGAAAATTAATTTTAATCTGAATTCGCTTTAATCGGTTAACGAAACAAATTGAATTCAAAAAAAATTGGACATGATAACTGTATCGAAACCGAAATTTGGATACAGTTAGGAACCAAACGAAAAACCGAATTCAGAATTCTGTTCGTTTTTTCGGTTACGAATACGATTCATTTTCTGTATTAACAATTTTCAGTTTCCTTTAACACCTCTAGTTTAATATTCGAATTCACTATGGTGCCTTTTTTCGACTCGTTCTGGGCACCTTCAATTCTCAGGGCCACCCTTAGCTAGCCCATTATAAAAAATTATACTATTAATTTAAATATCATATTAACATCATACTTAATGTTAGATTTGCGTAATCGAATTGCTTATGAGTTACTTAGAAACGTCTCGTTATACTTTGTTTTGAATATATAAAAAAATAAAATCACGTAGTCAACAACTTTAAATGTATTGTATTTTCATTATGTCATTATATATAAAATTTAATTTGATTGTCTTTTTTTAAACATGACCCGAACCGGTCCGCCCCAACTCAACTTGAACACCAATGAACATATAAAAATTTCCGCCTCCATGAAAAAAATTTCTGGGTCCGCCACTGCGAGGAAGGCGCCCAGAAAGTAAGAAGCTACAAGTATAAATAATGAAGGAGCTGGTTTCTAGGAAGCTCAAACTCCCAGACGAGAAGCAGTATAAATAGAACACCTCATGTTACAAACGGATTCATTCCAATTCTCACTATCTCACCTGTACTAATCTTTCTCCGATCGAACGCTTATTCTCACGCCGGAGTCCAATCGCAGGAGGCCACTCTTACGGTAAGGCTAACAATGCCTTTTCTTCTTAGCAGGATAAACAGGAGTTTCGAAGGGCGTTCAGCAACAGTCAAACCTGCTAAATCATTACTTGAACAAGACACAAAACAACTAATCATGTCTTTTTGGTTTCAACTTTTCACAAAAAATGTGTTGCCCTTCTACTAATTAGTTTTGCACCAAACATGTATGTAACATTCAAAAAGCATGGTAGATACCAGTAGTCAAACATATGATAGTGGTTAATCTTAAGAAATTGAACAAAAACATACAAAACATTAATTAAATGTAGAAAAGATAAACATAGTAATTATTTCATTAATCATGAGAATGTATATTATTATATAAAAAATTCATGGGATCCTATTCATTCCTTAAAAATACAGTAATATTGAAAAAAGTTTGAATAAAGTGGATATTAAAACTTACGTTGACAAAAAAATAAAATGAAATGATTAAAGAAAAGAAGAGAGAAGCAAATATTTTAGGTTAGGTACACATGGCATAAAGGGTTATATATCTATTTTAATAGAACAATCATCAAGGATTAAATATATAAATAAAGTGAACTCTTACTTAACAAGAAGCTGAAAGAAGAAAAGTTGCATAAGAGATTCATAGTCTAACATGTATATTTATATATTGAATTCGTTGGGCCATAAAAATGACAACTATCCCCTTAAATCCCAATTATACTTTTCTATTATTAGCAGATTCAATGTTTAATACATGTATCCATATATGATATATCGAATCCATTGGGTTATAAAAACGACAAACCAATAGCACCATTGTGGTTTTAGAACAACATCTTCGCCAAATGAGTCGAGCATCTAACAATAACCATGTTATTTGACTAGGGCTAACAAGAACATTAACTCCACCATATCTATTAGAAATAGATTTACTGATAACAAAACATATATTATTATATATACTAGTAATATACCTTCTACCAATGAGACAGTGCCTCAATGGTACCCCAGGATTATTCCAAATGGGGAGTCTTGGGTTCAAAACCCTCCCGCAGGGGGGGTCTGGGATTTTCTTAGTGGGTTTCCTCCTGTGGTGGTTGTAGTGGCTAATGGAAGGTCCAGGTAACTAGACCTTGGTGACATTATTTGGAAACAGTGTGCTCACACGATTGAGACATTTGCCGTTAAAAAAAAAGTAATATACCTTCTTATTAAATACTCATATGAACCGCTTTTAACCCCTTTAATAAATTTAACCGTCCTTATTTTTATTATTATTTTTCTTTGTTTATCTTGTTGGACATAAAATTAACCTCATATTCCGAGTTAAGCACAAATGCTTTGATGCTCGAAATTGATCCATACGTGAATAATTATACTCCATTAAACCATTAAGAAACAAAATGCATTCCAGAAAAATATTGTAGAGGTAACAAATTATAATTGCAAACACGTTATTTTGATTTTTGAGGTTGAAAAAAAGACCATATATAGATAAACTATATGTTCAAATTTAATATCCATTAATTGCAATTTTAAATACCAATATTGAATGATGGGAGAAAGAAGCTAGAGAGATGGATAACATGTTAAAATTAATTAAAGTATAAGGATTTATATATAAGCACACTATGTTAGTGCCCTGTGTATTACATGGATTAAATAAAGAAATATAACGAATAATTATAAATGAAAAATTAGACTATATAAAATGATTTTAATATAAAATACGATCACAATTTCGTATGATATAATATTTTAAGTATTAAAATTATAATATTATTTTTTAAAACATTAACTTCTTTTTAAAGTTTGTTTTTCTTTAAACATTGTATTTCAATTAGTTGTTTTTTTTTTTAAAAAAATGTGTTTTTAATATTAATATATTTAATCTATTAAAAAATCATTTTTATTTTAAAAATGTATTAAAAACATATTTAATATTTAATATTAGATGTATTAAATAGGAGAGAGAGAAGGGAAATGAAGATTAAGATACTCTACAAACATGCCATGTAGGGGTGTCATTCGGGATGGTTCATCGGGTTTCGGGTTGCTCGGGTCGGGTTATTCGGGTTCTTGTAATATGAAATTATAACCGAGAACCGAACCATATAACTTCGGTTTAATTGGTTCTCGGGTTTGATTGGGTTGGGTTAAATGATTCTTGGGTAATACTTGAAAAATAATATTCTATTTTTCAAACAAATAAAATAAATATATATGTAACCAAAGCCTCTTTATGTTTTAAGATTGCTGAAGAAATGAAGATTAAGATATTCTACAAACATGCCATGTAGGGGTGTCATTCGGGATGGTTCATCGGGTTTCGGGTTGCTCAAGTCGGGTTATTCGGGTTCTTGTAATATGAAATTGGAACCGATAACCGAACCATATAACTTCGGTTTAATTGGTTCTCGGGTTTGATTGGGTTGGGTTAAATGGTTCTTGGGTAATACTTGAAAAATAATATTCTATTTTTCAAACAAATAAAATAAATATATATGTAACCAAAACATACATTTCCTTAAAAATTTCAAACGTTTAACCATAATATAACCATAAGTCCATAACACGTTTAACCAAAACATACATTTCTTCAGCAATCTTAAAACATAAAGAGGCTTTGAAAATCAAAGAATGAAATCGCCCCTTAAAACGCTAGTTCAGGTTTTTCAGGTTTACCCGAACAAGCCTCGTGGGTACCCAAAGACCGAACCATTCTAAGTTTTCGGGTTCGGGTAATAGGCCTTTTCGGGTTGGGTATTTTCGGGTTCATGTTTTCGGTTTTGTTTTTTTCCGGGATGGTTCTTCGGGTTCGGGTAAAAAACACACGCCTAATGCCATGTGCCACTAAAAACATTTATTTATTAGTATATAGGTAGATGTTGAAACGGATCAAGCGAGTTTGCAGTGTTCGTTAACACCTTTCTGTCCATGTTTCATATGTTATGAATATATTTATTATGATGCAAAACAACGTTATTAGTTTTAAAACTATTTTATTTTATTTTTTTGATAAAATAATACTTTTGGAAGAGCAATACCAATTTTTTTTTAAGATAAACTACAATTTGTCTTGCAGGATTCAGCCCCGTAACCATGTAATCACATGGTATACTATTAAGGTAACACAAATTAAGATTTTGATAAAATATTTTTTCATGTTTCATGTTACAATGAAGAACCCTTTATAAGGAACAACAATGAAGTGTAAGAGAACATGTACAGAAGGTAATTACAAATTTTAAAGTTCTAAACGTTAATCATTTCTTTTATTTTGAGATCATAATAATCATGTTTGTAAGTGCATGTTTGGGATCTCATTTGAAACTTACATATTAACTTATTGGTTTTATGAAAAAGGTAATAAGTTAAAAAGATGGTTGATAATGTTAAAAGGACTTTTTGTTTTAACTTTTTGAGTAAGGTTAAAAAGTTGTTTTTAAAAAGCTATAATTTGTAACTTTTAAAATGACTTTTTAACTTTTTGATGAAATAAACTAAAAACTAATCCCAACATTTTTTTAAAAACTAATCCAAACAACTTTTTGACTTTTTGACTATTAATATATAAAAACTAATGAAAAATCAAGGTTTGGGTTTTGATCATAATTTAGCACTGATGTTGATCTTATTTGCCTGTTATCTTAGGCATTTGGACTAGTGAAAAACCCTACATTGATGGTTTACATAATAATTGTTGGGTAAGCTGCCTACACAATTCTGGAATTTTTGGAAGAATGGGGTATAGAAAAATTTGAAATGAACATCATCAACAATTTTTGAATGCTTATTTATTTTACTATCATCTTTTTTCCCCTAATATTTTTTATACGTCTGCTTATGCTTTTGGAAATTTCTCCTTAGTGTCATTCAACAAGCTACAAAAATCTCAATGAATTGTCTGTGGGTGAGAATCCATCGTGATCCCGACATGTTGGTCAGGACTCTGAGGAGATTAAGACGACATGTGAGTATTAGTATTAATAATGTTTCTCACTCTTTGATAAAGTGATTATGCATGTTTACGTCAGAGTTTAAATCTTTTGATGTGAAATAGTTACAATTTATCAAGATGATGTAAATCCTGAAGTTGAAGTTGTTTTAGATATTGATTTTGAAAGAACTTCGAATCTATACTGATTATGGCAGTACCAAATGATGTAAATCTGGTTAAAGAAAACATATAGAATTTTGCTGTCAAACGAAAAACAATATACAACGGATCAAACGGGATACAGAAACACCACCCAATTCGATTTGAAGAGATACCCAACCCAAATATAAGATACAAAATATCACCACCTAAACTCAATATGGGTTCCAAAGAACACCATTCAAGATGCTATTCTTGAATTAGCAATTGTGACAACCAACCAAAGTTTCGTCTTTACTTATCAAGGTTTCATACTAAACTCTTTTAAGGTATTCAAATGTCCTATTTTAGACTTTCAATCCTACTTCCAAGAGGCACCGTTTATGGTGCACACACATAATATATATGTGTCAACCTTAACCCTTGAATAACAAATGTAAAATTACACTACTTTTAACGTTATTTTACTTAATTTTCGTGAAAATAATTTTGATTAAGATAATATTGGGTCATGATAAAAAATACATATCTCTTCATACATTACTTTAACAGATTTAGATAACATTGGACCATGATAAGTAATACATATATCTTCATATAAAGGTTTATTTAGTTGTATAATTCATTGTGAGATATACTTAGGGCTGTAAACGAACCGAACGTTCAACGAACGTTCGTGAACCGTTCGGCGGGAAGTTCGTTTATGTTCGTTTGTTTAATAAACGAACGAACACGAACAAGAAATTCTGTTTGTTTAGTAAACGAACGAACATGAACAGAGGTCGTGTTCGTTCATTTGTGTTCATGAACGTTCGGTAACATGTTCGTTTACGTTCGTTTATGTTCGGTTAAGTTCATTTATGTTTATTCATTAAATGTGTTGTTTATTTTTAATTTTTAGTTTAATATCATAATACTTAAAGTTATTTTTAGTTTAATACTATAACATCTGAATTTATATATTTATAAATGATTATCTCCATTGCTTGAGATTAAAAATGTTGATTTTTATTGTTTAATTAATAATATGTGTTCGTTAGCGTTTGTGAACCGTTCGTGAACAAGCTAAATCCTTAATGAACGAACACGAACAAGAATTTCCGTTCGGTAAGCGTTCGTGAACCGTTCGTGAACAAGTTAAAAGTTAAACGAACGAACACGAACAAGGGCTCGTCCGTGTTCGTTCGGTTCGTTTACAGCCCTAGATATACTCGAACTATGTTTCATGGCCTCAAGGCCCTCAAATACAAATATCCAACTGAAACCTCCCTTTTTTTAAAAAAAAAATTAATAAAAAAATCCGTCGCCTTCCCTAAATTCACTCCAAAATACTCATCGGTCAGCACAGTTGAGTTTTTGGGGACAAATACACTCACCGGCAGTGTGTGACGATCGGTGAAGGCAAAATGTCCGAAGAAATCGCCGGATCTACACCATCGCGATCATCACCCAAAAAGTTAAAGATGGAGTCGGAAGAAGAAGCAACGGGACTATTGAAAGAAGAGGATCATTCTGAAGAAGAATATAAAAAAATTGAAGATGACGTTGAAGATGAAGATGACGATGGGCCAGCACCACGGTGGCGTCACTCGCCTCCGCTACTAGACATGATTGACTTTCCGCCGTCGTCGACATTACCTCCTACTCCGCCTCTTCCTTCTTCTCCTGGAGGTAAATTAGTCTGCGATTGGGGTTTTAATTGACTTAATTGTATTTTATTTGGAATTGATTCACTTTCACATTGATTTTCAATTAAAGACCTGCTTAAACACTTGAAATTGAGTGGGAATGTTTTGTAATTTTATATTTAGCATCAATAATCAGTTTCTAGTGAAAGTTGATTCATATCTCAAGTGTATGTGAGTTGAAGAGTACGCAATTTGAAATCTAGGCCCAATAGAACAATGCTGCGGAAATTTTGAAAAGTAAGGGTGTTTGAACAAGTGATTTCAAAGTATTTGTTGCAACTTCAGGAATCAAAATGAGTTATTTTAAATTTTGTTTCAATAATTCTAATAATTTTTCCCTAGAAATTCAGAATCAGGACTGGTTATGCCAAACACTACAATATTGAGTATTTCATTTTGCACACATGACAAAATATGTTGGCATAGCTTTTAAATTTACCAAACGGTAGTGCAACACATGGTGAGAGTACTTTATACTTGGTATCATGGTTATTTTTCTCCAGGCTGTGGACTGTTTATATCTGTTTAGTTCATTCCCTTGTGGTAATTTGGGTGTACTTATAAAAAGGTTACAACTATTCTCTATTGAAGCTCAGATTTAGACATGGAACAACAATACTCGGATGAAGATGATGGACCTCCGCCCGGATGGGATAACAATTTTCAGCTAAAAGACCAAGAAGCAGAACTGCTTGTAACATTTGCAACCACCTCAGCAATTTCTACTGGTAAATAATTCAGCTCTTCATCACTTTCAATCTTTTGTTAATATTCCATCATGCATACTGCATTTGCCACGTGGTTGTGGGTTCGAGTCCCATGGAGGCTCCGATGTTGGCACAAAGCTAGAACCACCTTTGCAGTCCTGCTAGATACATCAACGGGAAGGAGAAGGAGCTGCATATCAGATTGTCTGTGGATTCGATTTGTTCCTCTCCCATCATCAAGCTAGCTGCAACCACACGAAAGGCTATTAGAGGTCATAAGGAGCCTAGGTTCCCAGGACACTTCGACACTCGAGTCAAGTC
Source organism: Mikania micrantha (assembly GCA_009363875.1). Lineage (NCBI taxonomy): Eukaryota > Viridiplantae > Streptophyta > Magnoliopsida > Asterales > Asteraceae > Mikania > Mikania micrantha. The sequence continues at coordinate 92,921,226 of CM018696.1, forward strand.
AAGACCTCCTGATAGTGTTTGTATAAAAAGTATGTGCTAGATATGAGAGAATAACCTGCCCAAAGTTGGATATGAAACCTTCGGTTTATCAAAGGGGGGTAAGAAGGCCTGACCCTAATGGGCCTGCTTTAGCTTGGGCCAGTCAAGTGTGGGCTCACATGGATTGGGTCTTGATCCTTTTAGGTAGATATCTCGTCAACATGTCAAGTGATCTGAAAGAACATGTAGAGCTTTATTGGAAGAGTCTTGCTTTAAAATATAAAGTTATGAGAACTTTTGCAGTTTTGTGTCAAAAGTTTGATTTCATATTGATTTGAAATATTGCTGAATGTAGTTTTTTTATTTGCACTTCGAATTTGTAAAATCTGGCAAGAAATGTTGTTTTTAATTTGTTGTAGATTTTGAAGTGGACTCTTTATTGTTACATCAGATATGCAGACAGAGTATATACAACAAGATGCACACAATGAAGGAGGTGAACCACTATCACAGGCACATCTTTATCGATCACTAGAGGTAGCTCCATCAGGTGAGTCTTTATTTCCCAGACTCATTTGAAAGATTGATCATACGTTCATAACCTTATATTGCTAGTTGTTGCTCGATCTAGAGTTAGAAAATGCAAACTCTCAAACACCTAATTATTGTATGCAAAGATGCGTTGATTTTGGATTTTGGGTAATATATAATCTCCATGGGTCAAGTAAAATATTTAGCTAAAAGGGATTTGATCAATTGGTAATTGGGTGGAATGAGTAGAAAGTTGCTCCAAGTGTATATTAATGCATACAACTTCTAAAATCATGATATTAAAAGATTGTTATTATTATTATTATTATTATTATACACACACACACACATTCACACACATACACACACACACACACATTATAAGCATTGCTTATTATTAAAATTAATAATAGATGGACAAAAGTGTCTTTGGGTCAACCCAACCCATTTTTACTCTTTACCCAGCTTTCCTGACTGACGCATCTTGCTATGTTCAATGTTCAAAATCTAATATATGTAAGTTTATACAAGTGGAAGAACATGACTCAGAAGATGACGGCCCTCCACCAGGATGGGATTCCAAATGTCAGCCTGAAGCCAAACTAGAAAAAACTCCTCAATCAGGTCATATAGAGATCTCTTTTATCCAGCTGGACCAGCTGGTTCCAATTTTTGGGTTTTAGTATGTTTTTTTTTATTATTATCTTATAAAATACACTATTTTATGGAAAAGCTTCTTTTTGCATTGCTGTTTTTTATTTTGTTATTGTACTTAGCATGTTTTAGATTGTTGAATAAAGTGGGCTCCTATTATTAATAAAAGGGTGCGGTAATTGAGGTAAGGCATGCATCCTAACAAGTATAAGTATCAGATATGAAAATGGAGGATGGACTAAAAGATGCCCAGAGTGAACGTCAACCAACAACAGAAGTTCCATCTGGTGAATCATTTCTGTCAATATTGTAACTTTTATTGCTAAATTTGAGAATCTTGTTATCACCATAAAAAATTAGATATGCAAAAACTAACGTATTAAAGCAAATAATAGTGGAACGAGAAGATTCTGAAGATGAAGGACCTCCACCAGGATGGGATTCCAATTGTCAGCCCGAACCCAAAATACAAAATATTCAATCAGGTCGGGTAGAGTGCTCTTTGATTTAATTAATTTCAGCTTATGTTTGATTTGCTTTTTCTTACAATTTTAATCTAAGGCAAGTTGTTTTAATGACTAGATTCATCAGATATAAACACGAATAATGTACAACAAGACGCCCGGAATGAAAATGGTTCCCAGTCACGATCACGATCACAATCACCCTCTAACCCAGCACCAGAACAAGGTTCATCAGTTGATTCTTTATATTGTTGTTTAATTTCTAATGATTGAGTTTGTTTTTGTTATTATTCTAGTAATTGAATTTTGTACGCGAAAATTCAGATAAAAAAGTGGAAGAACACGACTCAGAAGATGATGGGCCTCCACCTGGATGGAATTTTAAATCTCAACTCAAACCCAATTTACAAATGGGATGTCCTACAACTCCTCCATCAGGTCAATCATATAACTATTCTAATTGATTAATATTTATTTTTTTATTTTCTCATTGTTGACCAACTTGCTGACTCATTAGACTTTAAGAATGAGGAAGAAAAAGAAGATGCACTACACAATGAAGGCTCTTCTCCTGGTTGGGGATCCACTGCTCAACAACAATCACACGTTCACTCAAGTCTTCTGCCACCAATAGTTCATCCAGGCATGTATTTTCATTATATTTCATAATTTAGACCTCACTTGGGAGTTTTTTGAATTTCCAAATGATGAAACATATAAACCCTATCTGAGTGCTGAATGTCGAACCATTATAGCAATTTGAAAAGTGAGCTGTATGAATTGTCTAAGTGTATCTATTTGTCTTTTTTAAACTGAAAATTAGTTCACTGAATAATGTAGTGTATATTATCGACAATAATACATGTTAACCTAGAAAAAAATGTAAAAATGATATTCAGATCTTTAGATTAGACGTTTTTTTGGTTAAGTAAGAAAATTTTTAGATGCATTCGAATCATACAGAAATAAAGACACTTACTTTGAATATGTTGGTCTAGAATTGGACATATAGGCCGCTGAGTGGTAATAGGTGATTTTAGGGAAAACAAGCAGCCCCTTACTCTCACAAGTCTCATTTCTATGTTTGATGGAGAAGGTTTTTGGAGTTTTTACCAAGCAACATCCCTGATTTCTGCTCATTATTTGCGACTGCATAGACAATCACATTGCTTGCTCGTGTAGGGATTGATGATAAGAGATAGTTCTTATATAACACATGCCATGTGGTGAGGCAAGTATTGACTACTTTTGGGTTATATTTCAGTGCTGATGCGAAAATTGGTCAATATGGGTTGTCATTTTTAATTGATAGCAAGTCCAATGGATAAAACGAAAATCTAGCATTCTGGCTGAAAAAGAAACAGGGCAAGTGGTTTAAGAAGTTAGTGTTCTCAACCTCCAATAAATCATTACTCGCAAATTTGATCATTTCATTAATGTAAAAAATGCTCGACCATCCGCTATTTCTATGTTATCCACTTAAGAATCTGGAGTAATTAATGAACAAAATATTGCAGAATAAAAAGTGGCTCTAGTTTACGGTCAAATGAATGAACCGCTAATAGGTTTTATAATCATATTTTAAATATCAGTAACTTCTGAAATATTAAAAACATGATAAGTAAATGTTGGCTGGCCAACCCAGCCTGGCTCGTAAAACGTCGGTTCTTCTCTTGATCATATTATTTGTATATTCTCCCAACACTATCTATTTGGTTCTCCATTTTAAAATGCTTTGTTGATGCACCAAACGCATTGGAGGTGACATGTGAACATGTTAAGGTGCAGGAACAGGCTCTGAATCAAATAATGTAAAAATTATTGAAGAAAGCCCTCAATTACCTTCAAGGCAGCAGTTCATTAATCCAGCCAAACCGCAAATATCTATGCCAAAACAGCAAATGACGATGAATAATCCTGGTTAGTGTGATATGGTCACTGTGGGTGTCAAATGACTTTTCTGCCTTCAAATTAAATGGTTTTAATACATCAAGTAAAATGATTACATTTCATGAAACACTTGAATCCATTTCTCACCAAACACCTTTGCATGATTGCTGATCTGGTTTGCTAGAGGTTGATGATTTTGACAAAAAAAATTATGGGAAGAACAGTAGCACAAATGCTCTTGTAATGAAATGAAATTTGATGAATATTTGAATAAATGAAACACTTTTTTTTAAATATTTATGCATTATTTAATGCAGAAATGGGACAAATGGTGTGTGGTTCTTGCCGCCATTTGCTTAGCTATCCAAGAGGTGCTCGATATGTCGAGTGTGCTTGTTGTTTGGAAGAGAATTATGTTCTAGAAGGTCCACCATCCTCTTTCTTCATAATCAATTAACGTTTTTCCTCTTTTTTTCTTATATTATTTCATATTTCTTTTTAAGCAGAATATATGAATTTGCTTTGTTTTTATTATGACATTTTTGCAGAACATGAAGTAGGGCAAGTTGTATGTGGAGCTTGTAATGTGTTGCTTATGTATCCCCATGGGGCACCAAAAGTACGATGTGCAAATTGCCGAAGCGAAACAGAAATCAGAGTATGTTTTTATATTATTATTAGTTATTTTTAGAGTTGGAAAATTGGTGTCAGGACTCAGGACTGTCAGGTAGTGTGTCAAAACAGGCACAGGTTGGGTTGGGCATCCAAAATTTGGGATTTTTTTAAAAATAATTAGTGTGTCAGGTATGATTTCAAAAGTTTATCACTTCAACAGTAATTTAATTACCTGTTTAATTAAAATGCTTCATGCATAAAAAATAGGGATGTTGCACAACATATAATATCGCATTTTAAGTAGTATAAATGATAGCAACTCATATTATTTTTTACCAATCATAGCAACAATGAGATACATGTTGTTGCTATTAGTGGTAAAAAAATGATGAGTATAATGATATTTAGAAAAAAAGGATCTGTCCGATGTTCAACTTAGCTCCTGCCTTGAGCAGGGTACAAGAGGGCTAGATCGCATCGCTTCGCGATCTGATGGACGCACCTTACCCTGCACTTTTTTACAAGAGGTTGTTTTTTACGACTTAAACCTATGACCTTAAGCTCACAAAGCAGTCGTACCAGTTGCTTTAAGACCTGCCCTCTTATATTGTTGTTTCTGCTAATTCCAAATTGTGTTGTTTCTGGTAGTTTCTGAAGTATGTTGTTATTTTTAGTATCAAGTGTTGCTATTTACTTATTTAGCTCAGTTATCCCTTTAAAATACACATGTAGCAGCATTTGACCTGTTTCACAGGTTTGATACATTATGATTACCGTTATATTGGTATAGATTGATTCAGAATTAAATATTTATATGGGTCAAAATTGTGACCTGTAATTTTTATGTTCATTCCATTCTTGATTTTATTAATTTATACCTTAAAAAATGTAGTTTGATGCAACTAAAAAACCTTATGTTTCTATGTATGTAGGAACAAAATAGACGTCCACCACTCTCTGAACACAAAAGACAGGCCAGGCAGCATTTGAAACGTGTGCAAGCGGGCCGAAATGCTTGACGAGTGTTAGTTTTGCTAACACATTATTCAAATGCTTTCCCCAGACCCTACCTAAAAGTGGAATTTATACTGGGTATGTTTGTTTGTTATTATTCAAATGCCTGCGCTCACAAGAAAATTGATTTCAAAGCATTCTCATCGTAAAAAGAAAACAAGACAAGAAAACAAAACCTGTAATTGTGTACATGCTGTAAACCCTTATGGGGTATGAGTTTGGTCATTTTTTGGTAATTTGCTTATTCTAGAGAAATATAACACGGGAGGATGGATGTTTTAGATTCGATGAGTGTTGCATGTAATTTCAAGTGATATGTTATTAGATTAAGGCTGCTGAAAGGGTGTCTGATCCAGCCAGCATACCTTTCTAATAGCTTGTGCCTTGTCAACGTTACATTGAACATGTTGGTGTTTACGTATTTTTGTCTTTTGATAAGTTAAAAAGCTTTTTCTTGATGTTCTTGTCTTAAAAATTTCTTGAGTGATGTTGATGATACGATGCGACATCGACATCGACGTTAGAACTATGGAATCTATAGGATGATATGAAGATTATATTATATTATTATGCAATACTTGTTCTTGACAATCATAGTCCATAAGGAACTATTATAAGCGTCATATTGCATCAACAATAATACACACTCAATATGGTAACCATTGATCAGCATTATGTTCATTTAGTCATGGATGGTATCATTAGTATGACTAAACAAGCGATGATTGACATTCATCACAAATTAATACATGGAATTGTCACAGAAATATCAAAAGTGATTTGAGAGTGTAGTCGTGTAGATAATTGTTAATGCAACTATTAATGTGATTATTTTTCACGCTATTGCAAGTGTGTTTACTGTTATAGTTTCATTCATATGGATAACTAGATTTCTAGTAATGGATTTTTTTTTAAAGTTTTACAATAAAAAGACAACCATTGTCGATATCAAAAATAAGATTTTAATTAATTTTTAAAATAAATATCATTTATTTAACTAATTAATTTGAATTCTCTTATTATCATTATATTTTTTTTTGAACGGCCAACTAATCAACTGCCGGGTATTCCGTACGTGGCCCCCAATGACTAAAGGATGCCCAAGCTGGCCACTAGTCCAAACGGACGGAGCCCCTAGCGCACCAACCACCAATTTCCGGGGAAAACCCAACCCAATCACCCGCCCAAAGGCACGACGATGAAAGGCCAGTAAAACCGGGTGGGATCAAGAATCGAACCCATGGCCTGGGTTTTCTATCACTTCTCCCATACTTTTATCTTACCACAAGGACAAGACATCATTGGTTTATTATCATTATATTAATTAAAAAAATAGTTAAATGGCAAAATGGTCCATGTGTTTATATCGAAAATGTCATTTTAGTCCCTAAATAAAATTTGTTGCCATTTTAGTCCTTGTATTTTAATTTAGTTGCCAATATAGTCTTTCTAGTTGCCATTTTTTGGACTATATTGGCAATTAAATTTCAAACACAAGGATTAAAATGGCAACAAAAATTTAGACGAAAGAATATATCGACAACTAAATTATAAAACAAGGACTAAAATGGCAACAAATTTTATTTAGGGACTAAAATGACATTTTCGATATAAACACATGGACCATTTTGGCATTTAACTCTTAAAAAAATGACTATTTTATGTAGAATAATGTGATTCTCTTGTTATTTTTATATATGTTTATTAAATATTGTAATTTCATACCAAGAACAAAAATTATAGATAGAACAAAAATTATAGTCGAGCTCTGGTTTCATACTACATAACTTTGTCATAAAACATGTGTTTGATGACGACACACAATTTAAATGCTAATAATAGTTGACACTTGATTATGTGTTAAGTAACCTTCCATTTTGTTACATGTCAGAATGTTACGTAATTAATAGGTTAATAGTTGTCACTTGATTATGTGTTAAGTAACCTTCCCTTGTTTAATTTCTAATGCTCATGTAAATTAATTTAATAGTGATGGTGTCTTTTTTTAATCAAAGCAATTATACTTATTACCTATATATATAAAAACCAACGTCGGTGGCCAGCCGACGTTGGATTTTTTTTCTTTTTTTTTTTCCTTTTTATTCTTTATATTTTTATATTAAATATTTTAATTGCATTTTTCTTTTAATTAATTCATCATTTTTTAACCTAATATTTTTATCTTTAACCTTTTTTTTCATATTCTCTCATCTTTTTCCCAACTATTTTTAATAATTTCTCTTTTTTTCATTTTTTTTTCCAGTTGCAACTGATCTTTAGACTTTAAATTTTCATCATATGATTTCAGAGTTAAAACTCCTTAAATTTCAAAAAAACTTTGTAAATATTACTTTAACTTCCTCAAATTTCTAATTTACCTCTTTTGTTACTTAACTAAAAATAAAATTTTCTTACATCTATGTCTACTTATGGAGTGCTTTCCTTTCTAAATGAACCGCTTCAAAATACGACTGTTGATCAAAGCGCTTCAAAATGTTGCAACGATATTACGACCGCAGGCCGCAACAAAGGGGATCTCAAACTTGAATTAAATCAAAAGTTAGACTTTTGACCCTGAACTTTGAATTCTTATTTTTAAAGCTCTCTCATACTTTACTCACATATTTTTAATATTCAGATATTTTATTTGTAATTAATTCACAAATTATTTACCTAATAAAAATATTTAAATAATACTAATAATTAAATAATAATAATAATTAAATATTTCTAAACAGAGAATGATAATAGTAATTGAGAAACGTAACTTTTTTATGGTTTAGTTTTATAAATTAACAATTTGTGTTTTGAGTTCAAATTCCTTAGAAGTATACTATCAAAATCGAATACTCATTAGTCCAATCGAACACATTTATAACAACTACATTTTAGAATTTAAAGTTTACCTTTGCACTCAATATCAAAACTTTTATGTTTAACTTCTAAACTTTTATGCTCTATCCCTATACTTCGTAGAGCGTCGATTTGACCCTCCTTAAGTTTGTAGAGTTAAAAGTTTATTTATACACTTAATATTAAAACTTTTATGATTAACTCTTATAATTTTACGTTCCATTCATAAATTTTGTAAGACGTCACTTAAAAGTCTATCCCTATATGTTTTTAGTCGATAGTATAAATTTAATTACTAACCGTTATGACGCCGCCGCAACATGCGGCGGGTCAAAATACTAGTATATATACATTTTGCAAAGGTTATCATTGCGTGAACAGTAATAACATGTGTTTAATCGATTCTAAATTGTTTTCGTTGGATTTTTACGAACACCATTCTTCAACCACATTCTAGAAGTTTATTAATTTCTAAATTTCAGTTTGGACCCTCGTTTTTGAAATATTATTTTTTCTCACTTTTACTCACATATTTTTAATGTTCACATGATTTATCATGTTCTTACGTTATCAGACAATAGTCATGATTATATTAATTTGATCGCAATTACCTCACCAACGTTTATATAAATCTTGAACCGAAACTGACGCATAAATTTTGCGCGTTATTAACAACCGTATAACGCATCCGTACATTATTGAGTATTGGTCTCATTTATATCATTTCGATCGTAATTACTTCACAAACATTATAAAGTTTCATTTTATACCCTGTATTTTGAACGCTTATTTTTAAATCCCTTCTCACTTAACTCGTATATTTAATGTACATGATTTTAACACATTCTTACGTTATCGGATATTAGTTATGATTATATTAATTTGACTGCAGTTACCTCACGAATGTTTATATAATTTCGAACCCAAACAGCCGCAAGAATTTTTGCACATTATTGACAAGCCTATATCACGTCGGTACATTCTTGAGTATTTGTATCGTTTATATCATTTCACATGTAATTAATTCACAAACATTATATTACTATAAATTCAAAGAAAAGCGTTGTATTCTGATATTTGTGGCATTCGAAATCATGGTGGAATACTGCCGGGAACAAATGTTCATTTTTTTTCTTTTTTAATATCAGAACTACTGTAAAAGATTAGGAAACCACTTCAAATAACAAAGCTTTTTTTTTAGTTTTTGATTTTTGAAACAGCTCCAAAAAAAAACAGAAACCGCTTCAAAAAATATTTGTTTCTTGGAACCCCTTCAAAAAAACATTTTAAGGACCACTTCAAAAGGTTCGGATTTTTCCTAGATTTTTTTTTTTTGAAACCGATCCAAAAGTAAAGGTATTTTTAGTTAATAAGAGAACCGTTTCAAAAAGGTTTTTCTAATAATATTTGTTGGCCGTGGGACCAGTCGGTGAGGAGCGCCTAATGGTAGTGTTTACTATTTTTTTTTTCTAATAATATTTGTAAAACCACTCCAAAAAGTTTTAATATTTGAACAACTTAAAAAAAACAGAGAGAACCACTTCAACAACCTTAAACCCTAAACCACATAATCATTTTTATGAACTTAAATAAATTTGAGACTAAACAGGTATCTTTTAGATAACCGCTTAAAAAAATATCGGTTAATACACACGCTTCCTTTGGTGGTTGGGAGTTCGATTCCCGTTTCCTACCCATAATTTTATTTTCGTTTTTCTTTAGTTGAATATAATGCTAATATAATTAATACTATTCAAATTTAAATTTAATAATAATATTTAAATAGTACTAATAGTTAAATAATATTAATATTTATAATAATTAAATATTATTAATAATTATATAATATTAGTGATACAGTTACCACAGTCGTGACTGATTACTCATATACGCAAGGCGTTATGGCTCAAGCTTTTCTTAATCGGGTGACATTGTGTAAACCGAGTTTTAGGTCAATTTTTAATTTTTTACAATTATAGCATTATTAAATATTTATAAATGAATAATAATATTATTTAAATGAAGCTAGATTATACGACTAAGTCACTAAACACAACTTTTTTTGGTGTGACTAACATGTTTATGACGGGCGTTGTGATGTGTTTTTATATATATATTTTTGATATACAATATCATGACTTCATTCTGATATTCGAAATTATAGCGGAATTCTTGCCGCAACCTAGTTCATTATTATATTACAACTACACGTAACAGAAGTAATATGTGATGTCATATAATAACTGAAAAGTGACAAGTTAGGAGCAAGCAAATTAGACATGTTAGCAATAATTGTGTAACATGAGTGCATTGAATTAAATTAAAGTCGAGTGAATTTATAGAGAGATTTTGTTTTGTTTTGTTTTTTTTTTGTGAGACCGGTTAAACGAAATATATAAAAAAATTGATTATTATTTTGTGAAGTTTTCTATAGTATTTTTTGTTATAATTGGTTATTAGTTTTTGTGTACATGATGCTTAATTTTCAAACTGGAAGCATGATATGTAAACGACAAGTTATTAAGCACCAGTTCAGTTACGTGTAATTGTAATGCATATCCATTATAAGACTACTGATTTTTGTTTAAAATACATATAGCTATAATTTAATAACCATCTTTTAAAAAAAAAAAATGAAAATCACAAGATAAGTTGGTTGAATCATGGTCGGAGGAGGTTGCCTCTCGGGTATAAATATTATCCTTATTTTTTATTTTCTATAAAGTTTAGGTTAGCATTTAGTAAAATTGCACTAATTTTAACGTTATTTTACTTGTTTTGTGAAAATAATGTTAAAAGCGTTGGGATGATTAACTTCAAACGATAAATTTGAGTCGGCGATTCCTTCGAAGCAACATCTCTATCCCAACCGGTATATGGTAAAGTTTGTATTTATCCGTCCTCCAGACCATACTAAATAATGAGAATATACTGGGTAAGTTTGTTTGTTTGTTATATACGACTAGATTAGACTGTGGTTAAAAAAAAAAAAAAACCTAATGTGTGATTTCGGGTTTTGGTTAGATATCGGAATGATAAACATGTCAACGTGTGTGAAGCAATTTCCTCGAAGAGACCAAAATAGTATGAAAAATAAAAGTAAAAAAAAATGGTGAACGTCACCCTTAGACGCCACTTACCGACCGGTATCACAGTTAACATGAGGGAGGCAAATCACGTGATTCAGGAAAAATTCGATGGTGCCGGGCTTTGAACCCTAGACATTCATTACAGGTTCACACCCTTTTACCACTAAAACACCATCACGAAGACATGAAATATAAAAGTAGTAATAATATAAACAACGATTAACCACGGAAACAATGATTATATAGATAAAATAAAACAAATTATAGTTTTTTGGCTTCAATCTTTTATACAATATCAGCAACTAAATAAAGTTTTTGTTAGTTGCCTTATTGATCGAGTTTAAATTGAATGATCACCGTTTCATTTTAAATTGAAAAATATATCTTAAATTTAATTTTAAATATTAAAGATTATTTTGATTACCAAAACGCATTTGGCTCAATAGTATCCGGTTCTATAATAGATTAACAGGTGTTACCTCTTTTGTGAACGCTATGTTTTCGAGTTTATTTAAGTAGAGAAAATAATAGAAATGAAAGAAAATAAGAAACATTTTTGTGTTCCTGAGTTTCATTTAACGAGGAAATAGAAAGAAAAATAATACGTGTTGTGTTCCCGAGTTTCATTTAAGGATGTAAAGAAAGAGAAGTGAAAGGAACACTTGACAAAATTATATAGTTTTTCTTTTCTTCTGACTTGGAAGAAAATGGAAGGAAAGAACTTCCATTTTTTTTTCTTTTTCTTTCCTCTCATTTATTTTTCTTTTTCATTCTGTTCTCTACTTTAATAAAATCAAGAAGACAGCGAAAGTGTTCAAATCCTGCGGTTGGTATGTTAGCTAGATTTAGGAATATGTTAGAGAAAAAAATGGAATCATTTTGATTTTAAAATCTTTTTAAAAAAAAAAAACTTGTTATCCTTTATACTAGTAAAAATTTGATTAGGAGTATAAGAAATAACACTCGAGTATAGTTTTCTTAGTTATATAAATAATATAAACTTATATTTAAAATTATAAAATCCAATAAATACTATTTCATTTCAACAAAAAAAGGTTTGTAAATACACGGGCACGTTCTTTCGGAACCACAAATATTTTGAAATATATAAACAACTATTTTATGTCTTACGAGGTGGTTGTTAAGCATCCTCTCTAAATATTAAAATAATAAGGCCCAATTACGATCAGAATTTATGTTCGATTTTCTCATGAAAAATAGACTAGAACATTAATTTACTAATATACACTGTTGTCTTTTATATCACAACAACCCTAATTCATATATTGAGTGATTATTATATAATTTCAAAAAGTAAAACTTAGTAGATTGGGGAGAAACTTGGTGGTTTATGTATGATTTGTATATTTATGTAATATGAAACAATTTTTCAAACGAAAACTTTAACATTCATCTTCTTTGAATCTCAATTTTTTTATTTAAATAATATTCCTCCAAATTCTTGCATAAAGAAAACCAATTTTATCATATCATTATAATCAATGAGATGATAATTTTGCTTACTTATATTATGTATTTGTAGTTTAATTTAATTTTATCATTTTTCGAGTGATCTGACTGACCTTATATGAATTTGTTAAAAAAAAATTATTAAAGATATGACTATTCATAAAAGTTTTCGACCCCTGCAAAAAAATTCTAAGTCCATCCCTACAGCATCAAAATTGTTCAAATCTTTATTTATATAATAAATAAATAAGTTCATGTGATACATCTCAATTTTATTAGACATTTAAAAATTAGTTTTTTTATATCCTCATATTAAATATTTATAGTGTATCTTTTTAAAAGGTTTAATTTGACTTTTTTTCTCTCTATTAAATAATAATGACTTTATTTAATTTTTTAAATAAAATGATAACATCATAAGTCATATTTTTTATATTTTTACAACACATCTTTGAAAAGTATATGATAAAATAATTAAATCTAAATTTAATTATTTAGTATGTGTAGTAAAAAGGTAAACAATAGTTTAAGTTGGGGCTAGTCGGCTAGAGGAGTTCTAGAAGAGGTGAAAGACTGAAAGATGTGATTACACAATACCCATGTTTTGAGGAACGAGGAGGGCAAGAACTTTTTCTTTTTCGTTTTAGATAGATAAACGTGTGTTTATATGTGAGAAAAGTGAATATTAAAATGGTGAGCACTTAATTTTGGTGTGAAACTTATCAAAACGTTGTAGTTTTGATTAAATTTTATTAAATATGGTTTCACAATTACGTCGTTTTGATATGTTTCACACCTGAGTTAGGTGTTTAACAACCCCATATAGCCATATTCATTTTCTCTCAGAACGGTGCTTTGTAGAGTTTTTTCGTGTAGTAGTGTACATTTTTTGATACGTAGTGTAAAATTTTTAAAAATTTTTTATTTTGCCCCCCTGAAAAAAACATATAAAACCGATTCGATTAAACCTATAATTCTATAAACCAAACAAATTTACGGGTTAAAACTTAGAGCTCAATTGATCAAATACAATTAATGAATTAAGCACAAGTTGCTTCAAAATCCAACCCAACCCAATTGCCTAAAATAAAATTTTATGTGTTTAGCCCAGCACCAGCACGCCCCTGCGCGGTTTGTTCTAAAAAAATCTACTTTTTATTGTTTGACCCGACCCGACCGGAATCGTCAACCCGAACATTTAACCTAAGATATACCGTGTTAGCGTTAGGAAAAAAATTTAAATGTTGCAAAGTTTCGCCCCCTAGACTTTTGGTCAAGCTCCGTCACTGTTTTCTCCTATGTGTGTATAGGGTTTGTATCCTATAAAACCCGATATTAAAGAGAAAACACTTAAACACTATCGGTACCATTGGTTTGAAATCTTGAAAATAAATATGTGTTTCACATTAAACCTGAATAAAAAAAATAAGTTAGACTAAAAAATATTGTTTAATATGAACAACATTTTTTTTTCAATATTCTAAATAAACGACCCAGACAGAGTTTTAACGGTTTTCTCATTGATATCAGTTTTTCACATTATACATATACGTGTGTGTTTTCACTTCCAAGCGTTTGTGTCATTCCACCTACCAATTAATACACGTCATTTGCTATTTTTTTATTTTATTATTTTACTTCATAACTGTTGGTCCACAAGTTAAGGCACTATAAATAAATTAAGTAAATCACCCATGTGAAGTTAGTGTGTTATTTAACACCAATGATTGTAGTCTAACATTTCGAATAGGAGAAGATCTATATGATTCATATATTAAACCATATATTTAAAAACACGTCATAATAGTTCTACTCTACCGTAAGTCATATAACATATAATTTCACATTACGAAAAATGGTCACACTTATTATTATGTACTAATATTAATATTTGGAAGGGGGTGACCATTTACGTGCACATGCATGAACCATCGACGTTTGAGTGATATGATGTCTTATTTTTTTGAACGGCGATGGTCTCAATCGTGTGAACCAGTTGTTTCCAGTCTATGTTACCAAGGTGTAGTTACCTGGTTCTCACATGAGCCACCACAACTAACCCAGGAGGAAACCTCACTGGAAAAACTCCCTGACCCCTCTCAGACCCCTATTTCGTTGCGGGAGAGCTTTGAACCCAAGACCTCCTATTTGAAAGAATCCTGAGGTACCATTGAGGCAGTGCCTCATTGGTATATGATGTCTTATTATATTGTTTATATGACAATATATATATATATATAGGTGATGAAAGTAAAAATAATTCTTTTTATTACATTAACCCGAAATAACTCATCAAGATCAAGTCAAATCTTTGTTTTTTAACATCATTGTAAACACATTTAAAACACTTTCTTATTTTACGAGTTTGCTTAAATTGATCACCGTTTGAGAGTTAACATCGTTATAAGTTTTGGGTCAAAAACACTTACAGTACTATAAGTTAAAAACTTACAACGATGTTAACTCTCAAACGGTGATGAATTTACGAAAACTCATAAAATAAAAAAGTGTTTTAAATGTGTTTACAATGATGTTAAAAAATCAAAGATTTGGCTTGATCTTGACGAGTTATTTCGGGTTATTGCATATTAATTGAGTTATATTTTTATCACTTCCCTATATATATATATAGGGCATGTATATTATAGAAACCCATGTGAGCTAAAAAAACTTTGCAAACCCAATACTTGGTCCACAAGTTGACACCTCATTATTTCTTTTACCTATAATTATTTAATAGAAGGTCATAATTGTATTTTATTCCATTTGTACTATCACCCACTATTTTATTAATTTACCACATTCTCTCTCATCAAATTAAAATAATAAACAAAATAAATTTGTTTTTAAATTTCTCCCCTTCCATTTCCCACCAGATTTTTCCTCACATAAATATTTTCGTCTTTTATTTACATAATACAACTTGCGTCGGTGTTACATATAATTTACGTTATTTTATTTCAAGCTAAAAATTTAAAGATTTTTATTTTTTAAATATTTAATACCTTTTATTTCCACCTTTTACTTTCTCACCTTTAATTTTCCCACATTTTTTTCCCACCATTTTGTTTTCCCCAACTTTGTAAATATTCCCCCTTTTGATTTCCCACCATAAATTTTGCTATATTAATCTTTTCGTCTTTTCCTTATTGTATGCAACCGAATACTTGTTACATCAAAATTACGATTTTTTATTTCATTTCAAAATTACGAGATTTTAATTTTTAAATTTTTCCCATCTTTTATTTTTCCCACATGCTTTTTGCACCATTTGTTTTCTTCAACTTTTTAAATATTCCCCCCTTTTGAAATGGTGGCTGGCTTTGTAAAAGTCGTTTGTATAAACAACATTTGATGTTGTTTTCTGTTAAAGTAATCTTGTTTATCACTAGTTTATTATGTTGTTTATTGTTTTACAATTGTTACTATTATTGTTTTTTTTTTGTGTTTGTGTATTTGCATTATTAGTTTTTCATTAAATTTACCAGCATGTTACGTTAATGTTACAGTTATATTCAATGTATTTCTTACTTCTATTTATTTTTTAATTATTAATGAATATTAAATTGTGTGTGGTTGGTCAATTAGTAATTATAAACGAAAAAGGTACACATCAAATCACCATTTATCCTTTTTATATAAAGCATTTCCCATGTGTAGTTTACTATATATATGTACTTATTGTACTTATTTAGCTATCACATCAAATTACACAATCTATTGTACACTCACTTAATCTATTGGGGTCCACCTTCCTTTTGTACCTTTTAAAACAATATATCTATTTTCTCCCGGCTTGAATTTTTTTTTTTCAAAACCCTTGAAAGTAGTTACAACCAAAGTATGTTCAGGAATTTAGAATAAAATAGTTCGGAAATTTCAATCTAAAAAAGTTTTTTTTAGTACATGTTACATCTATTTTACGTCGTCTGGAATTTCAATCTAAAAAAGTTTTTTCAGTCCATGTTACACCTATTTTACGTCGTCTGGAATTTCAATCTAAAAAAGTTTTTTCAGTCCATGCTACACCTATTTTACGTCGTCTTAGTGACTTTTTTTTGTGTCTATTCAAACGAAATTACATGCATCATTATTGTGTTCACAACATTAACTTTTTATCTAATACCTATTAAACCAGATACAACAAAAGTGTATCTTCAGAAATATATAACTAAAAAAGCCCTTCATTTAATGTTACATGTAGTTTATGTCTTATAAATAAATAAACTTTTTTCCATGTCTATTCTAATGACATTACATGTACGTTTTTCTTAATATTACAAATCGTTAAAGTAGTTTTTGATTTTAACAACCAGGAAATAGACATAAAAATCTTACAATAATTGTCTTACCACCTTACATGTAACAATTGTAAAATAACAATTGTCTCAACCACATTCTCTCTCATCAAATTTAAATAATAATCAAAAGAAATTAATTTTTAAATATTCCTTCCTTTTCTTTTCACACAAGAAAATTTTCTTGATTTGATTTTTTTAACAATTTGCTGGTTATATATAATTGTTGTCGTGTTACATCAAAGTTACGGTGTTCAATTTCAGCTCTAAAACAAAAAAAATTAATTTTTAAATATTTCAACTTTTTATTTTTCCCACCATTTGTTTTCCCCAACTTTTTAAATATTTCTCCCATTTGATTTTCTCATCATTTTTGCTCTTATTGAAATCAAATGCATGATGGCTTTATATAACTGTTGTATATGTTACATCAATGTTGCGTTGTTCGAGCTTATTTCTCTATCTTTTTTGTTTATCCTATATTTTTATTATTATATATCAAATAGTTTTAATATTTATTTTTTTTTAATTTACATCAATTGAGTGTGTAATAATACACATATATAATATTTCAAACAAGTATAAATCATGAAAAAATTACATTGTTACGTCCAGTTTACACAGAGTTGCAGAAACCATATTATTTTGTTTAGCAATTTATAATTTTGAAAAAAACTTTAATTGATGAATTGTGGGCTTCCTTCATTAAAACAAGAGTTAAAAAATATTGATGAGTTGACATGCATAAATGTAGTACACAAGCATTTAGTGTTTGTTTTTTCAAAAAGATTAATCATATATTTTAAATTGTAATTGTGTACTATAACTTAAAATAGTCAAGAAATCACTTACATAGTACAATATTATTTAATAATTTACATATTTTCATTTGATATTTGATATCTTTGTTTCTTCTTCATTAGTATTTTCTTTAATTATTGCAACCTGAAACATGTTACGCTGATGTTACATTATATACTTTGTTTTGTTTATCATATCTTGCAAGCTGAAACATATTACACATTAGTGTAATATGTTTTCCCCAAGTTTTTAAATATTTCTCCCCTTTGATTTTTTCATCATTTTTGTTCTTATTTAAATTAAATGCATGCTGGCTTTATATAAGTGATGTCGATGTTACATCAATTTTACGGTGTTCGAAGATATTGTTTATATTTATTGTCATACTTAAGACATCCCCCACATTGCTTAGTCTATATATATCTACACTTTAACATTTTTTTTGCAAACTAATACTTTGTTTTCACCACTAATATGATAAATCAAATTAGATTAGAAAAATTAATTTATACTAATTGCAAAATTTTTGAAACAATTTTCACCCGGGCTAAACTTTTATTATATTTATATTTTATAAATGTTTTATCTTATTACAATTCATTAAAAGTGCTTGTTGTAACTTTAATTGTATGCATGTTGAAAACATGTGTTGGTTACATTTATGTTACACTAACGTTATTTAATTTTGTATTATTTTCTAATATAATTTATAACTATATAATAATTATTTTTTTTACTTTTTCATTTAAAAAATAAGTCACATCACTTTGCTATTTTTTTTTTGTTTTTGTTTTGCAATTAACAAGAAAGAGATATGAAAGGTCCAATCAAATTAATATTAGATGTTTAGTATTTATGATACATTATAAAATTATTAAATATTACCTTTCTAGCAACAAGCCAATAAAAAGTATTTCATATTAACTTGTTACAATGATGGTACACAATACATTTCGGTTCCAAATTGTTTACGACTTTCATTTTTTTTTGTTTTTTGTTACAGAATATACGTGTTACTTTTATGTTACATTACATATATGCAGTTTATTTTTCACTAGGACCCAACGCATTTCAGCTCCAAATTGTTTACATCTTTCATTTTTTTTTGTTACAGGATATACGTGTTACTTTGATGTTACATTACATATATGCAGCTAATTTTTTACTAAACTGGTCCTAAAAAGTCGAGCATCTTTTTTACCTTGAAACCTAAAAATCGCTTTAAAAACGATTTTCTAGCCGGTTAAGAACTAATACTGGTTCAGTTGACTAGTTTTTATATATCTCTAGCTCCACTTAGTGTAACATATTTGTAGCACGATGTTACATATATGTAACATCAATGTAACATACATGTAACAATTGATGACGTATATAAAATTAATAAAATGAAACATTGTTACATATATGCTACATACTTTTACAACAAATGTTACATAAACGTAAAAAAATCAAAGTGACTTCAAATTTATTCAAGAACACATGCATACATATGTAAAGTTAGTGTAACCAAAGTATATTTTTTTTGTTGCAAGTTATACGTGTTACATTGATGTTACATTATATATATATGAAGTTAATTTATCACTAAACCGATCCTGAAAATTTGAACACCTTTTTTACCTTGTTACAACGATGTTATATAATAAGATTCAGGTTTCAAGTAACTTGAAACCCAAAAATCAATTTAAAAACCGGTTTTCTAACTAGTTAAGAACCAATACCGGTTTTTATCCATCTCTAGTTCCACTTAGTGTAACAATTTCGTAAAACAATGTTACATATATGTAAAAGAAAATATTTCAAAGACATTTAAAATTACATATATGTAAATTTCATGTAACATAAATGTAACAATTGGTTATGTACCTTTGCAACGAATGTTACAGTAATGTTACACAAGACAGAGAAATTATGAAACCTTATTTACAACCAGAAACAACTAGACTTTCAAACAACCAAAAACCACTGATCATTATCTTTATGGGTCATTTGAAAAAACAAAGAACAAGATAAATCTCAGTTTCACGTACCTTTACAATGAATGTTACAAATGCTTAAAAAGAAAAAAAGACATTATCAAAGCTCCGTGTCATCTATTGAAGCTCCGGTGGGGTTTTTGCCAGAAAATTGGTTCGATTCTTTTCTTCTTGTTCGTTGTGGGTTTTTTCTTCTGTGGGTTTTGTTCGTCATGGGTTTTTGCCTGAAATTTCGCGTGATTCAGTGGTTTTTTTCTCTGGTGGGTTCGGTTCTTCGTGGGTTATTGATTGAAATTCCGCGCGATTCCGGTTGGTTTTTTCACGGTAGTCTTCGGTAGCCTCCTCGCTTCCTGCTTCGTTCTCATTTTACTGAAATTGAAAACCGAACGATGGTGGGTGGACAGTGATCGGTGAACACTGATGGTGGAAAACTGAGAAAAAAGGAACGGTGGAAAATTGAGAAGAAGGAAAATTGAGAAATAATAATGATGAAGAAGATGTTGTCATCATTAAAAGCTGTGGAGAAAGGACAGTAGAGTCCTTTTACTTCTATTTTTTGATTAAAGAAGTACATAATTGAAGATTACTATTCTACCCTTCTGTCCTTTCTTGTACTATTATCAACATATTTTAATCAAATTTTAATTATCTCACTTTTTAAAACTTATCTCAACCATCCAAATAATTAATCAATGGCTACAAAAGAGTTTTCAAAGTTTACACATCTCAACCAGGTTTCCAAAATATTCTTCCCTATATATATATATATATATATATATATATATATATATAGGGAGGTATTCAATTAAGAACCATTTTTATGTTAGGAACTTGAGAACCACATAATAAACTTGTACATTATGCTTTAAGTTTTGTACATAGAGTGGTTATTTAAAAGGGTAAAATAGTAACTTCCCCTAGTTTAAAGGAAAATTACTTTTATACCCTTTAAAAATGTGGTTGAAAATTAGTTCCTTTGGTTATTTCATATTTAGTGGTTCTTAATGGAATAAGTCCCTATATATATATATAGGGCAAGGTATAAAAAATAACCCTCTTTTTTTGCTACAACTACATAACCCATTTAAACCAATCACAAACTTACACATAAGCATTATATTAAAATATTAAAAAGGGCATCATAGTCATTTTACCCCTTATAAGTTTCCCCCCTCTTTTTTTAAACATTAATAACTTTTTTATAATATATTATTTTTTAAAAAAAATTGCACCATTATATTCGTCTCATTTTTCTCTTTAATTCCGTTATAGTCTCGACTAATTTTTTTTACTTTTTTTAAATGCCCTATATTTACATCATTGTAACGAGGTTAAATATAACAAATTTATTTGAAATTTTTTTAAAAATGATAAATTACAGTTATGTAATTTACATTGACGTAATTTATTGTGATGTAATTTACATTGTCGTAAAATTCGGTTTCGGTTTTTTTCAGTGAATTTGGTTTAAATTACAGTGATGTAATTTACATTGACAACAAATTAGTTTAAATTTTTTTCGAACAATGATAAATTACATCACTATAATTATCATTGTGAGAGAAAAAAAATCAAAATAATGTGTTCTATTACATCACTGTAATTTATCATTGTAATTATCATTGACTTAAAATTCGGTTTCGGTTTTTTCGGTGAATTTGGTTTCAATTACAGTGATGTAATTTACACTGACAACAAATTAGTTTTAATTTTTTTCGAACAATGATAAATTACATCACTATAATTATCATTGTGAGAGAAAAAAATCAATATAATGTGTTCTATTACATCACTGTAATTTATCATTGTTAGAGAAAAAAATAAAATAATGTGTTACGTCACCGTTAATTATGTCATTGTAAATTACTTCATTTTGTGTTACATTACTTCATTTTTTGTTACATTACTGTAATTTACCATTGTTAGAAAAAATTTCTAATTAATTTGCTATATTTAAGCTCGTTACAATGATGTAAATACATGACATCAAAAAAAAAACTAGTCGAGACTATAACGAAATTAAAGAGAAAAATGAGACGAGTATAATGGTGCAATTTTTTTAAAAAAATAATATAGTATAAAAAAGTTATGAATGTTTAAAAAAATGGGTAAACTTTACTTAAATAACAAATGTCTTAAATGCCCTTTACATTAAAAAAAAGAAAAAAAGGAATCTGACACGTGTCACCATCCTATACACTTACATTTTTAAAGTAACCATTGGATGATGGTTAATGGGTTGTAACAAAAGATGAGGGTTATCAAAAATTCCATCCCCTATATATATATATTACTCAAACATTTTGAGAAGCAAAATTAATTTTCATATCATATAATTCTTAGACACACGTATATAAGACCCTAAAAAACAAAATTTTGAAAAAAACATAACAATTTGAAAAAAAAAAAAAAAGCATTTGACAATTATAATCAATCTAGTTAAACTCATTCTGGTGATGTTGGAAAACGTCTCATCAAACCTTATGTCTTTAACCTAAACCTTAAAGTTAAAGCCTAAAATGTAAACCTAACTCCTAAAACTAAACATTAAAGCTAAACCCGATAAAACTAAATTGTAAATCCTAAAAGCTAAACGTTAAGCTAAAAAAATAAAACTAGGATGAAGAATTCAATGACAAGGTTCAAACGCCAACATAATGAGTTAAATTAGAGTTTGTTAAAATTGTTAAATGTTGATTTATTTTTCTTATTTTTATCTTTTTAAATAAAATACTCTTCATATTTGAACCCGCATATAAAGATTGTATTAGATCTTAAACCGAACCCCAAAATTAAAGCCTAAAATATAAACCCTAAGTCCTCAAGCTAAATCATAAACTTAAACCCCAAATTGTAAATTTAAACACTAAAACTAAACTATAAAGTTAACCTGAAAAACTAAAATGTAAAATGATGTATGTTTTTTCAGTGGTAAAACATCTACAGTATTTGAACCATATTTGCAAATATTTGTAGCTGAAAAGCTGGACAGAACTTCTACAAGCTGTTAAAAAAAGACTTTTTTTTTTTCAAATGGAAGTAAAATTTTGAAATTTAGAGAAAAAATTCAAAACTTTTTAGACATCTGCTGCAAGTTGTGACTTTAACTCCATTCAAACAATAATACACACTTTCCAATCCAAATAATACAAATTACCCAAGTTGATTTGTCTCTAGGTTTTATGCTTCCCAATCTGTCCACCCAGTGAAGCCTCTCGACATGGTCAACTCGTGGTTGATTCATGTCTACATCAAAAAAATGACAGACATATATTTTTTTAAAAATGTCTTGAAAAAACAAATAACCAATAGACCCCAAATTTTGCTATCTACGCAATGCAAACAGAAGAGGTCATGACAAACTTTTTTTTTAAAAAAAAACAACACCTAAAGTTTAAAAGCTAAAAGTTAAGCTAAAATATAAAAGCTGAGATGATAAAATTCGATAAAATGGTTCTAACATCACAAAAATGAGTTAAATCAGAGTTTAATATAGTTGTCAAATATTGGTTTTTTATATTATTTTTTACATTTTTAGATAAAAATACTCATCATATTTGTACCTATGTATATGAATTGTATTATATGAGAACTCAAATTAAAAAAATATATATAAGTTTTTATAACAATTTGTTTTATTTTAAAGCTTTATGACCGTTTATTTTATTTTAAATCATGACAAAATATATATGATTTATATTAAAAAAACATATATATATATATATTACGGAGTTTGTAATTTAGCATCTTGTACCCTGTCCTTTATTTACTCTTATCCTTTTTCTTAGAAAAGGTCGTTTTGAAGGTAACCCCACCCCCACCAAAAGCAGAACCTCTTCGTCTTTATAATTTATAAAACCCCCAAATTCCCATCCCCATCCATTTTCACCCTCTCCGGTGGCCTTTGGACCTCTAATTTCTGATCAACCTCCGATTAGCTTGCAGAATTATCTTCACGAATTCCGGTAATTCATCGATTGCTTTACGTTTAGTTTGCTTATTTATCAAATCTGATTGTTTGCGTTGCCGTCACCGTCGTTTTTCGCTTTGGATTTATGCTTTCTTTTTGATTAGTTCCAAATATTAGGCATATTTACACTCGATCGCCTGGAAAATTTATCAGTGAGTGCTATATGAGATGCGTTGGATTGCGTTCACTGTGCTCGGTTGTCTGGAGTTGATTTTCAACAAATTTATGTAGCTTTGTAGTTTATAGTTATAATATTGAGATGAAAATGATCGTGTTATTACAGTATGTTCTTCTCACTTGATTTGTAATTTAGAACAAAAGGTGTCGGTGCGTAGATAGTAAGTTATTTTCCTTGATTTGGTTGCAAGTTAGGTATAGTTTTCATTGTTTTGATGAGCATCGGAAGCATATATCTCGTTTGGAGAAGGTAAGTTCATGCCAATATCTGTAATTATATTGTTCTTTTTCCTATTATGAATTATGAGCAATTTAAGACTTTAATTTCGCCTCCTTTTGTTTACCGACTGTTTTAAAATCTGTTAATTTGTGTTTCACTTACAAATCAGGATATTGCTGTTAAGAGTTTTCAGTCCAAACACATATATATTGGCCAAATTTAGGCTGGTAGAAAGCATGTTATCGTATATGTACATAATTTTTGTCGTTTATGCTTGCTAGAGGTTTATGTCTGCTTTTGAGGCTCAGTGGCCAATTTTTACCTTAAGTTTTGACTATTATTTGATTTTAAGCCATCCACGTGAACAAAAAATAAACATGTGTTGCATACATGGAGATTTCCCAATTTGATGATTACTAACTATAGAAAAATAGTGAATAGACTACGGCTCCTGGTTTTCGTCTTAGACCGGTGAGCTTTGAAAGTGGCGGTGGACTCCTCTTAAGGGTGTTGATAAACTGTTTTCAAGCAAACTGGTTTTTTTTTTTTGAGAAGTCATTTTTGGAGAGTTTGATGGGTTGTTTTTCTTTTTTCTGTTTTCTCTTCTTTAATAAATAAAGAGCAGTGATACCAATGTTGATATTTGATACACAAATGACATTTTTTACTTGGATAAATTGTCCTGAAAGTACTATGGCATGCACCAAACGTGCTATCACACATCAGTAGCTCTTTTTGCCCCAATAACACCAAGGATATAAGTTGTAGGTGATTAGGTGATGAAGAAAACCTTATTTTATGACGTGATGAGATAATTGCATTCTCTTGAAATTGTTAAAAGTGAAGGATTTTTGTGAGATAAACTGATAATTTCCTTCTCTAGAAATTGTTAGAAGTGAAGTAAGCCTTATTTTTGTAGTTTTTTGCTGAATAATTTTTTCTTGCCTACTTTTTTCTTATGTTCTTTTGTGTCTGCCTTCAATTTTTCAACCATTGCACCAAATTAGTTATACGGATAAGTATTATTATTTAATCTAGATGTGGTAGTTGGATCCTGAAAAGAAAGGTCCCATGTAATTTAATGAAAATATTTGTTAGTTGGGCTGCGCATACATCTTAATTATTGTTCTGGTTTAATATACCTTTCAATCTTATATTCTACCATTGCATTTTCATACCAATTACTACTTTTCTTTCAGGAATTACAAGCAACAATCGAACCAGCAATGGAATTTGAAAATTATTTTCCTGATGAATTAAGTCCCGTTTCATCACCAGAAAAATCTTTACCCTGCTTTGACTGCAGCATCTGCCTTGACTTTGCTAAAGACCCTGTGGTTACTCTTTGTGGCCATCTTTATTGCTGGCCTTGTATTTACAAATGGCTATCTTTTCAGACCGATTCAGAGAATAACCCGTTATGCCCCGTATGTAAATGTGAAATATCCAAAACCTCAATGGTCCCGCTTTACGGGCGTGGAAAAACATTACCTGAAAAGGAATCCAACAACAAAACGTCAAATATAGTTATCCCACCCAGACCGCATGCGTGCCTCTTGACCACCCCACCCAATCCCAATCGACAATTTGCTCATCAAACACCATATGGAAGTTACAATTCTACCCCTGGAGTATACAGTCACGGCATGGATGGTTATAGTTCAAGTTCATGGATGTATGGAGAGATGATTTATGCTCGGGTTTTCGGGAATTCACAGCGGTTATACACATTTCCAAACTCGTATCATCTTGCTGGGATTAATAATCCAAGATTAAGAAGGCAGGAGATGCAGGTTCATAGATCTTTAAACAGATTAACTATATTCATGTTCTGCTGCTTATTTTTATGTCTTTTGCTGTTTTAGTTCTGGGGGCAGGTTAGCCTCTTTTTCCCTTCTTTCTCCTATTTGGTTATTTATGTGCAGTTCTGTATGCTTGCTTATAGCATCATGTGTACATTTCTATGCTTAAGAAATATAGATGGTTTTGTATAAATGAAGGTTTTACATTTATCTTTCATTATCTGTTTTATACCAACTGTTGAAGTGAACTTTAAACGAACATTGGCTTCACATGCTTTTCTCATAAGATTTGTTACTGAAATTCATGATGAATCTTTGGAATCAGTTATGGACACCATCTAATTTCTCACGCGTTTAATAATGAGATTTGATGAAATTTTGGTGATTTAAAAAAATAGTTTTGAATAGTGAACCAAGTATGACCCCGGCTTCTGGTCAATCTACATGTGCTTAGGTGGCCAAGTTTGACCATTTCAATATTGGAGGCTAGGCTATTACTGTCCAAGTCTTTATGGTTTTAGGTTTGGTACGTCTTGTACTCGAATGATATTTAGGTACACACGTTGTCCATTTTCTCATGAGAATTCAAGAGTGTAAGAGACAGTAATACTAAATTTAGTATTAGATTGTTATATATTTTTATTAAATAAATATATAATAAATAAATGATTTGCCCGTAAATATGTTTGTGTGTGTTAAACTTAGATTCACATTTTTTCAAAGTCGTCTTAGATTCTGTATGTATCGTGAGGTATATGTGTTAATGTATATGAGGTATTTAAAAAATATGAAATCTGAAAAATTCCAAAATCCGAATCGTATTCAAAACTAATCCGAATTAGAGATTCGGATTGGACATTCGTTTTTCTTATTTATATCAGATATACAAAATCTTGTTTATTCAGATCAGGTAACCGAATTCAACCCGAATAACCCTAATAAAACCTTTTTATTTGGATTATAAATAAGTTTATCCGGGTTATTTGGATGGATTCGGATCGGATTAACATATTTCTAATTTGGGTAGGGTTTGGTTTCAAAAAATGTCTTAAAGATTTTCAAATCTTAATAAACTATTCAATTAACAATGTGGAGTAGGAGTGTGTGTGTGTCACTGTGTGTTAACAGCTCACACCCAAATGGCAGCACACTGATTCGCGGTCCACACCACTACCCGTAATACCCGACACGTGAACCGACACACCAATTCATGGTTTGGCTATCGTGTATTTAACTTATATGTCATCGGTTCCTGTTCGATCCATAGTTTCATGAGTTTAATTTGGTTCCTAACCAATGATCGCCCCTAACTCAACCAAACCAATCTTTTACTAAAAAGATAATTTCTCTCTCATTTACGCAGCCTAACCAAATTGAATTTTTCACACGTTTACAACCCCTTCCAACCCTGTTTTTATTATATTAAAATAATTTATGATTAGTTTTTAATTTATTAAAAACATTACTTTATTTCCATGCAAAATAAAATTATTTATTTGAAATATATAAATAAAATAAGATAAACAAGTTTTTTATATTTATTATATATATACAAATCTATATTTTTAATGCTTTATTTTAATAAAATTTATGTTAGGATGTTCGCAATAAAAAAATAATAATAAATAAACAAGATTGTGTGATTAGATTTTTTTTAAAGTTAAATTGTTTATAAAATTAATTGTAGGAATAAAAAAGAAAAAAATAAATCAAAATTAAATCTATAAGATCAAAAATATGATAGGGAATTAGGTTGCAACCTTAGCATTCGATAGCGATTTAGTTATTAGTTTCTTTTTTTGTTTTTCTCAATCAAATTTTAAGCAAATATGTGTAAGATTATATTCATATATAAAAGTATGTTTAACATGCGTTAATATTTTATTATTTAACTCCTTTATTGAGAAAGTAAAAATAAACTAAAAATTTAAGATTTAATTAGTCTAAGTTTATAAAAAAATAAAAAGTCATAATGAGAGGTAATAAAACGGAAATAAAAAGGTTAGATTATCATTCTTCCTTTTCAATTATTATGGACATGGCTTTTTTTCTCTTAATATAATTTAAAAAAATAAGATTTAATTTACATCACATCTATTTCTGGTTATTTTAGTAGCAGCCCAGATAGTTGAGATAGCTATCTAAAGCTATCAATATTATAACTTAATTTTAGAAAGTCAACATTTAAGCACAATCTAGTTACACATTTCAAATTATGAAAATAATTGTGTATACACATTAAAATTGAATAGTAAAGTAGATTTTGAATAAAAAAAATTAACTTTAATATTATTTAATGCAAACCACACATTTATTTCAGATTTAAAATAGATGGCTAAGATTGGGTTTAAGGCTTAAATTTCTAAGGTAATGTTTTGTAAATAACTCACCTTTATAAGGATAACATGTGATATAACTTATAAAGATCAATCCAAAATTTTTATTTTCAAATATAATTGCAACATATGTAAAACACTTTATTTATTTATATGTACGTGTAGATTCATGTATATTTAAAATTTTACATTGATGTAAGTTATTTATCTAAACACATAAACTAGTGCAAGATCTAATACATTACACTAGTGTAAGTTCGTAAACGCTTGTGAATTTACGCATATACATAAAAAAAAGTATTGTAACATGTAACAATGACATTATTTAGATTAATCTTAACAGGTTTATCACATGTTATAACAGGTGAATTGGAATAAAAAAAGTTAGAGTGATTATAGTCCTCTCATTCTCTCTCTCTACACATATATGTTGAGTGATTAAATTGGAATAACAAAGTTTAATTAAGAAATAAAAAAATCGAATCAAACTATATCATGATATATATATTTTTTGTATTATTGTTTAATGAGAGTGAGAGGGTAAGATTCACCTAACGATTTAAAAAGAAAGAAAAAAGAAAGCCAATATGTTAGGTTTATTTTTTATGAAGTGATATTACGAAGAATAGGTATATATGTTAGGTAAAAATGTCCAAAACGTCACCAAACACTTCATACGTTTTGGTGTTTGATTATGACGATAAGATGCTAATATATCTTAATATTAAATGCAATCCGAAATATCTAAAAATAGCTTGACTTAAGATGTGGACAAACGGATATTAGTTGACGGTTTCTGTATTATAAAGCTATGTGTACTCGTCACAATCACATCACTGCACGTAAGTGTCACATAAACAATTAATATCATTAACTCTTCTTTACATACATATGTGTTATCATCACCCTCCTCATAACTCTTGGTCACGCCCCCTTCATCACCCACCTCCTCTCTATCTTCCTTCGTTGCTTCCCGTGACCACGGTCACATGGCTTCTGTCACGCCCCGCTCACTTGAGCGGTGTAGTAGTTGTCCGGCGTGAGGAGGGCACGCCCAAAGGCACTCACACCTTGGTCAGCCCCCGTTACATATAACCTAAGTAGGAGAAGTTCATATTAAAATGCCTAATTTTTTATTTCTAATTTGGGTCAATGTAATTACTTAAGTATATATTACTTCGTTAAGAAATATAGAGCATTTATAATATAATAATTAATTAATATAGAAGAACTTATAAGAAAACTCTTAAAACTTAATGTAACTAAATTTATGAACCCTTCTCAACCAACATAAAATCTTTAAACAATATATCACGTATAATAAATTAACTTTTACAACAATTTTAATTAAATCACTCTCCTTATTTATAATATCTCTATTTTATACATTTTACATGTTTGACATGTTACAATGTTTACGTGCCATTACACACACACATACATACATGAATGTTCAATTGAGAACAATTATTACTTTCTAATTAAAGTAATCATTTATAGCTACAAGTTTAAAATGTATAATAGTAACTTTTCATACAAAAAAATAATAATTTTATACGCCTCAAATCATGTGGCTATAAATATTGTTCTATTAAATATTTACAACTTTTTAGTTCTTGTTAGAATAAATCCATATATATATAGAGGGTATAAATCATTTCAAAATCACTTCTTAGTATGAAAACTATGAAAACCACGTAAAAATCATGTAAAAAAATATGATGTAAACCCACGTAAAATATTAGGTTAAAAATGTTATAATAAAAAATAAATATTTAATAAAGATATATAGATTACGGAGTTACGTATATGTAACCCAAAAAGTTACGCATGTAACTCATAAGTTACATATATGTAATAGCATGAAATATATATATTTTTTAATTTTTTTCTCTTTTTTGTATATTTTTACCTTATAATAATAGGAAATAAAAAATGAAAAAAAAATTGGTAATGATTGTAATTATTTTTCTTAGTTTTATATATGTGTTGTATCCAACAAAGACTCGATCTTAGAGAGAAATAATTATGTGATTCATATTAACATTAGGGATGTCTACAGTTCTGTTCGTTTTGCAAAAAAATCTAAACCAAACCACTAACTGTGGTTTCAAAAAATGACAAACCAAATCGGCCATAAAAGTTGTGTAAACCAAACCGGCCGGTATTGTCGGTTTCACGGTTCGGTTTTAGCGGTTTCATGGTTTTATAAAAAACAATAGAGAGCATTTAATATAATGATGCAAAAGACTAAAATCCATTTCAAATTTCAAAAGTTGAAAACCATAACCTTAAGGCCAACCTTTATCAAAATAACATGTTTATCAAAAAAATGACGAATGAACTTTTATTGAAGATCATCTTCTAAATAAATAATATTATCATTTTTTATTTTAATATAACATGTGAGCCATGAATAAAGAGGATAGAGACTAAATGGGCAAGAGAAGTGAGAAGCCGTTAACTTAAGTTTTTCAATAATTTTAATGTGTGTAAACAGTTGGTGCGGCTTATACGTTTTAGAAAAAATGAAAACCATAAACCACACCAAAATACTCGGTTTTTAGAATACTTAAACCATAAATCACACCATCAAGTTCTAAAACCGATCAAACCGATCAATTGTCTTTGATCTGGTCCGGTTTAGACGGTTCGATCGGTTTATGGACTCCCCTAAATACCACACATTAAAATTGATTTTTTTATTTAAAACCCAATTTTTTATTTAGGTTTAATATGAATCACATATTTATTTACAAGATTAAATCAGACTCAATCGGTGGACCTAGTTTAACCAACATCATGACTGGTGGGAAAATGGTGGGAAGTAGGAGAGAGTTCCAAAAATGCACGAGGCTGACGATTGTTAAGCTTTAGCCTTTTGCTGTCTTGAATTATTATCTTGCTTGTACTCAAACTTGAAAACTAGCCCCTTTCAAATCAGTCCGAATATTGTGTTCTTTCTCGTTTAAATGTGATTAGAATGAGTTTCTATCACCTCATGAAACAAACTATAAAATCAACATTTTCAAGCACATCCAAATTTCAAGTTTATACCATGATCAACTTCAAGTACAAAATACACACAATGTCACAAACACCACATCCAGACTCAACACTAGATCAAAATTCTTAATAAAGCTCAACAATTTCTACTACTAAAAAAAGTGACAAGTCTTACCTTTTACTCTGATAGGGTAGCTGCAAGTTCACCATTGCTTTTAAGCTCCAAAATGATATCACATCCTCCAATCAACTCACCTTTATAATAAAGTTGTGGGAAAGTAGGCCAGTTCGAGTACGTCTTTAAACCTTGTCGAACATCCTCGTCACTCAAGATATCAAAAGATCCAAACTTTACACCTTCTTCATTGAGGGCATTTACAACTTTTGAGCTAAAACCACATCTTGGGGCATCTGGGGTCCCCTTCATAAAGAGCATAACAGGTGTGGAACTAACTAGTTTCTTCAGATGATCTTCAAGAGAAATGACACCTTTTTCAACCAAGGTTTTTTCAAGTTCACCACTCTTTCGCATTTCTAGAACAATATCTGATCCCCCAATGAGCTCACCTTTTATGTAGAGTTGAGGGTAGCTTGACCAGTTTGAGTGGACCTTTAGGCCTTGCCTTACTTCATCATCTAAGAGTATATCAAAAGTCTTGAAATCAACCTCTTCTTCTCTCAGAATCTCAACTACCTGAAGGATTATATAGATTTGCGAACATACGATCAATGATCACGGGTAAGATCACTTTCAAGTTTTATGTTACAACTTGTGTGATACTGGTAAGTATCAGTTGTAAGCATCTGATAAGCTTTATCTTTAAAAGAAAAATAATTACCAAAAGTCTGCACTCTAAAGGACTGGTAAATGCATGGAGAGACCACCCAACTATAAAAGCTTCAAAAGGTTTAATTTACAATAAGTTCAGCCAACATGCATTAAAAATGATAAAATGACCATTATATCCTTCAACTAAATTTTAAATAATAAAATAAAGCCAGAGTTTTTCACCCACGTTTTAAACTTGACTAAAACTATATTTTGACTATACCCTTGAACATCCCACAGAGCAAGTATGACATTGGGACCATATATTAAACTGATAAGAACAAATACGGCACTTGATCTTAGCCAAAAGGCAGAGAGGTATCATTGGGACACATAAAAGTCCTCTAAACTTCTATAACTGCATATTTTCCTAAATCATGCTTATAACTATATACATTGCGCATTGAAAACTTGTATTTAGGAAACACGTAATTTGCAAGTTTAGAGGGGGGTAAATGCAATTCCTCAAGACAAATACCTCACCAAATTATAGCAACAAAATCATAAATAAGTAGGCAAGAATCAATCACCTTTCGGCTGAAACCGCATCTAGGTTCATCTGGACTTCCCTTCATAAAAAGCATAACAGAAGCTGAATTGATAAGACTTTCAAGGTGGGAAGTCAAAGCCAGGCTCAATCCAGTTGAATTGGTGACTCCTCCATGTTGACCATCAGATCCCACCACAGCTGACTTACTGACATCATTGTTTCCGACCCCATGATCGGTAAAAGCTTGTTTCAATTCACCCCCTTCATGCATGGCAATTATAATATCAGACCCTCCAAGAAGCTCCCCATTACAATAGAGTTGTGGATAAGTGGGCCAGTTTGAGAATTTTTTTAATCCTTCACGAACCTCGTTGTCACTAAGGATATCAAAGGTACCGAATTTAACATTTTCAGATTTCAAGATTTCAACGGCTTTTTTACTAAATCCACATTTGGGTTCTTCAGGGGTTCCTTTCATAAACAGCATAATGGGGTGAGAACGGATGAGCTTTTCAAGGCGGGTTTTCAGTGAGTCGCTAATGCCAGCTGGTGATGGTGAGTGAGTTTTCCCATGTAGTGAGTTTTCAATTTTAGCAAAATCTTGAACTGCTTCAAGAACCGAAGGTCCTGCTGCCATCCCTAGACTTGCGGGCGCAGCCGGTTCACCAGCATGAATTAACCCCATGATTTTTGAAACTTTGTTTGCCAGTTCAGATGGATATGCGCCTTCCAATTTATCAACCATTTTGCCATCCTATAAAAAAAATTTAGTAAGTTCTATAAAACTAGAAAACTTAACATAGTCTCGAATAAACAAACAAACATACCCAGTGAATTCCTACTTTGGAGTGGGGTCTGGGAGGGGATAGATGAAGACAAACCTTACCCCTACCTCAAAATGAGGTAGACAGGCTGCTTTAGAGGGGAACCTTGTCTCATTATAAAAACATAGTCTCAAAATTTAGTTAATAAATACATCCTTTGATTGTACTTTATAATAAAATGAAATGCATAGATCAAACTCCTACCACAAAATGAGGTAGAGAGGCATCTTCTAAGGAGAGCCTTGGCTCATGATAAAAACACAGTCTCAAATTTAGTAAATAAATACATCCTTTGATTGTACTTTATAATAAAATGAAGTGCATAGATCAAACTCTTAGCCATTAATAATGAATTAAATAGAAAATCTTGTATATATTTAGATTATTATGTTTCCTAGTTTTGTGCTAAGTTTGTTTGTATTTTCTCCCTATATAAGGGATGGGTTGATTTCATGAATGGCAATCAGTCTTTTACCCTAATTGCTTTTATCCTAATTGCTTTTATGGTATGAGAGCCGTGATCTCTGAGTACCTCTACCGATTCTCCTGCCATGGCAAAAGATGATTCAACTTCTGAACCCTCCACACCGAAACCTTCCTCCTTGCACCCTGCTTACTTGGTTTCGAACATACAAACCAAGATTCGAACCCTGGATGGAAATAAGGTGACCTACTCTTCGTGGGTTACACTTTTTCGATTACATGTTGTCGCCTACAAGGTGCTCAACCACATTGATGGAACCCCTGCACCGGTTTCTTCACCTGCTAATGCGGCTTCATGGCAAGAACTTGATGCATTAGTTTTGCAGTGAATTTATAGCACGGTTTCAGATGATCTGATGATCTGCTGATCCGTATTCTTGACACCAAAAACACCGCCTATGCGGCATGGTTGTAACTCGAAAAAATATTTCTAAGCAACAAGAAGGCCAGTGCAGCAGCCCTCGAAACAAAATTCTGCAACCTCTCATTAACAGCCTATTCATCCGTAGAAGATTACTGCCAACGCCTTACAGACTTGTCCAACCAACTTGCTGACGTCGACCAACCTGTTTCTGAATCCAGGTTGGTTCTTCAATTGGTTCGTGGTCTTCCAGTCGAATACAACACAACTGCTGCTCTTATCAATCAACAAGGAGTCGATTGGGATCAGGCCATATCTATGCTAAATGATGAGGTGCTCCGCCTTGAGGCACATAAGGGTTCAACCGCAACAGTCTTGGCAGCTCGACTGGCACCCACACAACAGCAACCTCAGGCTTTAGACCCTGGCACTTTTTCTTCTCGCGGTAAGGGCAGAGGCTCTTGGAACAAACGAGGCGGCAGGGGGCGCAGTTCTGGTCGACATCAGCAATAGTCTTGGGCCGGACAGCAGCAAGGTTATCCAAATTGGGCTTGGTAGACACCTCCACCTTGCCCTTACCCAACTCAACAACCATGGTGACCCCACAATACCCAGCCAACCGCCTCTCCTTAGCACACTATGCTGCCTCATCTGACTTCACACCAGGTTTTGCACAGCCACCCACTCCTGGGTACAATGCACTTTGTCCCTCTGATTTAAGTGCTGCCTTCACCAACATGCAGGTCAATCAACCTCCATCCTCTTGGCACATGGACATCATGGATACGGGAGCAGCCTCTCACCTCACACAGGAACCAGGTAAAATTGTTTTCCCTAATTCTTCTCTTGTTCGCGGTAACATTCTGGTAGGCAATGGCGGTTACTTACCAATACTTGGATCCGACACAGGCCTCCACTCCTTGCCCAACCGCACCTATATCCTACCTAATGTCCTGTATAGCCCGCAAATAATTAAAAATCTTAATCCTGTTCGACGTTTTACTCGTGATAACAATGTTTCTATTGAATTTGGCCCTCTTGGTTTTTCTTTGAAGGATCTCAAAACTAAGAAGACTCTATTTAGACATAACAGCACTGGGGATCTCTATCCTTTCATGCCACCTCAACTCCCGCCTCAAGCTTGTCATCTTACTTCTGCTTCACTTCCTTGGCATGATCGGCTCGGTCACCCCGGCGCTCAAACTCTAGATGTGTAAGGTCGTAATTTTCATATTTCTTGTAATAAAGACAATATGTCCCATGTTTGCAACTCATGTCGAATTTCAAATAGTAAACGTCTTCTTTTATATTCATCAAATTCTTTTACTTTTGCCCCATTTGATATTTTGCACTGTGATCTTTGGACTAATCCTATACTTAGCAAATCTGGGTATAAATATTATATGGTGCTTATAGACAATTATTCTAATTTTGCGTGGGTCTACCCCCTGAAATACAAATCTGAAACATTCCTTACATTCACTAAGTTTCACCAACTAATTCAAACACAATTCCAAAGAAAGATCAAAACTTTCCAATGTGATCTAGGTGGCGAATTTGATAACCATGCTTTATCTTTTGCTGATCACAATGGCCTTTTATTCAGATTTTCCTACCCCCAAACCTCACCTCAAAACGGCACGGCTGAGCGGATGATTCATCGCCTAAATGATGTAATTCGCGCCCTGCTTGTTCATGCCAATCTTCCTCCTACATTCTGGGTGGAGGCTCTCCACACAGCCACATACCTTCACAATATTCTGCCCACAAAAAGATTAAACTTTTACACTCCTACCTTTGCCCTCTTCCTACGCCATCCCGAATATGAGCATCTCCGGGTGTTCAGGTGCGCCTGCTACCCAAACCAATCAGCCACCCAACCACATAAATTACACCCTCGTTCAGTCCGATGCATCTTTCTCGGATACCCCCCGGATTTTAGAGGGTACAGGTGCTTCGGTCCTACCACCGGCAAGGTTCACACCTATCGCCATGTAACATTTGATGAAAACACATTCCCTAATACCATTCCTCAAACATCTTCATCTTACACCTTTCTGGATGATCCCGTTCCACTGGGTTTCAATATTCAGACCCCGGTTCCATGCCCTCCAGTCACCATCACTTACTCTTGTTGCCCACGTCCACCACGTATACCTCCACCCACCACTGCCACCCCACCCTGTCCTCCAGTCGCTAGTAGCTCTACTCAGCCATCACCTCTTTCCTCCCAGCATATGCCTGTCAACTCTCACCCCGTGACCACACGGTCGAAATCCAACTCCACCACCCACTCGGCCTTTGCCACTTCCCATCTATCACCAGTTCCTACATCCTACCTCAAGGCCCTTGCAGATCCAAACTGGTCTACTGCTATGCAAACTGAATTCAATGCGTTACAGGTTAATGAAACATGGGAACTAGTTCCTCGTCCCTCGGATCGTCCAATTATTCGTTGCATGTGGTTGTTTCGCCACAAATTTAAAGCAGACGGGACGTGAGAACAGTATAAGGCTCGTCTGGTTGTTAATGGGAATTCTCAGACAGTTGGTACACTCGGTTCACAACCTACATTACCTCCCACGGTTTCATCAGCAGCAAATGCGACAGCTCCTTATTCATTTATAATAAGGATCCTTCAAATGTCGCCTATCTCCTCCTATATGTGGATGACATGGTTTTAACAGCCTCCAATGACACTCTGCTTGCTAGCATCATCACCACTCTATCGAAGGAGTTCGCTATGACCGATCTTGGTCATCTTCATCACTTCTTGGGCATCAAAGTTTCTCCCATTCCGAATGGCTTGTTTCTCACCCAATCTCAGTATGCCAAAGATATCATTGCTCGGGCCTCCATGACCGGGTGTAAACCGTGTACAACACCCGTTGATTTGGCTGCCAAACTCAGTACCACTGATGGAAACTTATTCGGAGATCCTACTCTTTATCGTAGCTTGGCTGGAGCTTTACAGTATCTCACGTTTACCCGTCCTGACATCTCCTATGTAGTGCAGCAAATCTGCTTATTCATGCATGAACCACAGGACTCCCACTTTATCTTTCTCAAGCGAATTCTCCGGTATCTACAGGGAACTCTTGAGTATGGTATTCGCATTGTCAAATCTCATTCTCATTCCTTGATTGCGTATTCGGACGCTGATTAAGGGAGGCTGCCCAAACTCCCAAAGGTCCACCTCCGGCTATTGTGTCTTCCTCAGCGACAATTTGATCTCCTGGTCCTCCAAACGGCAGCCTATAGTCTCTACATCAAGCGCGGAGGCTGAATACAGGGGGGGTCGCCAACGCTGTAGCCGAAGCTACTTGGATCCGCAACCTGTTACTGGAACTTCATACTCCTCTTCGGCAAGCCTCTGTGGTCTACTGTGATAATATTTCAGCTGTATATCTGTCTAACAACCCTGTTCAACACCAAAGGATGAAACATATCGAAATCGATATACATTTTGGCATTTTGCACGTGACAAGGTTCGGGTTGGTGACATTCGAGTTCTACATGTTCCAGCAGCTTTTCAATACGCGGATATCTTCACCAAGGGCCTGTCCAAACAGCTTTTCCAGTCTTTCCGGTCCAGTTTGAGTGTGTGTTCTCCTCCCGCTCAAACTGCGGGGGTGTCTTACCATTAATTATGAATTAAATAGAAAAAATCTTGTATATATTTAGATTATTATGTTTCCTAGTTTTGTGCTAAGTTTGTTTGTATTTTCTCCCTACATAAGGGATGGGTTGATTTCATGAATGGCAATCAGTCTTTTACCCTAATTGCTTTTACAAACTTCTTATTTCAGAATGTCCTAGAAAGATATATTTTTGCATCATATTTATCATCTCAAAATTACCAATTGGTATTCCTTGCTTCCAAAAGAATCCATTATAAAGAAATTAATATTAAGATAAACCAGACAAATTTAAATGATTTTCTTCCAATTTGTGAATAAAGAATTGTATAGTGTTCACCAACCTTGAGGAAAACAAAATAAGGTACAGCAGAAACTGAATATGCCTCGGAAATTTCTGGTTGTTCTTCAGCTTCAACCTACAATTTTTTGACAAGCAAAAAATTAAAAACATGCACCATATGATCATTAACCAAGTAAATACAGAAGAAAAATAAACGTTTATCCAATCCAAGACCAAAAAATTTACAAGTTCTCACATAGAATCCCAAATTTTCTAGAGCCTAAAGTAGGCAAATTTAAAAATTTGTTACTTAATGGTAATGACGTATGTTTGGGTAAAACACATATAGTAAAAACTCAATGTCAGTGTTAGAAATTCAGAACATATTTCAAGCATCTAGCTCAAATCAAGTGAGAACTGAAGTTTAGGCACATAAACTATAAAAATATCAATATTGTAATTCAAACACCGGTTTTTTAATTCCAATACTATCTCGTTTATCATTTATAAAGAGTAGAAACTTCTGATAGAGAAATACGGTACAAAAACTAGCAGAATACAAAAACAAGAAATGCATTATCAATCTATCAAATTTATCAAACAAGTGCAGAAACTGAACTTCATGATAGCCATTTCCTTAAAAACCAAATCCAAAATTATTTACTGTTAATTTTGGTTCCATTCCTGGTTATATTTAACATATATCAAAAACTATTCAACCACGCAAGACAAGAAACTTGTCAAACTATGAGAATTCCCCAGGAAATTAATTAGCAGAAAGTCCCACTAATCAGTAGTCAGCAGTGCTAAAACCTATGTAACATAGTGACGTGAAAAACAAAAATAAATTGTTCAATAGGAACAAAGAAACCAAAATATTAGACTGCTAATTGGATCATCTAGTTCTAAAATCTTGAAGATCTGAAGCATTATAGAATAGTGGTGTCTATGTGATATTGGTGGTCTGCTTAACCTATTAAGCATAACCAATGAACCAGTCAACCAGACGCTTGATTGGTTTTAGTTCTCACCTGCAATACAAGAATAACCCTCTTCACACAAATTATACAAAAGTAACTAACGCCCATCATAAACCCTTCTTGCCCAAAAGAACCAATGCAAAGTATCATGTTTTAGCTTCTCCTTTCAATAATCAATTGTTCATTTGGAAAGGAAAACAAAAAAACAAACAAACAAATATAATGCTTTAACAAGTTAACAACTCCTTAATTTATATGTCTTGTATATAGCAATAGAACCAAATCATTAATTAAAAAGTTCATACAATTAATTAAAAAGTTCATACATGATATACCCACATGAAAATAAATTCAAGTAGACACAATTAGTATCCTATAAATTTAGTTGAAATAAATTATAAGATTGGATTAAACACATACCCTCAAGAAATGGGCATGAGGGAAATCAGCGGAAAGATGAGCAAAAACTTGATCCATGTGCTTAGAAGCCTCACACCAAGAAGCCCAAAAGTGAATCATAACACCTGACCCTTCTTTCACAAGATCATCAACCTCTTGCTTCGACTTCACATCTTTCACAGCCATTTTTCTTCCAAAACCCACAAAAAGATTGAAGACGTCGAATAAATGTTTTTGAACCCTTTCCTTGGGGAATAATAAAACCTATCAGGGAATGATTTATACGCTGCTTTTTGGCATACAGAATCAAGATCATCACTTTTATCGTCGGCCGTCGATTCAAATTGCCCAAATTTTACACCGACTCAATTTACGGGTCGGGCCGTACCCGGTACCCAAGAGTTGGTTTCTTTTTACTATTTTATTTTTATCTTTGCAAATTGCAATTTATGAAACATAAATCTCCAACACGATTTATGAATTATATAATACAGAAAACATAAGTTTTGTTAACCAATAAAAATAAGAATATATTTCATTCATTTCATTTAATTTAAGGAATCTACCTCTACTTTACTAGTTTAATGCAGTGAAAGAGTGATTTTAAAAGACACGTGTCCTTTACCGGTGAAATCTGAAACAAATTTCCCCATGTCTCTTCTAATAGATATTTATAATTTTTAGTAATTAAATATTAAAAAATATATTAATCTTCCTATGCTAATATTTTAATAATTTATTAAAATTTAATAAATTATAAGAATATTTCAATTATATCATCTTAAAATATAATTTTATAATTATTAAATTTTTGTTATTATTTTATAATAATAAATTATATTTTCTAATTATTCAACATGTATAATAAACGGGTTTTTAGGCTGGTATGCATGATTTTCTAATGTTTATAAAAGATAACTTATATTTAACAAATATTTTTTTTGAACGGCAGCTGTCATTTAACAAATATCTAAGACATGATTTTTACTTTTTTTCCCCTTAAAAACAATCATTTCCAAACAAACGTTTTTTTGTTGTATGTGAAGCAATAAATGTTGCATACAAAATTACAAATTCCGTGCATTTTTTAGTTTTTTTTTTGAACGGCGAATGTCTCAATCGTGTGAACCCACTGTTTCCAGGCCATGTCACCAAGGTCTAGTTACCTGAACCTCCCATGAGCCACCACAACCACCCTAGGAGAAAACCCCACTGGGAAAACCCCCTGACCCCCCTCAGACCCCTCTTTCGCTGCGGAAGGGATTTGAACACATGACCTCCCATTTGAAAGAATCATGGGGTACCATTAAGACAATGCCTCTTTGGTTTGTGCATTTTTTAGTAACAACATCTTTATAAAAAAAATAACTAACAAATATGTTAGACATAATTTTCTTTTTTTTTCCCTCGAAGTACATAAATTTGAACAAAGGTTTTATTGTGGATGAAGCAATAAATGTTACATACGATCCCCATGTTTAAAAGATAACTTGTTTGTAACAAATATTATTTTTACTTGATTTTCTTATACATAACATACTTCTAAACAAAGATTTTTGTTGTACTTTGAAGCAATACATATTTCTAAACAATGGTTTGATATCCGATCTAGTTCTAATGAAGGTTGAAGACTTTTAGGAGACTGTCAAACTGACTATTCTATTTTATTTTTTTTTAAAAATTGTTATAATTAGTGTGCTATATTAACTCGTTCTTAATGGGTAAAAAAATTCAAAAATTCTTAAAGTAATACTTTTCAATTTTATGGCCCTACATATGCATACTTATAGGATGCATGCTCATCATTGTTAGTTTGTATGTAGTAGGATGTGAACAATCGAGTGATGGGGGTGTCATGCCTGACAATGATCACACCATTACACTTGAACAAGGATCCTGCCAGGTTGGGTGATGTGTTGGAGACGACCATGGT
Organism: Mikania micrantha; assembly: GCA_009363875.1. NCBI lineage: Eukaryota > Viridiplantae > Streptophyta > Magnoliopsida > Asterales > Asteraceae > Mikania > Mikania micrantha. Next base: position 92,962,594 of record CM018696.1, read on the forward strand.
CACATACTTGAGAGGAAGAAAAAGAGGGTGATAGGTGGGTTATGTGTATATGAAAGAATGATGGTTACACATGTGTATATGAAGAGAGGACGATAAGAAACTTGTTTACGTAACACCTACATAAATAAAATAATAAAGGGGTTATGAATACAGATATTATGAGACAACACCGTTAATTGTAATCCCCATTGCACGCAACTTCTCTTGTTTTCAATTTGAATTTCACTTCCTTTGATGACAAATCTTCTTCTCATTTTGATATATAAATCAAAAAGAATTTGGCAATATGTTTTTAAAAATTGGTAATCCAATTCCATTTTATTAACAATTTCACCAGCAATAACGTATAAAGGATTTGAACCTTCCAGATTCATCATCAACAAGTATACACCATGAAATAAAGTAATCTAAACCACTACTTGTTGTTATTGATGTCAAACTGTTGATGGGAAACATATACATGCATATAAATTATGATGCTACAAGCCGAAAACAGTCGCTTGAATGCATGATCGGGCAGCTATGGTGAAAGTTGTTTCATAGTTGATCATGCTAAGATGGTTGTGCCACATGCATCAGGAGCATGTTTTCCATCCTCGAAAACCAGGTTTCCATTAACAAAGGTCGCCACAACTTTCCCAGTGAGTCGTGAACCCATGTAAGCAGATATACTCTACATAAAGAAAAGAAAAGAATGTGTCGTTATAAGTATTGACCTTAACGCTATGTTCCCGAGTTTATTAAATGAGAAAACATAAAGAAAAAGGAAGGAAATGAAATGAAATGAAATGAATGGAAATTTTTCCTTCAATTTCCTTCCAAATCAGAAGGAAAAGAAAATTGAATAATTTTTTCTAATTTTCCTTTCATTTTCTTTCATTTCCCTGCTTAGATGAAACTCGGGAACAACATGTTTTATTTTCCTTTTCTTTCCTTTGTTAAATGAAACTTAGGAACACAATTATGTTTCTCCTCTTGTATTTCCTTTCTTTTCTCTTCTTAAGTGAACTTAGGAACAGAGCATACCGGATGCTTAAGGTGTACGGTATGGTTTTCATCAAGCTCAAACTCCTTTTCAGGTTCCCAAACAACAATATCTGCATGCTTCCCTTTTTCAATACCACCCTGAAAACATTCAATCATATAATAACGTCATTCTGCAAACCCATAATTATGTGCAACAACTTTTGTTAGTGGCTTCCTTAAGTTGAACAACCATTTGTATCCTTGGCTAGGTTTTTAAAAGGACCCCTTTAGGCAGGCCTTGACGCGTCGTTTCAGGCACACGTGTGTCAAAAATGGTCTTTAGGTCTGAAGGAGGACGATATGTGAGACGAGAGTTTTTGAATGTACATAAATCGACGCCTCACGTATGTAAAGTTTTTGCCTCTTGCCTCAGCTTTTGAGACCTAGATGTCTCAGAGAGCCTGTGTTTTTTAAAAAATCAAGTCTTTACTCCTATTAACACATACACAGGACATTATAGGCTACAGAATGTGATCATAACATGTTAAATCATAAAAGCATGTACCTTAAGATCTTGGCTAGCAAGTCTAGCTGGCTTTTCACTCCACCATGAAACTAATTTCTCCAAAGTAACACCATATTTAAGTCCATATGACCATGTCACAGGAAGAACAAACTGAAAATTTATTATGAATTTTGTTCATTACCCCTTGCAAACAAAAACATAACTAATTTAGTTCTAAAAGACCCAAAAATCAACCAACCTGTAACGAAGATATACCACCCCATGCCCTCAAAAAATCACCCTCTGCAAATAGTTTGAGCTCCGGTTCAGATGGCGAATGATCGGAGCTTAACATGTCAATATCCCCATCCTACAATTTTTTAACGGACATCAACACATTACAATAGGAATCCAGCCAGGGTGTCCACTATATACAACCTTTTTTTTTAATTAAATTACAAAAAGAATATTTTTAATTATGCATGTGTATGGAAGTTGAATTCACCATTAAGGCTTCCCAGAGCTGTTGTCTGTTTGATGCATCGCGAATGGGTGGGGCACACTTGAAACGAGTATCGCCGTCTGGGATCTCTTCTGCTGAAAAGGCAAGATAATGTGGACAAGTTTCAACTGTTAGGCTGTCACCGTTACGTTTTGCTTCCTACACGTAAAAAGTAAAAAAAATTATCATAGCTGTTTGTTAGCTTCATTGTAATTTCATCACCAAGTGTTTACCTTGATCAATTCTAGAGAAGATCTTGAATCCGAGAGATGAACAATGTGAAGATGAGCTCCTTCGGCAGGACCACCAGTTCTAGTGTCTTTGGTTACTGTTAGCAACTCTCTAATAGCAGTTTCTTCCCTAGATGAAAAACATGCATTTCTAGGGATTTGATTATGATAATGATTATGATTATGATTGTGATTATGATCAGGCAGTGTTGTGAAAATCACCATTAGTTGGTGCTTAATAGCTAGTTGGACCATCAGTCCATCACCAAGGAATTTTTGGCTAATCGGCCAATTAATAGCTAGGCAGTCAAAGTCTGGCCTAGGTGGTCTTAAACTCTTAATCGGCCAATTTCTGGTGACTTTGGCAGATTCTGGCAAAATCTGTAATTTCCCTCCAAAATCCGGTGAAATTCAGGTTAAGTAGTAGTGACTGCGGTTAGCTAGCGATTTCTACAACCATTTTATCAGGTTCAATAGTAGTGACAATGGAAGCTAATGAACTATTGCTATAGTTTTATGTAGACTGCTCATCTGTAAAAAAGTTCAAAATAAGCCAGAAATCCATGAAATCGGTTGACAATTTGACATTAAATGTGGCCAGACTGGTTGCATAGTTGGTGCTGTTCAAGAGCGTTTGAAGGGGCAAAAAACAGTGAACAGCCAGACTGGTTGCATAGTTGGGTGATATTTCATATCGATGTAAGTCCTACATTAACTTCACTAATAGGTCAATAGCCTCCACAACAAGCTTTTGAAGATTCTGTATTATAAAAATGCAAATGCTAGGTGTATGCGCCGGATTAAGAAAATTTACCATGAAGAGGGTCTGGTTTTTAGATAGGTAGAATAGGACCGGGGATCATCGTCACCATCTTTCAGTTCAATATCTTGCTGTTTTTCAGCATGTACAAGCAAAGGTCTCTTGTACTTGGCCAGTACAGATAGTCCTTCCTTAAAAACAGTCAGGTGGACAGGAACATTCAAAAGCACAATTTTGACCACAAAATATGAAAGACTACGTGTTTGACTGAGTAAGTACCTTGATGTGGCTAGCATCTGTCATGGGAAAGTCGTTTATTCCTGAAGGACACATGAAAGACTGAAAATAGAATGTATTTAAGAAACAATTTACGGTATAGCAGATAAAGAAAGACAAGAGTCTGAACATGTGCATCTTAGGAATGTTCATACCTTTAGACCAAGGGCACCTGCCTTTAGAAGATTTTCTAGAATACTTGCATTAAATGCATTTTCAGGTACTAGACCTCCCCAAAACCCTGTGTAAAAGAAGCAAAGATTCATCTACCAGAATATTTTACGGGTACAAAAATTAACAGACTTCATTAGTAATCTGATTTTCTGAATAAAATGATTTAGCTCTTATGCAACAATATAAACTTTGGGAGACTTTCGACCCATTTCATTTTAGGTTAATTTCTTTAAGTTTACCCGTTTTTTGATCAATTAGAGATATAAGAAAAGTTGAATGGACCCGTTCCTAAGTAAATAAGCAGGAGCTTACCAACATTAACAAAGATCCTCCTTTTTGCAGCCTCTATCTGTCATCCAGATTGTCATAATCATAGGAAAACGATTTAGCATTTCACTCAATGATTAAATGAGATAAAAAAAGACCAAGATAAAAAATTATATTTTAGAATAATAATAAGAAAAAAGAAAACATATGCTTGTAGTGTAGATAAGCCTTTTTCACCTTGAGTTGTAAGGTTTCTTCAGAAACAGTAGATGGGAAATTATTAAGAGGCATATCTATCAGTGTTGTTATCCCACCTGGCAAACAAAGATAACACGTAAAGCTCAAGTTGCTGCAGTAAAACCAGAAATATAAGAATCAGCGGTGAATTTTTCTTATTATAATTACTTTCATAAACTTTTAAAATACCTATATTTAAGTGTAAAAATCAACCTTCATAAGACATTTAATAAATACTACCTAATCAACATACCAGCAGCAGCAGCCTTTGTTCCAGAAGGAAATCCTTCCCATTCTTCCCTCCCAGGATCATCAAGATGTGCATGCCTGTGATCAACACACTGTGAATCATGTTTTACATGTAAAAGATTGAACTTTGTGTCGATTTAATCATTAAAGTTCACATATTTGATATCATATTAAAAAAATGTAGATAAATTGGAAAAAAAAAAAAACTATTTATGAAGGAAGTTAAGAAGATTTAAGGAATTTTCTTACACATCAATTAAACCAGGCATCACAACAGCTTCTCCATAATCAATCACTGGCTCATTCTTAACTTTTTCCAGCCAATCCTTCTCTTTAACCACAGATATGATGCTCCCTCCATTAATCTCAACTGCCCATTGAAAATTCAATAAATATAATCAAATAGACATGAAAATTGGTTGACTTTTGAAGTCATTACAGTTTGCTACAATCTTTACATTCTTTGGGGGTGTTTGGGATATTGAAAACAAGATTTTACCCTAAAGGGTAATTTTGTAATTTCAAATCCACCATGAATAGTCATTTTGAAATAAGTAATCTTAAAGCACTTTTATGTATCCAAACACTACAAATGTGCTTAAGTGAGTAAACAGATAAAAGATGTTTAAATAAGCAATCTCAAACGTCCGGTGTTTATAGTGTTGGCTGTTGAGTGTAGTTATCAAGATTCTTTTTTTAAAGAAACATAAAAATCATTACCTGCACCAGAAATTATCTCATGAGGTATCACAATGCGTTCGCTAACGATCCAGTAATGATGATGAGAAAGAAGGCTGCACCCACTTGTCGTAGGCTGTTGCATTAACATTTCATATCAAGTCAAATCATACAGACAGTGCAAAAAACCAACAACATATGACAAGACACATATGTTTCATCGTCTCTTTGTTATGTACCAGATAGCTAACAAGTTCATGTTACACAGAAAGACAGATCAGGCTTCCCACCCCCACCTACCATGTTGGTGGGCATTCTCTGTTGTATGTGCTTATGTGTGTAAACAGAGTTCATGGATGCTACATTAAGGAAGTATGAAGTTCTCCTCTCATATGATTCATAGTCAATGCAAGGCTGGCCCAATGGGTAAAGAACCCAAACAAAGGCTTAGGTTTAGGGCTTCCAATTTTTGTAAAGTTTTTCATATAATGGTTGGTTTTATTTAGGGATAATATCATATATCCCCTTATTAAACATCCAAATTACATATATCCTCAATGTTAAAGTAAAATTACAAATATCCCATTGTTTCAAAATTGTCCCTTAGTATGGAGTTTTAATGAAATGGATAAATATGTAATATATTTGGTTTAGTAAGAAGAAATATGTAATTTAGTTTTATGATTGGGTAAATAACTAAATATGTAATAAAAGGTTTTAGGAAGTGAAAATATGTAATTGGCCCTTTTATTTATAAGTAATGGGCTTTGATAAGAGGTATGGGGCTTTGTAGTAATGGGCATGTAATTGGGCTATGGGCTTTGGCTTATGAAAATTGAAAACGGCTTTCCTGATCGGGATTTACCATTTGGGCCCCGAATTTTAATCACATATCTCAAGCACAAATCAACAGCTTCCCGAATTTTAATTCTGTTTAGGGTACTCAAAAAAGTTGAGACAACCCTGAATCAATACGCTCAAAGCACATTAATGATATTTAAAGTGAAGTGGATAATGTCTAATTTGACTAAGGTGGATAATAGCTGTAATACAAGCTTATCTGTTTTACTTCCTAGCATGCTAACACTGTCATTATGTTTACACATAAACTTGAGTATTTAACCTTCAATGTACCAAAGCTATCCCGTTATTGGAGACTTTTATAAAAGAACCATTATAAACAACATGGCCATTTAAAGACATGCTTTAAACGTCATTCCATGTCGTTAAAAGCCGTTTAGGCGCACGCCTAGGCTCTTCATTGGAAAACGCGTTGCGGCCATCGAAGCCCTCGGGCTATGTTCCAACATGGTTTTGGCTAAATTCTCACCAAATTCCTTAATGATTCCAGCTAAATCTTGTAAATTGGGACCAAACTTGCTTCAAAATTTAAAAAACCTGAAAACCGAGTATGTTATCCTAAAGTAGGCAGCCATAAAGAAGCCCAAAAAACTACTAAAAATGGTAGATATGTGCCGTGTGTCTTTCCTTATCTCAGGCCTTTGCTTACTGGATGTAAATTTTGGTTTTTAAAATTACAATAATCTAACAGTAACATGAGTCAATCATAGCAAGTGAAGTCATAATCTGATGAGTTAGGGTTCATCGGAAGAAGGGAGAAACAATTACAAACCTTTGGAGAGGCATAATCGGAGTATGCGATGTTGTAGAGCCAATATATAAGGAGTGGTATAAAAGACACCACAAGCCTCCATCTTCCTGATTCCATCCCACACGTAATTTTTACCCCGATCTGCTTTTATTTAATTTCCTTTTTTTTTTTTTAATTTTTGAAGGAAGAACCAGTGACCAATTGCCTGGGAGATCACTACTACAACTACAAGTGGTTCTCGGTAAGGGCGAACGTGATCTTGCATTTTGACAAAACACAGTGGCTTTTCATGGTCATGCGTTTTTGGCTTTTTCCCAACATTAAAATATTTTTTATTTTCTCATTTGTCCTTCACGGAGGAGAATAAAAACACCATGACCTCATCATTCCACTTAAATTAAAATAATCTATATAATTGCTATTGTTTAATCCAAAGTAACAAGTTTATGATAATAAATATGTTATGTTTTAATGATTTATACGCTATGAAGTAACATTTAGTCTGAATGATTAAAAGATAGTATTAAGATGTAACATCTAAACTATTCAAACTTAAAATTGTCTCTTAACCATCAAAATCAGCAGCTTAGAAGAGGAGTGAAGCGGGTGACCGCTGCAAGCCCGGACTTTTTAAAGGGCCCGAAATTTTAAATTTTTTTTATATAAAAATATAAAAAGTATAAAATATCATTGTTTATTAGAATTAAAAGGCTCCAATTTTTTTTCTTTTTTTGATTATTGGGGCCGGCTCTTTTAACCATTCAAAGGCTATGAACCATTAAAAAGTAGTTTATTAATGACTATTAAAAGGCTACCAAACAACCTCTAAATTTCGTTTTTTACTTCAATTTATAATCTTACGTAAAAAAAGAATACCATAAAACTATTGTTAGATCAGCTGGTATAAGGTTCTCCACATTAATATATGTTGTTTTTTTACAAGTAATTTGAATTTTGTGAGAGTATTTCAACAGGTTCGTAGTGGAAACCAATCAAACCAACCTCTTTAATTTATATATTATGTTTCAACTCGTCTTTATTAATCTAATAAAACTATAAAAGTAATAACTTTGAGGGTTTAAATCATTAAAACCAAACAGTTTTACCAGCCAACCTGGAAGATGCACACCTCACGAATAGCGTTTCAACCTGTAATTTCTATCGTAACTGGTTAGATTGGTTAACTCATTCGCTTATACATGTAAATTTCATGTTCGTCTCGAGTCAATCTTCGATTTTTGTATCGGTTGTTTTGGTTATCGGGTGTGTCGGTTAGCCTGCCGATGGAAAATCTTGTCATACCCATTTCCAACTTGATGAATATTTTTATCGACGACCAACTGAAATCGAGTATTTTGGCGTAATGAGTTGGGACATGACACAATGCTGACCATAAAATGCACCATCAATTATTCACCATTATAGAACCATCACGTCACCAGCCATCCCACTTTACCATTTTCATTTATTGTCTTGACTAAAAACATGGCCGTCTCCCTTATCTAATCTGCCGTCCTTTTGACCGACGTAACATTTGTCGATTACATCAAGCACGCCACGGCCTAAGCATTAATGAAGCTTAATAGGTGCCGGGGCAGTCTCTTTTTCCATCCGTAGTGTTAATTTTTTGATCGAAAGACAATATTTTTGTTTTACATATTGGTTTTGTCCCCTCTCGCTTCAAAAAATTAATATGTATTCTGGTTCTCGTAATTTTCACCCCCTTCAAAACATTCAAGCTCCGTCACTGGCCATAAAATTTACCTCCAACCTCGTTAACACTAAAAAATTTGGAGCATCAAAACCAATCTCACTAATTACGCTACCAAAACATATTATAAAATAAAAAATACATTATAAAATGAAACGAAAATATATATGCAACTTCACAAATAAATAAATTAAAAAAAGTCAGCAACCATTTAAACAAGAGGGAGGTTCTCAATGTACATGAAGAATCTTTTAAGATTTCCCCATCTTATTGTCGCAATATCCATCACTTCTTTTCTGCAAACATACACCCATACCTCTCCCGGGTCGGTTGTTTTAAGGCTCACACGACAAAACGGGCACGACAATGATCTTCTTCGCCTGCAATTTCCTCCAAAATGATGGCATGACCCGATTCAATTCACAGATAACCAACCCGCTTGCTTATAAGGTTTTGACATGTTACCCAACCCTCGTCAATCATCATGGAGATATTAAAAATATTCGATTAAGAATCGTACCAGTTATTATAGCAATTGGAGCACATGGCATGGGTGCACTTTGGTAGAACAAGTTTGTCATTAGCTTCCATGCAGATACCACATTCTTCTTCTGATTCAATATCTGAGCATCGACTTTCGACAGCATCATCATCCTCATCATCATCATGATCATCATCATCATCATCTTGTTTTAGATATCCTTCATCACATATCTTCTTCTGCTTACTATCTTCCGGATGAGTCGCTCCCCTCTGAAGTTGCATTAGAGATGGATATATAATACCTGTTAACGATTTTAGTAATGCACTTTAAATTCAGCAGAAACAATGACCAGACACCTTTTGATAACAAGTTTCATCAACAAAACAACAAAAAAGAAAATGAAAGACTTAGAATTTGTTTATCCAAACACAAAAAACTGATATCAGTTCCAAAACACAAATCCAAACACCCCGTAATTCAGACAGTTTTTAAAAAAAAACTATAACTAAAAGTCACATTGGACCCTACCATAAAATTCTCTAATGCTTGCCTTCCTTTCATGTGCTGACATTGTTGTGGTACCATCAACATAAACCTGTGGTGCATTAAACCAACAAAAGACTTCAAATCACAATCAAAGATAAAACATCCGATCGATAAATGATAATTAAAAGTTTGCATTTACTATGAAGAAAGTAAGGGTTTTTGACCTTGTAAATTAGGATCCTCAGAAATCCAAGAGCACCTGCCAGGTGACAATCTGACCATTGAACAAAGAAAAGCAAAAACCGTGCAGCTGCACTGTAAGACATACGCATCTGCACGCACGCACCATCATACTCCCTTCGTAAATCCAAGGCCCTTCGAAACATAAAGAACACTCAAGATTCAAGAAAACATGACACAAACATAAGTTCAGACAATGAAATCCTAATGTTACTTTAGTCCTTCACATTTTCATTTCATAGATCTATGAACAAATCAATGATACTTCCAAAATTACAAACTCGTCCATCACATTTTCATTTCATTTTATAATGTATGTGAATCCTTAATGGTTTTGAAAAACTTTTGATCATTGAATTCTAAATACCAAGAATGTTACACATGAACAGCAGATCATAAACAAAAAGGCAAAACCCTTATAAATTCTTAAACTTTAATTGCAACCAAGTTGACCACAGGAGGTCAAAATGTATAGCTACTGTCACTTTATGTCAAAGAATATGCAATCAAGCAGTATGGCCACTTCTTTTCTGTATTTTCTTAATAATCATTAAATGTTTATATGATTGAAATAGTGGTTCAACTTTTTGAATAGAACAACATATGAGATTGTGAAAACCTTACTTAGCGAACAAACAATCGAGTATAACTAGATTAAACCACAGATTAGAACAAACCCAGATCATGTATCGCTCTAAACTATCTAAAATCAAAAACCCACAAACAGATTTACATAAATACATCAAATCACAGCCAAATTCCTCAAAATTCAACATTGATAACATAATAATCGAAGCACACACATAAACAGAGGAAAACGTTGTAATTCTTACAGGGCATTAGCGTGTTGAATATCTGCTTCAAGAACTTTGAGAGAATCCTTAAAGGATCTTCTCATTGAACCCACATAAATCTCTCTAAACAAATATTTCAGTCGTTCACCATCTAATGATTCTTGATTGTTTTTTTCTTATATAAATCTTAGAAACGTATTCATTATCGTTCTAAATACAGGACATAACACGAGACAGTGGTTTTCTCTCTCTATCGAGCATAGAACACGGTAAGAAGACGAACTGTCACTGTCAAGATGCCACGTGGAGTTGAGTATAGTGTAACACCTAGAGCCTTTGAAGCTTTCTTGAAGGGTGGTTGTTTTGTAGGTATTCAAAGCGGTGGTATATGTAGTGATGATGAGTGCGGTGAAATGGTGAATTGTGGCTGAATCCCTGTCTCAAATTTTGGTTCTAGCAAGGATTCTTGTATATTCGACAAGGACCCAAAAAAATTGTCTAAAATAACATATAACATCTATAGTTATATGTTTCATTTTAAAGTTGTTAATATTATACCTATGTTTGAAAGTTGAATGAACATCAATATTAGTTCAAATCCGGGCTTCTAGCCTAATGGTTACCCCTTGACTTTCCTATGGGAGGTCTTGGGTTCGAATCAGGGATGAGGCATATTTGCCGAAGCAAGGTCAGGGGGTTTACCCAGTTGTGGGGTTCCTCCTGAGGTGGGCTCGGGCATACGCCCCAGAGCGTCAAATCTGAGGGGACGGTTGAAATCTCGTTTTGGGTGTCGTTGTACCAAGCCGTTCAAAAAAAAAAAATCAATATTAGTGTTTTATTAAGATTTGAACTACAATTCATATATTATAGTTGTTAATATTATATACTATATTTTTATAGATGAGATGGTAAAGGGTTTGTTTGCTCGTTGAGGGTTCAAGGGTTCGATTCCATGCTTTTGACAGGTTTTTTTTCATCCTCGTCTCTTTAGATTTCTTTTTATTTCACACCCTTTTTAGGGTTTTTGGTGGCGATTACGGATTATCACCTCTCTCGGGCGATGGTATATTTGTGGTTGCGATTGTTGTACGATTATATAGATAACATGTTTGAAAACAGTAAATGAGTTTATGTTAAAATTACAATTTAAAACAGTTTAGTAACATATAGCATGATATGATTAGCGTGTGTAACAACCAAGTCTAAGACAAAAAATATTCAAATTGAATATATTTTTTTATTTATTGACATCTTGGATGGTTATTTCTATACACTCAATTTCAAAGGTCGGCGTAATTCTTTATTTATTGTCTTCCTTCTTTAGCTCTTACCTAGGTAGCAGGGGTTCGACCCGTCCCTAGCCTGCAACGTTTTTTTCGTTTGAGAGCTCAAAATCCTTTTCAACTCCATTTCCTTCTTTTTCCTAAGCATTAGTAGAAATAGGCAACAAGTTTATAAAAAAAAAAAAAATTGAAGTTGGTTCAATGGTAAAATGTTTTTAACTCACAGGGTTTCAGTTGGTTCAACGTTAAAATGCTTTAACTCATGGGGTTTGACTCTAGCTCTTAACATTTTTTTTTATTTAAAAGCTTAAAGACTTTTTAAACTTACTCTTAACTTTAAAAAACATCACTTTCACCTTTTCAGTGTTTAAATTATAAGTTTATCCCTTTTAGTGTATATAATTTGATTTGTAATCGATAACTTTAGTTTTTTTATTTGAGAATTTCAAAACTATTTAAACTTAGAGTTGCACAAACCGGTTTTTTTAATCAAACCGGTTCGGTTCCTAAACCGGTCCAGTTTGGATAGTATAAGGGTGAAACCGGTTTGAAAGAAAGAGATGCCAAATCTATAGGAACCGGTTTGGGGTTTGAAACCGGTTTGGAGGGGTTTGAAACCGGTTCAGACCGGTTTGTAACGGTTTGGAAAAAACGGTTTGAGATCCACTGATGACTTTGTTCACCTATATTTAAACTTACCCATCAATTTTATAAAATGTCACTCTTATATCATGCATTTAATGTTCAAATTTGTATCCCGTGTAATATATCTAATTTGATTTTTGATACTTTCGTTCATTAAATTAAAATAAAAAATAAAAATCTTTGTTTATAGAATGGACGGTAACGTGATATTATTGTGAAAAATAAAACCGACATCAAGTGAAAAACATCGGTATAATTATATAACTGATTTTTCTAATTGGTTACTTTTTTAAAAATTCTTTTAGCGCAACATACGAGTCATAAATAGCGTCTTGTATCCACGTTTCAGTTTCTATAACTGATCGGCTGCAATTTCGTCACCAACATATCGATCGTCGCAGCGCACGTGTACCTTGCTTGTTAATCTTAAACCAGAGTTATTAAAATTTTGTTTTATCATCATTTACGATGCTTAAACCAAAGGGAACAATAAATAATGCCATGTCAGTTAAATGAATGATAAGGGGACACAAAATAGGTAGGATAGGCAATTTTAATGAATTCAAAACGGGTTTGAGTCAAAATCCGCAAAATGTTAAAATAGGTGGGGTTGGGTTGGGTTGGGTTTACGAAAGAAAAGTTTTCCTTTCATCTAATGGTCAGCTGCATAATTGCGAAAGGTGTATGGTGGCAGGTTTGGGTATGGTTAAAGTTGCCTATACCACCCAAGCTGGATACAATAGAGAGTGTGTCTGAGTACATCGATAATATGAGTGTCGAAAAAGGAAGAAAAAAGTTAATAAACGCTATATTGCTCAAGTGGTATGCTGGACGATTCGGTTGGCAAGGAATAACAAGGTGTTTAAAGGGATAAACATGTCATGGCAAAGAACAATAGAGGAGATAAAGGAGACATCCTTTCTTTGGATCAAGAGTAAATCCAAGGCAATGAATGTCTCATGGGAGGCATGGAATCAAGGTAGTGTATTCTAACAAGTGGTCAAGAATGTAATGGTTATATACTAAATGTTGTCAAGTTCGGTGTCTGATCTATAATGTATGTCTAGCACCTTGCTAGGTATTGTAGTATGACTTTATTGAATGAAATTTTCTTAGCTGTTCAAAAAAAAAAAAAAAACTAAATAAGTTCATAATACAACAAGTGCTAATTAGTTCATACAACCATGACATCAATCAAAGTACTACAATCAATACATAATCTAATAAAAATTCAAAAACTCTTGTTGCTAAATCAATTTATTATTACGAGTACCTTCGATGCTCCGAAATTGATTCAAAATATCTGCATACGTCACAATCCCAACCAAAGTATAATCATGTTTAACAACCCAAGCATAACTAACACGAAGAGCAATCATCTGAACCATAACCGCTATCAAGGAGTTCCATGGATGGCAAACAATCGCCTCGAACCGCCTGCCAGGATAAGACCGCCCCACACAACCACTTTTAGCAGACCCGAACTCCTCATCTGACGAGCACGAAGATGATAAAGACAACGGGTTATAGTAGTCATCCATAAGATCCAACATTGTGGTTAAGTTTCTCTCATGCATCCTCATTTTAACCAAGCTGACCAATTCGTCTGACGGGCCAGAGTAGTCTATATAAGCCATGAGATCCCCAGCCGAGAGAGTTGCTATCGCTGCTGCTGCGGTTTCGTCACAACAAGCAAGGGTAAAAGGGGAAATTTCACCTATTAAACGGTTATCTTTGTCAACAACACCTATAGAGGTTTGGTCCAAAAGTGAGCATGAGATGAGGGGTAATATAGTAATTGCAGGGTCGTGGTAGTTGACCGTGAACGTTGACTTTTGGATTAGGTCTAAAGCTTCGATGGTGAATGTGGGTATGGGGGAGAAGATACCAATGGAGTTTAGGAGGAACCGAACCACGTCTTCTTGGGTTAGCCAGCAAAATTGTTGGTTGTGGTGAAGAGTATGGTTAAATACGCAAGGATTTGTGGGTTGTTTTCTTGAATTAGTGCATATTGGTATAACCAAGTTTTGAGCCCCTTCAAGGATGCAATCTATTGCCTCCAACAAACTGAAAAATAAGAAGAAAATGATATATTAATCGATATGATATTATAATAAGGATTAATACCATAAAAAAACCGAACATGTCCATAAACTTATAAACTAAATTTTATATATTAAGATATTTAAAGTTGTCTGCCTGACTGATGTACACATAAAAAAAATAAGATGTTAATTTATTATCCTTTAAATTGGTTAAATTTTGAGGTGAGATATAAAATACTATATTATCTTATTTTAACCAAATTATATTAAAATTTTAACATAAAAGAATCAGTTTAGTAACTTTTTTGTATAATTTGTATGAAATTAGATATTAATAATTCAAACTATTACTCGTTGGTAGATAATAATCTTTATTGATAGTTTGATTAATAATAATCTCAACTTTTACTTTTGTTGTTAAGATCATTCATAGAAACATAATAAGTATTAATTTATGTTAGAATTTCGCTCGATTTAGCTTATATAGCAAAATCTAGTAGACGTCATTAGAAATAAAAGTGCAATTTGTGCTTATCATCGACAACAATATTAAAATCCATTTTTTTTTATTTTTTAATAATTTTTAAAAACTTAAGAAAAGCTAAATACAAAAAAAATAAAAAAGTATATTAGTTTTTTTTGACCCAAAAATTAAATGTTAGCATATACCAAAAGATCCAAGTATGTACGGAAAAAATTATAATATTTTAATATATTAAAAACCCAACCCGACCCACACGGCAACACCGACCTAACACCCTCACTTTTTGAATGGCAACCCATGCTTGGTATGCATCGGATTTGATCTATTCGATTAAAGCAGTAAATAAGCAATGAATCAATCTAGGTTTCCGGATAAATAATTTAAAGTATTCTACGTCAATTGTTTCATTTCTGATGCAATTCTACACATGATTCTGTAATTTCACCTATCAAACAACTTGCGTCAAATTGCACCGATCAAACAACGCGTTCTATCTCAAAACCAGCAAAAACAAGTTAAAACGAACCTCGAATTCGATTCCAGATGTCTAATTATCCCTTTCACCTTCGGAACGACGTCCAAAACGTTTGATTGAAGCGCGTCCAAAGGATTCAACAGATTCTCCTCTTTACAGAGATGAACAATCACGTCTACCATACAGATCTTCCCGACACATCGACAACAACCGGTGTTGTTACAAGCCGCTACAGAACCGGAGCGGTCACAGGTCCATAGACTTACATAGATCTCTCCTGATCTTTTGAGTGAGGTGACGGCGTCGGCGACGGTAGCGGTGGTTGGCAACGACCTCAACGGCGGCTTTCCAAGGCACAGATCGGATACTTGGGTCGCGAAAAAACTAATTGCCATGCAATGATGCTGAATTTGTGGTGGAATGATATTCGTTTTTTTTCCTGATGAAATCCGTAGAAACTTGTGGTATTTATAGAGGTGGATGGAGAATCGCAGAGCGATCCGTCAACTCCGGTCCTGTCTCCTTTAGATACAAGCATATGCAATTTCTACCATAAATTTTCTAAATGGCAATTTTGTAATTATTTCTTCCTTTTTTTCTTTTTTCTTTTTACGCCAATTACTATGATTGATTTTAGCTAAATTTTCTTTTGAGGTGTTGCTTAGCATGTTAGACGATCTTTATGTAAAAATTTGTAATATTTATAGATTTAAATATAAACTTTTAAATTCAAAATTAATATATGCAAAATTTTATAATAAATTTTATGTTAAATTCCTTTGATTAATAATATATTAATTATTCATATCTATATTGATATTATATGATTCATAGTCAATGTTTATAATGAATGTTAAATATCAAAAACAAATTAGGAGAGAGCTATAAGGAAACTAAAAAGTAGATATCCGTTCTGGTCATGCAAAATCATAAATATTTTAACAATAGTCTCTCATGTTACTATTAAAAACTAACTATATAAATATAATATATCACCACAAATTAAAACCTAAGTACCTAACTATATAATAATCACCAAAATCAATCCTAGCTATATTCTTCCTAATGTCACTATTAAAATCTAACTATTTTGACAGTGGCATCTCTATTTCAACTGTTTCAAGGCAAGCCTATGTGACCAGATCAATGTTGATATAATACATCACCACAAAGTGACATGTCTAGCCATATCATTTCCTATACATAATGTTTTATCAATGTTTTAAAGATCAGTTTTACTCTTGTACCTAATTGGATTCAAAACTGGTTCAATCGGTTATACTAGAATATACTAGACTGGTAGGTTAACCTTATAATTTCACGAAAATACAATGCAAACTAAAAAATTAGGTAAGATTAATGCTTTCATAATCAACCAGATCATAAAATTACTTAGCATATATGACTCTAGAAAAAAATTACCAAAATGTTAAACTTATACAAAGTAAAACACAATGTAATTGAAAAAAAAAAATAAAAAATAAAGATGTCACACCTTTTTTGTAAATGCAAATTGTAATAACAAACACAAGGTCATTTAGCCTTTGATGCTGCTAATTCTAAACCATAGTTATTTATGTTAAGTTAAATTTCGTACAACGGTATTAACCAAAAATACATGTACCAACACTGGTATGATTTTTACGTTGTTACCGCGTAATACTGGTCTAATTTTTAATGAACTGGAAAATAACATCTAGATTAACGGTGTATGAACCTGCATGTAAATCATTGGGTTTTATTACATAGGATTTGAATATCTGGCACATTGTGTATTTAGCTATACATCTTCAGGTATATAATACTTTCTAAAAGGAGTTATATCATTTTTTTTATTTAATATTAAATATTGTTTTTTTTTGTTTTTTTAAAGACTGGTTAAATAGAAAGAATAAAACGGTAAATGTGTTTTCAAAGTTTACAATAGGGTAAGGTTATTAAAATGATTAAGCTTTCAAGTTGTACAACAAAGCGACATTTGAGAAAAATATGCTATTGGGTTTTACAAAGTAACAACACACGCTTTTATTGTATTACATCAGAGTAACGCTCAACAAGTATGTTTTTAAATTTATGACGAAGACATGATTAATTGATCTTTTCTAAATTGCAGGTCAAAGTGGTACAAACAATCATGATAATCGCCATATGGTGTATTTGAAAGAAGAGAAATAACATGGTGTTCAATGAAAAACATCCGTGTGTTAAAAAGATCGTGGAGGAGACTAAAGTTTTTAACTTTTTATGGATCTCCAATAGTGCTAAACCTATAGGGATTGATTGGCTATCATAGTGTAATTTCAGCTTTATTTATAAGTTAAAATTTGTAATGCTTTTGAATTATCTAAGCAACTTGCTTGGTGAATGATAAAATCTTCGTGGTTAAAAAAAATTGATCAGTCCGTTCCAAAATCGAAATTGGGCGATACTTGGAAGGGGTGGTAGGTACCATATCAGATTCGAATCTTGGATAATTATGAGGGGTTGACGACGTCACGTGAGTGATTTAAGACTTTGGATAACTAATTTCATTTTGTGGTAACTACAACAAAGACCCTTCATTTATTACTCTATGTCAATAAATGCCTAAAATGTTCGAGTAAAGTCGAAGCTTGCCATCCACCGTCAATCCAGAAGGACCAGAACTACTCGGGTCTACCCAGGGTTCATAGAGTTTATTATTATTATTTTTTCTCTCTCTCTAAAATAGTGTTAGAGGTAGAAAATAATTACGAGAATAGGCATGAGAGCGACTTTGTTAGTTGTGTTAAAAATTTTTGCTTCTCTTTTATAATTCTTTAAACTTTGTTATTGAAAAATAAGTGATTTAAAAAATATTTATCAAAATAAATGTTTTTAGTTATTATTTATTTTTAAGTATTCTATTATGGTTCCTTTTATTTTTATTGTTTTACTCAACCAATTTATTATCAGTTTTTTTTTTACTTTTTTTCCCTGAACAACTTATTGTAGTATTTTTTTTCCTTTTTTCAAATTTAGTTAACTGGTTACAATTCTTTTTGTTTTTTTTTAATCAAAACAAATTAAATTCAACTTAATAAGTATTTTTTTCATGGTCATTCTTTTTAATACTTTATTTTTTTAACGGCGTTGCTAAGGCTTTGATTTTAATATAAAGTTTCAAACCTTTATTTGTTAAATTTTGTCCTTATTTCGCCTTTTTATATAATGATTTGTAAATTATTTATGCTTTTGGTTTGCGTAGAGACATAATTTGTGTATATACACAGTGAAGACGTTAAGTTACTTTCTGACTTAACTATTATTTTCGTCTCTAATGAATTTTTCGAACAACGGCATAACATGAATTATTATATAATTAGGTTAAAAACTCGTGTATTACACGGGTTAAACAAATAACTTATTAAATAGTGATGGGTTATATAAGAAATAGAGGGTTGATAAAAAATATATAGGGGAAGGATATTTTAAGAAGGCTAAAAACCATGAGAAGTGTGAGAAGCAACAAGGAAGCGACATGTGTACATTAGGTTAAAGGGTATAGATGTCAAAATAAAAAAGGAGGTTGCACATGCAAGTCACATGCAACTTTATCCATTTTTTTTAAACGTTCGTAACTATTTTACACGTTAACATTTTTTTAAAAAAATTACACCATAAAATCAAGCGTTTTTTTTCCTTTTTAACGAGTATAATATTGATATATTAAAAAAATTAACAAAACTAGATGTTCTTGAAATTTGCGTTTTTATGGTGTTTTTGAACACTACTAGCAGAACATAAAACACTACAGGGCATTTTATGGTGTTTTTGAATGCAAAAAACACCATAAACACTTAAGTTTAAACCTGGTGTTTTTTAAGTTTCGTTTTATGGTATTATCGAATAAAATATATTGAAAAACATCATAAAGCACATTTATGCTTGATTTTATGTTGTTTTTGCTTTATGGTGTTTTTGCAGATGAAACTAAATGTTTTATGGTGTTTTTGAGCACTAAACAAAGTAATAACGCTTAATTTTGCACTTGGTGTTTTTAAACTTCATAATTTTACATAGGGGCATTTTATGGTGTTTTCTATGTGTATTTGCTGAATAAAAACACAGCATGTATTTTAAAGATAAAACACCATAAAACATTGTTATTCGAAGAAAATTGTGAACTTAAGAAAAAACATATAGAAAAACACCATAAAGCATCATTTTTCTTTTTGTTTATTCATTAAAAAACACTATAAAACAAGTAATTTTATGAACATCAAAAAAACCATAAAATGTTTAATTTTCATGCACCTACGATAAAACACCAAAATTCGCAAAACACCACGTTGATTTACAAAATAAAACGAATGTATGTATTCAACATGTGCATTTGCTGAATGAAAACACCATGTGTATTTCCAAGATAAAAACACCATAAAATATTGTTATCTGAGAAAAATTTAGAAGTGACGTAAAATAAACACCATAAAACATTTGTTAACATTTTTGTTTATTTAGTGAAAAACATTAAAGTGTTTTATGAGCATTCAAATAAACACCATAAACGCTAAGTTTCATTAACCTACGAAAAAACACCATAAAAAACCAGTTTCTTAAAACATATCAAAAACGCCATAAAATGTCATGTGGTGTTTTATGTTCTGCTAGTAGTGTTTCAAAAACGCCATAAAAATGCAAGTTTTATGAACATCTAGTTTTGTTAATTTTTTAAACAATTAATATTATACTCGTTATAAAGATAAATAAATGCTCGATTTTATGGTGTAACTTTTTAAAAAAAATAATAACGTATAAAAAAGTTATGAACGTTTAAAAAAGATGGAGGAAAATGCATGTGACTTGCATGTACAGAGTTTTTGCTAGATCTTCCCATTCTATCCCTACTGATAGTTTTAACTTATAATTAATTACGAAAATACCATCAGATTAATCTCAACCACAAAACAAATTGATCTAATTGTTGAGATCCCTTCTCACACTTCTCATGGTTTCTAGACTTTCTAGCCAAACCTTATACAAAATATATATTTAAGACTTGACGGAAGATCAGGAGATGGAGAACATACTGGTCCATACCAGTGCTTGATATACTATCCCACACGAACCAACAAAAAAATAAAAGATAGCATAAAATACCCTTTTTCTCCCTTTCCCAATATGTTGTTTAGTTATTAGGTTTTCCCAAATTGTGATTATTTAGTTCAGTAAAATATGACTCCAACACAACCAATTGCTTAAAAAATATAAAGAACACTTGAAAAAACTTAATAAAAACCCCATATTATTTAATTAAATAGCGAAGAGAATTGTGGGGTGATTTTTATAAAGTCAGGATTGAATGCAATTAAAGAGAAATTGAAGAACCGGTTGATGAATTGATAGAGAAGGTGTGGGAGTTTTGGGCGGGAAAACCCTAATTTCAGATGACCAAAGACAACCACGTGTCCACAAAGCTATTCTTTTATTATATACAGATACAATTTTCAATTACTGTTCATAATTTACTAACAACATTGCATTATGTACAACTTGACTTGCATCGCTTCAGAAGATAGCCGAATACGTGTGAACCGCCTCATAAAAATTGGAATCCAATTGGAATTTTTCACAGAGCTTTAATTAATTCCAAAGTTTTAGTTATGAAACTACTTTAGACTCTTATTTTTAAACCATCTCCTACTTTAGTCACATATAATATTCTCATGTTTTTAGCATGTTTTTACATTATCAAAAGATAGTAATGATTATATTAACTTCATCGTAATTACCTCACAAACGTTTATATAAATTGCGAACCAAATGGTAGCAGAAATTTTGTGCGTTATTCAAGGGTTTATCATGTATCCATACATTATCGACTATTTATATCATTTTGATCGTAATTATTTCACAAACTATTTAAATTTAATAACAATATTTACCTAATAATAATATTTAAATAATATTAATAATTAAATATTTCTAAAAAGTTAAATAACACCATTCAAATTATAATAATTAGAAAACTTCAAGGTTTTTTTTATGGGTTGGTTTATGATTTATCAATGCATTGTTAAGTTTGAGTTCGTATTCCTTAGAAATATGCTATCATGATCGAATAATTATGTCGGTCGAGCTAACACGTTTACAACAGCTACACTTTAAGGTTTTATGCCAGAGTAACAACACGAAAAAGCAAACCGAGAATACCGTTTATAAGATCACTTTATGGCTTATGCTATGAATATCATAGGTGGGTTCTCATCTGGAGAATTATAGTATATGTTTTTAATTAATATTGACATTAAATGTTATTTGATTACATGCTGAATTGCAGGCGCAACGCGCCGGTTAGAACCATCTAGTTCTATACAAAATTAAGTTGTGTTTATCCATGAAACGCAATCGCATAATACTCGTTTGTTTTATATTTCAGGTGGTTTTATTGGATGATTTCATTTAAAGTAAAAAATAAATAAATATTTTATTTTTTTAAATTGTCAATAGACAATCCTCCTGTAAATAACATGATTGCAAATAAGATATTTTATTTTTATTCATTATTATGTTAGTAACGTTGATTTAAAATTTTTAAAGATTTTGACGATTTATTTACTCCAAATTTAATTTAAAACAATTTTATAAATGGAATAACTCTTGAAATGATTAAATGCAAAAAAAAATAAAATTTGAGTATCAAATTAGTGTAGTTATATTTTTCAAAAAAAAAAGTTATCTTATTTATTGATTATAAGTAAATTTTAAAATATTGTAATTATGGGTTAGAAAAATGAATCATTTGATCGAAACTTAAAAAATAAAATTATAAGAAGTTAATTAAACAAAAAAAACTATAAGGAGTTGTTTAAAGAAAAAATAATATTAAGAAAATAATATTAGGTTGAACGGATGAAAAATAGAGAAAATAACTATAATAGATTATCTAGAAAATAAAGAATAAGAGAAAAACACACATTGAGGTAAGCAGTTTTTAAAACACCTGTATTTGTAAACATAGAGTGCGTCGACATGATAATCTGAGAAACATTAACATGCTAATTTATTATAATTCTAATAAAATTATACAACATCAAACATACCAATAAATATCACCCGTAAGTCCGTGACCTGATTATTTGTAAAGTTTGAAAATATATGTATACTAATAAATCAAAGTTTATAAGGACACATGACGCGTTTTTAGAATTTCTGAACTTTGATTTCTTGCCTCTCTTTCTCCTATTAAATACACCTCATATTAAATCTTGAATATTCTTTCATATATACATTTTTTTAAGGTAAGAAAAATATTTTTTAATACATTAAAAATATATTAATGTTAAAAAACAAGTTTAAAAAACGAATTTATTATAAAATATAAAATTTTTAAAAACAATATTTTAAAACATAAATATTCAAGGAAACAAACATTGAAAAAATCAGTGTTTAAAAAAATAATATAATTATTTTCATTGATGATAAACCCGTGTAATACGCGGGGTAATAACCTAGTTAAGAAATATAGGTAAACTTTTGGCTCATAAAAAATATAACTAGAACATCAAAATTATAAATATAAATGATGTACCATATGTGTATGTCTATAGTTACAAAACTAACAAGTAGAGATGAGAAAAAAAAAACGGTTATGGAACTGAAACCTTTTACCTGAAATAGAACAGATCCTACCAAACCAGGGGGTATAGGTGGTTCCGGTTTTTCAGATAAACCGGAACCGGTTCCACCTTCACCCGACCAAAACTAGAACCAGCCAAAAACCGGTCTAAACTAGTCAAAAACCCAACCCTAATCGATATCGGTTATTAATTTACCAGATACAAAACCTGTAAAAAAAACGAGTTTGCTCTACCAACAAGTATGTGGTATTTGAAATTCCATAGGTTGCTTTTGAATTCAATGGCCGGGTTATTGTGGCCTTGAAGGAGACCAACTTGATTTTTTTAGCTTTATTATCAACACATGAGACCATAAAGTATTAACTTATGCATGTAACTTAATATTTATTCCGTACGTTGTTACAGATCTAGATCTTTTTCATTTATTATTGTATATAAATAATAAATATAAATCTAATTGTCATTGGAATTTACTTGTTTATTTTATTGTTTTAGTCTCATATAGATTTGAAGAGATTTTCAAATGTTATATTAGGCATAAGGCATGTTTACAAACTACCCAAGTCCGCTCTACCGAATAAGTGAACCGGTTCGATCAGACTCTAAGAGACACTATTTAATTTGCAATGTATAATTTGAAAAATTAGATGCTACGTTTAAGTTTATGGTTCGTTTAAAATTGGTCAGCTAAACATAATAGCTGGAGATATTATTAAAAAAATATTTTTTTCATAATTTATATAATTTATTAAAATACATGAATATAGCAGTTATAATACATCTACCTATTTTAATAAATTAAGATTTACAGAGACACATGGTATTTTTTTAGAACATCTCACCTTTTATTTTTTCACTTATCTATCTTTTTAAGTACATTTCATATTAAATAATAATATTAAATATTTTTTTATATATTTTAAATTAATTTTTTTGTACATTAAAATATATTCATATTAAAAAAACACACTTTAAAAAATTATTATAAAATATGAAATTCTCAAAAACAATTTTTTAAAACGAGATAAACAAAGAAACAAATTTTGTAAAAAAAATAGTGTTTGAATAAATAATATAATTATTTTATTGCTTCCATTATTAAATTATACGAAATTTTAATCATATTTTATGTTAAAAAATCATTTTAAATTGTCTAAATTTTCATTTGTAACTATTTATTATATTTTTTATTTAACTCCTTAGATACACAATATAACAACCCTATGTTTATAAAACATCATTTTTAATTTCCCTTTTTGGTGTGAGTCGTGTAGAAATTTGCTTCTTCCACTTTCCATTCACACGAAATGGCTATTGTGTGATTTGGACATTGGTGGTTAGTTTTTGTATTTGTTTCTATGTTACCCCTTAAAGTTTCTTGTATATATGTTTTATTTAAGAGTAAATTACTAAGATGATCCATATGATTTGTTAGTATTTCACTTTTGGTCCTTAGGTTTCATAAATTACTCATATAGTCCCTAACATTTGACATTTGTAACCCATATAGTCCTTATGTGAGGGTAATTTGGTCAATTTCATGAGATAATTTGGTGACCTAAGGACTATATGTGTTACTAATGTCAAAAGTTAGGGACCATATGGGTAATTTATGAAACCTAGGGACCAAGAGTGAAATACTAACACACCACAAATAATTATCTTTTTAAAATTTTTATAACATAAGGTCTAAACTATGAAGATATAACAATATTTTTTTTTTTGCGAATTCATTTTTCTTTTAGTGGTACCATTACTTTGTGATGCATGAGTTTTAATTGTACCACCTCATCAAAGCATGTATGCAACTATGTTATTCATAGTTGATTTTTTCTTTCCTCCTTATTTCACGTCATAAATACGACATAACTTCATGTTAAACACCTTACATTTTTTGTCTTCCACAAACATAAACGGGCGTAGATGAGATGGTTAAAGCTGGCTTTGAGTTTGAACGAGTGAGTTTTAATCGTATCATCCTAGTGCGTTACACATGTAAAAAAAAAAACTGGTTTTTTAAAGATTTAGATTAACATCACTTATTTAAAAAGCAAATAGGTCCTACCGGGAGTCGAACCCAGGTCGCTGGATTCAAAGTCCAGAGTGCTAACCACTACACCATAGAACCAGATGTTCAAAATATCTGTATATTAAGAATTTATATATAAAAAGTGAAACGCAAGACAATGATTCAATTTAAACACGTTGTGCTACCAAACAACATTATCAATTATGAGTACACACCCACTTTCTTGCTCTGATAACAAATAACTTGTTTTTGGATCTTTTCCGTTTTGCTAACATTACATCTTTTTGTTTGTTTGATGTTTTGGGACTCTAGGTAGGAGTGAAAGAATTTATGATATGTTTTGATATTTGCGTTGATCTATGTATGGTGTTTTGTTCGATAAACAAAAAAAAAAAAAGATTGTTGCGTTAAAAAGTATGCACATAAGCAAAACTTGAGGGGTGTGTTCAGGTTAGGTCTTTATTTTTCAGCCTTCTGGTTTTGGTGTATTAGATCGTGGTGGAATTCAGGGCATAATGCATACGGGTTTAAAATCAAATTGACAGTTTTTCCAAACAATGCACATCAAAGAACAACATTTTTTCCCATCCTTTACGGTTTTCATTTAAGGATCTTGCTTGGAAGTCAACGTAGACGCAACGATACATGTAGAACTATACTGCATCATAAAAGTCGGTGTAAAGAAGCCGAACGTAAACATAGATGTAACGATAAACTTAAAAGCAAAACATCAAAAAAATAACACACACAAAATGAAAAAGGAATTTAGAAAAAAAAAAGTAAGTCACTGTTCATATTAGGTTGATAAATGCATGTATAGGTAAATAAAAATATCTATAAAATTAAATAAACAGAATAGTATCTTGACCATGAATGTGAGAAGGGTGTAATGGTAGCAATTTAGGAGGTTGATGAATGTGAAACATAGCTGCAACAATAACAGTAGTAGTAGTAATAATAATAAGCTTTCTCGTCCATGAATGTTTGGAGCCTTCAAGTGTTGTTTAACCTTGATGGCTTTCAGATGGAACAAAAGACCACATGCACAAATGCTGGTAGCTTACAGATCTGAATTCACGAATATCTGCAGTGTATTTAAAAGGGTGTGATGAGAACTTCTGGAAAGATGAAAAATCATCATCATCATCATACTCAGTATATCCCACCATTAGCATAGGTAAGGTAGGGTTTGAGGAGGGTAAGATGTAGACAGCCTTACCTATACCCGGTAATAATAGAGAGGCTGCTTCCAATGAGACCCTCAGCTCATGATGCCTGATTAACCGACCAACCCAATGGTTTTAACGTTATTTTCACAAAAATAAAGTAAAATAACGTTAAAATTAGCGCAGTTTAACTTTTGCCCCTTAAGGACCGATACATATATACATTATATGCGTGTACCGCAAACGAGGCGTAGATGAAAAATGATAGTATTAATTATAAACTGACGTACGTCTAGATCTGGTAATGGGTCATAAGTTTTTTTCTCCATCGTATCAAACACTGTAATACCCGTGATTCTCTGCACCCCAAGTTTGGCAGACATCAGATTCTGCAAGTGACCAGAAAAAATTAGAAGCTACACAAATGACGAGCAATGGAATGACGCGTATGTATCAATCAGAAACCCGGGTGATTGTCTATAGAAGCATCAAGAGACTACAACTTGTTGATATTTTTCGTCTTGACAAGATAATGTTTTATACCAGTTGAAACTCCAGGGATGCAAATGCCTCCACCACAGGTAAATCCTGCAGCCATCACTTAAAATATGATTATCATATAGATCAAGATTTAATCTTTTTTGGGTCTCCTTTGTACGGTGCATGTGAATGTAAATCAGGATGTGATTGTGGGTAGGGCCCATAGAATGCAGAGGAGAAGTAAATGTAACCTTAATTTCTGAGGCGTCAACATATATAATGACCCAGAATGGCGCATATGGGTCCAGCATGAAACTATTATAATCTAATTGTAGAAAGAGCACAAATAAGAGCATACCATCCTTTGAAGTCCACTAATCATAACGGCCTTTTCCTCTTTTGAATCACTGAATGATAACCAAACTTGAAAGGGCCCCAGCTTCTTTTCAGTCAAGTTTGAGAGGCTCAAGTGAACCTATGGATGCATTAATTAAATAGAGTTACAGATACACTAATTTTAACGTTATTTTACTTTGTTTTTGTGAAAATAACTGTAAAACCATTGGGTTGGTCATTTAGTCAAGCATCTTGAGCCGGGGGTCTCATTGGAAGCAGCCTCTCTATTCCTACGAGATAGAGGTAACGCTGTCTACATCTTACTCTCCTCAAACCCTACCTTAGATATGCTAATGTTGGGATATATTGAGTACGATAATGAGCCACATATGCATATTTTGTTCCTTTTGTGGTTAAAAGCGTCAATTTAGGTTATAGTTTGCCTATTACAGGTTAAAAATCTAAAATTTGATAATAATGACTAGAAGGGAAAAGTGTTGAACAGATAAGCAGTTGAAACTCAAAAGCCACCCAAAAGAATTAATTCATAAAACCTCCTAGATTAACTATAGGCACATTACAAGTAAATGAACATCATAATGGCGTATAACGGATCAAACTTGCTAACAATGCCTAAGAATCAAGCATGTACCTTTAGCAACCAAATTAAAGAGTTGAATTTTGTTCTCTATATGTACTCTAAAGAAGTAAGAATGTATTATTTGTATATTTCTCAGTCATAGTAACCAGTTATAAAGGTATTCTGCAAACTCAGTAACTAGATGTTCATCAAATGTAACTTAAACAAATAACACTTACAAGAAAGGGTTTTTCTAAGAAGATGATAGATGGCACTTTCACTGCTTTCAAATCAATCTCTTTCCGAGTTACGGGCTACACAAATGCACACAAGTACTTATAAGCAAATAGATACATGATTCGTTACCAAATTTGACGAAAATCAGGAACGACCAGTCTCCACGACCCAGGCCATGTTCCACCTGCGTTTGGTCTGTCTTTGTACCGCGATCCGGTATTGACAATCTGGATCGCGGTTTGCGATAAATTGGACGTTTCTTAGTGACTATGGCAAATACACCATTAAGAAACAGTAACTTATAAAAATATTTTGTTTATAGTTGGTATTAAATATGTTCAAGCTAACAATGATGTTAATATAATCCTTTTGCAAAAGTTGGCTGACTTACATTGCCAATAATCTGTTGTGTTTGCAGGCGCCCAGGTTCACCCAAATTTGTACGCCATGTTATCTGGAGTTTACCAAGAACATTACTCCCCTCATTTTTTGCAGGCACATGTGACATTTTCAATGCATAAAGATAATTGTAAATTCCTCCTCCTGATCTAATAAGAATGGGTGGTTTAAATATTTCTCTGTAGTGTCCAATAATAAAGTTAGACATTAGTTTAAAATAATTTTAAAAATTGAAATATGATCTATTCAAAACCAAAACCATGGCTCATCACCTAGTAAAATCATCTTTCTCTGAGTGGTGGACATCAGCTTTAAGAACGGTTGCACTCCACCGAGGAGCTGGCTCAAATTTAACTTGGTCCATAAATAGGTTTGATTTTGTATTATTTTCTAGGCAAGTCTCCAAATAAGTAGTATCCTGAGATGTATTGTATAATTATAAATTCACAAGCATTATAATAATCTTATAAGCAGGCTTAATAAAGAGATGGATATCATGTTCAAGCATCTGCATGTATTGATTTAGATCAGCTATCTTGATTGAATTATGCTATATGAAGAATTATAGAAAAAATGTCATTTTAGAAGTGTTTGCATAGTATAATAGCACATGCAATTGCAAATAGTACGCAAAATAAAGTCCTCTTTTAATAAGGGATTCGATCATTGGCTATGCAAACACCTACTTATGAAAAATGTAGATCTTGATGTTCAATCAATGTTAATAACCCACCTTCACAACACGGACCTGCACAAGAAAGAACATTATGTTAGATGAAAGATGATCACTTTCAGTCACAAAGTTGAACACCCAATAGCACTTGATTGATGAAAAAGTGGTACCTTTGTCCTAACAGAAAGGGGATTCGAAACCATGAACTTGAAATACTGTGGAAGATACTTGCGTTCAGCATCACCATCATGATACAGAGCAGTACAGACTAGTCTGAAGATCATGAAGCATAAATAGGTGGTGAAACTAGCATATAATTGTGCAATAAAATAAAGGAATAAAATGAAGTTATCCTTGCAATATAACATATATGAACTACGTGTGTGCGCCAAGTTCTTTCACATCATGTTCAACGATGAAATCATAGCGTCCGCCTGCTCTTATGCTTTCAACAGGTGATTTTGATGTATCTAAAAGCATTATTCTCTGCCTTTCTGTTTGTATTTCAGACTGCAGTCAGTAAATCAATTTCAGTACTTCTCTTTAACTACATGTTTTATTTTAAATCCAAAGATATAATGCTGAACTAAAAATTGATTGGATTTAAATAGATTTAATCAATAAAGAGGTAAATTACTAATCACAATAGGATTAAAAGATCTATCACCTTGATTATTATATCCCTCACATCAAACTTTGAGCTGTTGTTGATGCTTATATAACTACAAAATGTCTCCCCAAGATATATCTCCCTACAGAACAAAATAAACCAATCTTAATAAAATGCTTATTGCAACATTCAAGAATTAAAATCAGACATTAAATGTGATTGTTGGCCAGTTTTCTGACCCTGCTTGCATTATTCATAGGAATAGAGAGGTTGCTTCCATTGGAATAGAGATGTTGTTTCCAATGAGACCTCCGGCTCATGAGGCCTGATTAACCAACCAACCCAACGCTTTTAACATTATTTTTACAAAAAATAAGTAAAATAACGTTAAAATTGTTGTAATTTTACTTTTGTTCCTTAAGCGCCAACTCATATATACATTATATACTGCAAACGAGGCCATTCAATAAGATTTTGATAACAATATCAAAAAAAATTAAGGATGAATACACATATATAGTAACAAATCTGGAGTAAAATCTGACTGAAGTTCATAGCTCTAACTACAAACCATAGCCATGGGAGGCCCTAGGGAGGGGCAAACCCGACCTCCGTCCAGGGCCCAATTTTTTAGGGGCACAAAAATTTTAAAAATCTTTTATATATTATATATATTTATTTATATTTGAGAATATAAAACTGAAAAAACATAAATTTATAATTCAGAAGGGGCCTTTTTATTCCAGCTCGTCCGGTACACTAAAAATCTCAGCACCGCCCCTGTCCATAGCGTTATGGTGCACATGATTTACAATGAATTCAACCATATGCATTACGAACAGAAGTCAGAACAATGTTGATAGCTTAACAGCAAGATCTGTATCAATTTCACATTCGGCTGTTTAAATTAATCGAAATTCAAAAAAGTAGTGCATGCGGCCAAAAAATGATCAATTAATAGGGTGATGAATAGGATAGATTATTCTAACCCAAAGGATTGTGGAAGGACGAGGAGACCAGGGACACCCATGGCATCTGAATCATCGCCAAGAACGAAGCGGTTGCGGTAGGTGAGATCGGCCGATGAGGAGTCGCCGGAGGGGGGATGAGAATGAAGAAGGTGGCGAGGGGCGGCGGAGGGACTGTCGAACAGATCTTCACCGACTACGAGATCGCAGGGATCGAACTGGAGCGGTGTTTCGACGTGGAACGTCGGACGGCATAGCCGCATTACCCTGAATGCGAGGGAGTGTAACGACTGCGTACTGCTCATCTCGAAGACGATGGTTTGAACGAGAATGAAACAAAATGAGAAGTTTAGGGGGTGAACTTGAGTAGTTTAATAGTACGAAGACTGTTTGTGTAATTATCGTTTATCAAGTTTCAACCGTCAGGTAACAACCAACCTATTTCTTATCTTCTAATTTCTATTTCTATTTAAAACAATGCGAGAATAGCCGGAAGGATCTCTCTCCTTTCGGATCGGTGAATGCGTCAAATTTCATATGTGTTGCCCAAAATAAATAAATAAATAAATAAATAAATAAAATAAAATAAAATAAAAATAAATGAACCTGTAAAATAGTTGAACAATTATCACGTCCTGCAAATTTAAATCAAAACAAGAAAGAAAGAAAAAAAAAAGTCAACAATAAACGCCTATCTTTGTTTTTTTTCCCCTTCCCTTTCAACTACTTGTTCTTATTTACAAAATTGTCTTCGTCTTAATCTTAAGCATTGAAATATTAAGCTAAAAAACAAGTTACTAAATCGGAAATAAAATACGTGGAACAATGGCTTTATGTATCTTTAAACTTAAAAAGGGTATAAACATGAATTTATTTACATATTCTAATAAATTTAGAATTTTAAAGACTTGTATTATGCTTCTTGAGCATCTCAACTTTGATTTTACGTGTCTTTTTTATATTAAAAATATTATTAAATATTAAATACCCTTTGATATGCTTTTAAAATAATTTTTCTAAGATATTAAATATGCTTTTATATGCTTTTAAAATAATTTTTTTAATTCACTAAAAATATTTAAAAATTTAAAAATAAATTTATTAAAACAAAATGTTTAAAGAAATAGATTTTGACAAAATTAGTATTAAAAAAAATAGTATTATTTTATTAGTTAAAGTATTAAAATACGTATGAAATATTAATCACATCTTATATTAAAAAATCGTTTTATATTATCTAAATTTTTATTAAGAATTATTTATTACAACTTTTTATTAAAAACATGAGCGACCAATAAGGCATTGTCTCAATGGTGCCCAAGGATTCTTCCAAATGAAAGGTACTAGGTTCAAATACCTCCCGCAATGAAAAAGGGGTCTGAAGAGGGTCAGGTGGTTTTCCCAGTGGGGATTCCTCCTGAGATGGTTATGGTGGCTCATAGGAGGTCCAGGTAACTAGACATTGATGACATGGCCTGAAAACAGTAAGTTCACACGATTGAGACCTTCGCCATTAAAAAAAAAAAAGATAAATGAGTGCAAAAAGTTTAGAGGGTTTTTAAAATAAAATATCAACATACAAATGGAAAATATCAGTTTCACTAAATAAAAAATAAAAAGGGCCACATTGCATGTTCTCTTTAAAGCAGGAAAGAAAATTAAAACACGTTTCAACACAGTTGACATCAAAAGCAAAACAAACAGTAATGATAAACTTGAAACAACACCGGTTCTACCAAAACACAGCAACATATTACAGTCGATTATAAAGATTAATCCTCCACACACAAAGAAGACAATTATGATGGAAAAACTATCCTAAAATCTTTTATATCAAAAAGATTTTATATTTAGGCGACGGGCTGTTCGACTGGCGCAGCTGGAGCTTCAGCAGCAGCACCCTCTGAGGCTGCACCTTTTGCAACTTCCTTACCATCTTTGGCAACTTCCTTACCGTCTTTGGTGGCGGCAGGTGGTGGTGGTGGTGGTATCATGTGGGCTGGTGGGGTGTGCTTCAGTTTCACCAAGATGTGACGCAGCCTTGATAGATCAGTTGGTTTTCCAGGCTTGGGTCCTTGAATCACTGTAATTGAGGGTTTTTTGTCTTTATCTTTCTTCCCTCTTTTTTCTATGTTGGGAACCTCACGAGGAATCAGCTCCGCTATTGCTTTCCAGTATTGTTTATCGGCTTCTTTGTGGAATGTTTCTTGCTTTGCTACATACATCTGTTATAAACACACAGAGAGTAATAACAGGTTTTATACACAATGTATAATTTAAAATAAAAAATAAAAAGTCAATCTGGGATGCATTTAAAATCTAGGCTCAGGATTATTAAGATCAAAGCATTTTAATCAAAAATATAAAGGATCTGAACAAACAGTAACATAGTTAACTCTGTCATTTTCCAAATAAAAGGGTTTCCAGATTGAGTAGAATTAAGGATGCTGGAACCCTTATTTTTTGCTAAGAGAAACTCGTGTTTGATGTTTTGCAAGTTAGAGTAGTATATTTGAAATTCCTTTTATTTTTAAATCTAGTCAAGGTTGCAAAAGTCGCTACGTGCTCCCAGGTCGGAACAGCTCCTAGGAGCGAGTAATTGGGGGTACTCGGCCTAGGTGGAGAATACTCAGGTAATACTCGGAAAGTACTAGGCCTTGGAGGCCGACTTTTGCAACCAGTACCAACAATGATCAGTTTTGATATGCAATCTTAAACTGCTTATTAAAATACAAATTACTTTACCCCAAAAAAGCATACAAGATCCACATACTAAAAAGTACTTATCTACTAATCTACACATGAAAAGAACACAATAAACAAAGAAGCTACTTGGATAGACCTCAATCCTAAACACCCCCTAAGAATGGCTTTCATCATCGAATTTAATATACCATCTTTTGAAAAAATAAAAAATGACAAAAAAGTGTTGTCTGCTCAAGCAATCTAACATTCTAACCCAATTTTAGTGAATACCCAATCTGCCAACCAAACAATTTGCCACCTAGACTTTTAAAGTTCAATTTAAGTTTAATAATGCATTGTGGTAAATAATTCTTGATTTTAGTGAAAAGATATTTACCTTCTCGCCTTCTCTATTGGTGAGTTTATTTGTTTCAATGTTTTTCAGCCTCTTCTCATGGAAAGCTCGTATATACTCTTCACCTTCTTGAATAATCTGGCTTCTTAATTCCTTTTCTTTATTCTCCTTCTCCTCCAGTCGAATTGCATTCAGCCTGCACATAACAAGCAACGTATACTGTAAATATATTTCATGTCAACTGAAAACCCAATCTTTAAGCACAACATAAGGTTTAACAGAAATATTCGACTTATCACATGTCTTAACTCTTACATAAATTACATATCCATCAGAAAGAGTAGAAACACAGTGGACTGAATTAATATCATCATGTTGAACTTAAGAAGCTGCCAAAAAAATTTTCCAATGCATTATTTATTAGACATTCAAGAATTGAATATATTTGTGATCTTCCTTGGATCATGTACTAAAGTTGCTATGAACTACTAAAACTTCTCATGTAATTATGATTTAGAACTTTTTTAATTTTGAAATGAGGAAAAAACTAAGAAATAGTGAAACTTGGGTTTAGTTGATAATCAGATGTTAGAGTACCTTTGTGTATTAGGGTTGCTTAGTTCAAGGTTTAAAAAAGCGGAAACGAGCCTCGAGGCGTTTTCTGTTAGCCTCACGAGGCGTAAGCCTCGAGGCGGACCGAGGCGTAAGCCTCAAAACAACCTTGAAAAATAATTAAAATTACATATATATTACATAAAAGCCACAATTTAACATAAAACAAATGATAAAAGTATCACAAGGTATAATACAATTGAAAAGCTCCCGACCAAGCGGGGGTCAAGGGGGCCGCGCCCCCTTGCGGGGTCCTAGGGGCAGCGCCCCTGGCGGGGTCCAAGGGGCAGAGCCCCTGGTGGCGGTCCCGCTTTTTTAAACCTTGAACTAGGTTTATTGTATACGCATGCTTTAGTTCAATTAGGTTTCTTATTTTACCTAAACGGGTGAAATAAGGGTCAAAAAACTCAAAACAGGTAAAAAAAAAACAACCCAAAATCAAAAAATACCATCTTTAGTGAGGCTTAAGCCTCACCGCCTCTACGCCTCAACACGCCTCGGTCCGCCTCGACACAACCGAGGCTTAAGTTCCAAATCACCCACCTGAGGCTAAGCCTCAAAGGCGTTTTCTGGCCGCCTCAGCCGAGGCGTACGCCTCGAGGCGCGCCTCACGGCGCCTTTTTAAACCATGGCTTAGTTATTTCATCTCTTCATTATCAAAAAGATGGTCTTCTAGTGGTTTCTTGTTATATGAATAGTAGCAAGGTTTCTTCAATTTATGAAAAGAGATGTGATGCATAATATTAATAAGTGAAAGCATAGAAGATAATTCTTAATTCAATTTGATTTACCTTAGATGTTTTTATCTAACATTGTTGCAATGCTCAAGAGACCCAAGGCACTCTGTGAGTAAAACTAATCCCATTGTTTGTCACCAAATCAATTCAATAATCACCAACACTGGTTAAAATATAGATTAGACTATTTTTAACCCCAAACCAGATTAATAATCATCAAAACTTAATAAAATCAAGGCTTTATGCTTGTTTTATTTTCAACATCAAAGTAGATTATGAAATGTATAAACAAACATTATCTGATAAAAAAACAGAGATTAATGGCAAATGAATGACTGCATGGCACGTGTACCTTTGAGGCTTTGACCATTGCACCGTAGTTCTCAAAAGCGCAAAGCACACTCAAGGCACAAAGGATGAGTGATGGGCTAGATGCAAGGCGCTTGAAAAGCGAATGCTCTTTTTTATCAAGGCACATAGTCATAGTGTCAAAATACCATTTTTAGGGGTTTTAAACATGTTATAGGCTAGTTTAGGTTGTTTTAGGTTGATTCCAAGCTTGTTAAGGGCTAGTGTAATTGTTTTACGCCTATTTATACCATTTTCTGCCAGAAGTTGGTTGGAACTTACCCAAAACTTATCATGAAAATGTGCCTGAGCGCCTGAAAAATTAGGCTTTTGAAGCGAGGCGACAAGGCTGAGCTGGCCTACCTTGGGCCTAGGCGTGTGCCTTTTGGGCTTTTGACATAAGACAGTTGCACTATTGCAGGGTCTTTAGGTACTGTTAGTGACACTAGTTTTTAGTACAATTTCTATTTCTCAAACTCATATGACTTACATGTAATCTTAACTCTCTATGAACTCAACATTGCGGCCTGAGATCAGAAAAAACCTACAAGCTACAACATATATGGCCGTTTCTGCAAGTATGATCTGAATTTAAATCTCATCATGTTGTTTGCAATGGTCTATACATCTTAATAAGGTATGTTGCAAGTACTATATCTCCATCTATGACTTTCCCAAAGGTTCTAGCCTTCTCTCATGTTCTATAACTTGACCTACTATTTTTCTACACATGGTCTTTCAATTCCAAGTTATAAAAGATCCAAATATCATAATTAAAGAGTAATATTGCAAAATAGAAGATCAAGCTACATATGTACCTTTAAACTTGAAAATTCAGTAAGTTTCAAAAACATGTATATTAAGATCACCAACATATGGTTTTCCTTATCTTTCAAAATAAACTGATTGCTTAAAGTGATAGTGCTAATATCATAATGAACATATAATTCCCTCCGAACCTAAGTGGCATGAACCCATATAGAATCGAGGTTTCGATATGATTCATTTTCCTAACCTAAATGCAATAAAGTTTGATGAATTCCAGAAGATACTATCATATCAACTACACAAACACCAAGTCTCGCAGAAGCATGTTTGGCAACAAAGTTCTCATCAGATCTGGTGCAATTTTAGCTGAACAATTAATTACACTAAAATTTACTATAAATCAAGAAAAACAACACAATAAAATCAATCTGAGAATAGTCAGATCCAAGAACTAAAACCTCACCTCCTCCATTCGCGAAGAGCAAACCCTTCCTCTCGCATCTCACTCGGAGGCGGGAGCACCGGTCCATCAGAACTGAAGATTCCATCAGCATCCGCTCCTAGATCGTAACTCTGGCTCACACCGTTCGAAATCGGGATCGATGATGAATCAGGCGGCTGGGAGTAAGGATCCGGATCCTGATGCGATCCGAATCCATACGGATCTGGACTGTCAACGGATTCGTGAGAGACATGTTCACCGCCGGCGGGGAATTGATAGGACGGAGTATCGACGTTGGAGAAGTTGGAGTATGAATCGTTGGTGTCAAAGTAGCCTTCGTCAAATTGACCGGAGGCAGGAATCGTCGTCGATTCTTCGCCGTCGACGCTGAACGTATCGAACGACATCTCAAGTCTCTATGAAATCTCTACTTTCTCTCTCTACACTCTTCTCTCTGCGTGGTTATCTCTGGCTTTTTAGCTTTTAGTTTTTAGCCTGTTTTCATGGTTTTATATCCCTTCATCGTTTCGTCTCGTTTTTCTTTTGTGTCTGTAAATTATCAAGATATTACCCCACCAGGTGCTCCACTATTGTAATTTTACAAAAACTTACTCTCCCCAAATAACGTTGGTTTTTTAATTTTCGAGCAATCTTTCGTACAAACATGTAAGATAAGACTACATATACAGTAAGATCTACTTCCTGAATCAATACCTAAAAGTAGGAGGTAAGCACCGAAAATATACGCTTGCTAAAAGTTTTTTTTTTTTCGTATTGAATTGTGTTTTTTTTTATGATATACAATTGTGTGTATGCTTATAATATTTAAGTGATTAATAATGATCCTTTTAAGTGTCTTATATCATGTTTATGAGTACTATATAGTGTTTATTTGACATGTTGCATATATTATTACAAATCATAAGATTATAAATGATCGTTAATAATTTGGTTTCTAAACACCAAGTAATCCCATACATTGTTTTTTAATGAATCACTCGCATGGGCGGATGTAGGTTGATTGCTGTGGGTTCACGGGAACCCACCGCGCTTCGACTCATTAGTAGGAATTTTTTTTTAGAAAGAGTTAAAAAATAGGGTGAACACATTAATATTATAGGGGTGAATCTTAAGATTAACCTATTAAGATTTTTAAGAGTGAATTCTTAATGTAATTTTCACAGCAATTTGTTAACTTGATTGATTCAAGTGATCTTTGTTAGAGAAATCTCAACAATCAATTATTAGATTTCTATATGATCGTGTTAAAATCACTTTTCGGTCATATAACCTTAGCAAGTAAAATGGTAGTTATTAGTGGTTAAACGCTAGGATCAAGTTAATTTTGGTCATACAAACTTAGCATATTTCGTTTAGGTTTCGGGACGTTGCCCCGAAACCTACAACGGACGTTGCCCCCTTAACCCATGTCTGTTGAATGGCCAGTATAACCGCCACCTTGGATCCCGCAAGGGTGCGTGACCCTCTTGACTCTCACTTGGTCTGAAGCTCAGAAATCTTAAGCGAAAACTGTATCTTCGAACTCTTTAATGATGACGTTTATTTAATTTTCATCACTAACTTAATATATCGCACTTTTATTATGTGAAGAACATTACTAGACCCAAACCGTCAACCCGACCCGAAAATTTTTATGTCCGGTTTCACTTAATTAAAACGTCGGAAATGGTGAAGCCACTGAAAAAAATTTCTAGATCCGTCACTGATCACTCGTTCATAATGAACCTAAACAGGAAGTGTGTCTTCATGTCCTATCATTTTTCTTACCATGAGCAACCCTCCAAAATTCCACGTATCAAGTAAAGTCATACATATTTATTCTTTAGGATTTATCCTTAGTTGTCAATGGGATGCTATATTGATACTTAATATTTATAATTTTCTCTCTTGTTATTGGTGGTGTTCTTCCTGATATGTATATTGCTCATTTTTTTACTATGAGCCTCTTTGGAAGTCGCTTTCTTTTTCAAATTTTCTTATGATAGAAATAATTTAACCCCTAACCACAACTCATCATCCCTCAATATATGAAAGAGTGAAATGAATGATATCATTGTTATAGTAATGATTGTCTTTTAATGAAACAATCAATCACATTTTTGTATGACCGCTTCTTACTGCACATGTCTCACACTCTTCAGACCTTGTAAATAGTCTTGGATAGAATTGTAATGGATTTCCAGTAAATCCACACACTTTAACAGAGTTATAACGAAGATTAAGGGATGAATTATAGCTTGAGTTTGATGAATAAAGATGGGTTCTTCTGCTTGATTGATTGTTATCCCAATAACATCACCATCAATTCTGACTCGGTGATAATCAACAACGAGAATATTATAAACGATTTTTATTTTGGTTATAATAATAAAAAGCCTAAGGCCTTTTTTTAAGAGTAAAGAATTGAACCATATATTTTTTGATTACTCCTTTCTATGCAAACATCCACAATTACAAAATACTTGCGTCGGGAAGCAATGCTTAAATAATAATTAAAAATAAATAAAAATAAAATAGAACTCGACCTCCAATAGAGGCTAACTACTACACAATTACAAAGTTAGAGTCATCATCAGCAATCAGCATCATTATCTTCGATTCAGCAAAATCATCTTTGGCACGGCTGTTGCTTCCAAATGTGAAGCAACCCCAATCATCAACACCCCAAATCAAGAAACTGTATTGATTGTCAGTCCTAGGTTCCAACATTCCAGGAGCTATTGGCAGCTTTCTGCCCATCCAAGAAGAGCGGATAAACAGAGGATGGTGCAAGAAAAGGTCCAAGTCCTTGTAACCGTGTATCCAAGTTTAAAAAAAACCAAAGGTCTTGGGCCAGATAGTTTCATTGACAAACACGTTTTAACTTTGTTGAAACAACCCGAGAATGGTAAAGCAGTTTGTTGTTAGGGTTGCTAAGAATCTGTTGAAAATGTGTACCAAGGAGGAGATTTGTTAAGTTGTTAAGGAAATGGTGAAGCATTCTTGGGGTATCTTGCTGAGGAAGGCATTCGTTGCAGGACTCTCGGGTACTCTGGTCTAAACCGTTTAGTTGACATTCCCTGAAATGATCTGTCCATAACTCCATATAAACAAAATCAGTACATTTTGCTGAATTTTGTCACCAAGAAACAAATTAACTTTATTAAATAACTTGGGTGTATATTCCCTTAAGAATGTAAATGAAAAAAAAAAATCAAAAATGTTTCAAGTGGAGTGACCTTGGAGAAGGTTGACGTTTCTGAGGGTGTTGCCCGATTCTTGCTTTCAAATTGAAAAAAGCTGTTTCTGCAGCCTGAAAGTAAAGTAAAACATGACAATATATAAAAGATATATAATCTATTGAACATGTGTTGCTTGTTTCCGTGGGCTATGTTTTTTAAAATATCTAATCAATGGTTAAAAAAGATAACTTAAATGGAAACTGGTCAAAAGGAGCCCAAAGTGTGCCTTTGAAGAAAGATATGTACCTGCATCTTAGCTTCCTCCCAGGTTAACCCAACTCCCTTACCCCACACTTCCCCGTCTATTTCAACCTATAATTATAATCAAAACACCAAATGCGAAGAAAAAAGGTCATAAAAATGAATTATTAATCCTAAAAATCAGAAATCAAGTAGTACCTGTGCATATAGTTCATTGTTCTGGCCCATATTTGTTGAAACTTGAGGCTGAGGTTGAAAAGTCAAGCCCAAACCCTCCATCATGCACTGAAATGAATGATTAGGTAAATAAATTGATCAATACTCCAAAATCATAAAAATTAAGGTTACATAAAAAATGGTAACTTGTTAAACTTGCACCTCTCTAAGAACACAATCAATGATATAGATACCAAATAATTGTTGGGGCTTCGCATCTAAGCTGGTAATTCACTTAAAATGTCTTTTGACTGTAGGTACTGTTATTAACCACTTCAAGGTTTGCCTTTAGTTGTTCAATGTGTTTTTTTGTTTAAGTGTGTCATTAGACTTAGGTGTGCTATTTAATTTTAAATGTGCCATTTGTATTAGGTGAGTGTAAGTCGTAAGGATTTTTCATGCCTTCCTGTTTTTTAAAGTTCTATAAATAAATTCTACTGAGTAGGTTTATATGCATTTTCTTGGGGAAAAAAAGGAAAAACAGAAAAGGAGGTTTTCTTGATTTGGGGATCAGTTTAGGAATAGCATCTTGATATGCTAGAAATGTTTGTTTGTTTATAAAAACGGTGACTAATGTTTTGTAAAGATAAAATAAGATCTTACTAGTTCGTTAAGTGCAGCAATTGACCCTTTTCTTGGGATCTCAGGTTTTGGTCCAGATGCTGTTGGATATGTCATAGATTCCTCCCTCAAATACCCAAAAGAATTTCCATCATTTATAAACCTTCCATCATCTCCTGATTTTTGACGAGATAAATACTTATCTGCACCAACATTGCCTACATTGGTTAGAATCATTGTTGACACTTGTTAGTTAATATATCCTAGCTATGATCATACAAAACACCAAAATATACACGATATAAGGAAACAAATTAGGGGTAGAATCGTATATATGGGTTGGTTATGTGTGGTCCGTTCTAAGTCCAAGACAAAAAAATTTAAATAAAAATATATCTGTCCATGCTCTTTATCCGGCACGAGTCCTGTTTGGTTCTAGTCTGGTCCTGGTCGAGGAATTCGCCTTAATTAACTTTAAAATTTTTAGTAGCAAAAATAATACCTGCCAGATTCATAAGAGCCAATTCAGCAGTGTGATGTTGAGCTTCCCTTCGGGTCCTTCCAGTTCCTTCACCAATCTTTTCTCCAGCAAACCAAGCCTGTGAAAGGCGTATGATTGTTTGACCAAAAATTAACGACATAAAAATTATCTCATAAATAACACAATGATATTTAAAAGAAAATTTTCAATACCTCAAAAGCAAACTGCAATTCAATGCTAGGGAGCAGAGCCTGCCTGAACTCCGCCTGCATATGTAACAAATTATTTAATAGTGACCTAGAGAACAAGAAGATTGACTAGATCAGTTAAAACTCAGAACCATGGCTGGGTCAAGCAGATTGTGTAACAGTTTAAAAGGAGTTATGGTTGAAACAAGGCGTTTTTAGTATGTAAAAAATGGCTGGGTTGAGAAGATTTAACTCATGCTTTTTTGTTCATATTTGTTCTTTTTTTTAACCAAGTGTTATTTGGTATTAACAAATACAAAAGCAATATTATTAAAGCATAGTCTAATCAATACATGAAATGTTGTAGAAGATTGTATGTTGTAGGCGTTTGTCCCCAAGGAGGCATCCCGGGTAGTAAGGTGTTTTCATTTATACGAGAGGTGAAGTGTTCAAATCCTGCTAGAGGCCAGTTACAGTGTGATCTAGGAGTACGATTAGATGGGTCTGTGTTTTCCGTCCAATAAAATGCATTTAGAGAGATTCTAGGCAACTTTAAGCCCATTCGACCATTTGACCCACTTCTATTTGAGACAGAAACAAAATGGATGAAATTGCCACCTCTAGATTTACGGTTTAAATAATATAATCTGTAAACATTACATAACTCTATAACACATTAGTAAACAAAGATTCATCATTCTAATACCTTGGTTCCGCATTTGAAGGCAATAAAATGTAGATATTCAGCAGGAGATTCAGCAAAAGCGTCATTGCCACTAATTTCTATATCCATATCTCTGTTGCTGGATGATGATTGACCCAAAGGACTTTCCTCCCCTTCAAAATACAATTCCATTATATGATTAAGCTTATTTCTAAGTCCTGGTACATTTATAATCAGCTATGCAAAGTTCACAGAACCAACAATTACTGGGTACACTAGTTTGTTTGTTTCGTAGAACCAACAAAAAAAATGAATTACAAGATCTAAAATCTATCCCAACTAAGCGTGCTTGTAGAATTTCACTTTCCCATATGTTTGTCAGTTCGACCATCCCTGCTCCCTCATAAAGCCTTTGGCATCCCTTTTTATAACCTCTCAGAAACTAAGAGTAAGACAATATTCCATGTAAACCAATGCTACAAATGTAACCGAATTACAATAAATACATTTCACTATTAAAGTAGTGACTAAAAAGGAAATCTTTGCAACTTAGTGAATTAATTAAAGCAACTATTGTAAAATATTACAAAAAAAAATCAAAACCAAAATCGTTTATGAACACTAAAAATAAAATAAAGTTTTGAATTTTAGCTTAAAAACTGTAACAGTGTAACTCAGGTGTAATGGTAACAGAACTAATTCCTCTAATCAAATTTACATGTGGAAACTAACCATCCCTGCATCATATATCAAAATTTCCATAGAGCCAAAACAACCGTTGATATTTTATGTTTAACATGCTGGTCAAAATAATGAAGCATTCGTCTCTAACAAAGTTGATCTTATATAATGAGTCAAACAACAAACAATCATTCATGTATAGAACAAGTGCAGCCCTTTTTCAAAGACAAGATGTTTCCCTAAGACCCTAAACATGTAAATCGCTAGTATTATAAAAGCTTATACAATGCTAAATGCCTAAATCTAAACAGTGAGTGGAGAAAAAAGATTTTCATTTAGCATACCTGGAAACGAGGGGTAAACAGGAGACGAATGACTTAACCTCAAGCTATCATCTCTTTGAAGAACCTGCAAATATACATAGGCATGTAAAATATATATATGTATTTTAGTGTAATAAACTAAATGAGTAATTATAGTAGAAACATTAATACCTCCTTAGGAAGCCTCTGATTTTCAAGAATTCTATCAGGCAGCATAGAAGCTTCAACCTTATGAACAGAAGGTGGTGCAAGAAGAGTGTGTTTTTTGTCAATATGCATAGGCTCAGAATGTAAAGGAAATTCTTTAGGAGGTTGTGCTATTCGATTTAATTGTCTAAGACCTATTTCTTCACCCATTGGAAACCACCCACCACGTGGCTCAACCCTAGGAGCCGAAACTTGCATTGGAGGTGGTCTTACAGGAAAATTAGGTGGTTCAGTTGTGTTATGGTCTCTCATGTCCATACCATGTTGTAAAATGAGGAGTCTGCGTCTTGTATCAGGGTCTAGTTCAGATTCTGGCACCTCACCTTCTTCCCGTGCAGGTGAACTGTGTACGCTTGTTTCTTGATGGTTCACTTGTGTTAATGTTTCGAGTACAGATGGCAATTGCTTATTGGGGAATTGGACAACTGGCCCTGCAGGCACAATAGGCATTGATGCAGGAGCAGTATTGTACTGGAAAGCTGTCTTGATTATGGGATCAAATTTAGGCATCACTGGAGCAATGGTTGATGAAGGTATAGCCTCCTGAACAGTTACAGCAGTAAATGTTAAACAAGTAATTTTTTAATAGCAAAATAAATGTACCTTTAAAAAAAGTTATAGCATTATGAAAAGA
Organism: Mikania micrantha; assembly: GCA_009363875.1. Lineage (NCBI taxonomy): Eukaryota > Viridiplantae > Streptophyta > Magnoliopsida > Asterales > Asteraceae > Mikania > Mikania micrantha. The sequence continues at coordinate 93,006,121 of CM018696.1, forward strand.
TAAGTTACCTTTAACCTTCTATCTACTTCCACATCAGCCATTCCATCAAAACCAAGTGATTCTTTGCTCCCATTTAAAACAGAAACATCATCCTGTAAAGTGAGCATATTATACAATAACAGTTACAAAAATGGAAGCCATAACTAAAAAAAAAAAGAAGTAATGAAACTTCACAATTTCCTGTCACTAACCTCAGAAATCAAATAGTTGCTCACATCTGGAGGCAAAATATCTTTCATTTCATCTTCATATGCAACTTCATTGATTCGTTGCAGAAGCCCATCATCAAAGTCTCTGTTCAAAGATAAAAACTAGTTATGCCAAAAGAACCAAAAGAAACACCTTTGTAGCAAATATTGAATATTAATCAAAAATCCAATAACAATGCAGAAACTCAAGTATATGTACAGTTTGGAAATGAATGCATGTTTTCTTACTTGAAATAACCACCTCTGACATTGCAAGCAACATTTCTAGCAACACAAAGGATAGGAACTGCACTGTTGGCCTAGAAAGCAAAAAACAAAAAATGAATATAATAGCACAAGAAAGGACACTATAAACACAATTCACATTTAAATGTAAAAAATAAATAATAAGATAAAAGTGTAGTTAGTTAATACTTCAGCTTGAGGAGCATAATATGGAGCAAAAGCAGGAACAACATGAACCCGAGGTTGATCTCTCTCATCCCACACTTTCAAACGATCATCAATAACCAATGCCATCTTGGGATGGCAGTTTCCATCTTGGAAAACATTAAAAAGTGATTTTTTCAACCCTGATAAATAAGAAGTAAGTATAACTGTCCGTGCTCGTATAACAGTTACATAATGTAAGTGAATAAAAACAAACTAACCAGATTTCACACACACAATACGATTCAATAACTCTTTTATGGTTATTAGATTTGAATCTGGATCAAGAAGCCTCCACATTTCCAAAGCATAATCTCGTTCAGCCATCGTACAAACATAAACCTCAAAACGTTTCCGTCCTCTTGCTATCAAATAGCTTCTAAGATCCTCCCATGCAGGTCTCAATCGCACAAGAACACTTGTATCACGGATCTTAAAAGCACAATTTTTAATCAATATATCATAACTAATAAATAGAAAAAGTAAGATCAGGTGTCCATCAGATAAAAATATACCATTGGGTTGATACGAGTAAGAATGATGTTTTTCTCCTGCAACCTTATAAGAGGGCGAACAAGGGTTTGATGATTGTCTGACAAAGCAGGGACAACCTCAGACTGTGCTTTGATTATCTTGCCATTTTCAACAATTTGATCACTTTCTGCATATTGCTTTAATATATTTCTATCATCCTGATAACGCTTAATCTCAGAAAGCATACCAGCAATACGTTGTGGATCAATTTCACAGCTTACTTTCCTTTGTAATGCTTCAATTCGATCTTCAAATGATCTTGAAGTATTGGCCACTATAAGAGTCTCATCAAGGTCAAAAACAATGCCAAGACATCTTAGGTTTAGCATGACAAGACATGACTCATAAAGTCCTGGTGCAACATTAAATCCCCAAAAACATGGAAGCAATTCATTTCTTCTAGAATGCATGGCTACCAAGTGTAGCTCATCTCCACCAAGTGAGATAACAGCTGTCTGCATATGAGTGCATAGCAGCATAGTCAACAACACATTCAGATGGAAGTAGAATAGAATCTTGATTAGGCCAGTAAATGTTACAGAATTTACTGATAAACTAAAATACATTTCAAGTCGATACTTATAACAAGATAATAAAATACATACATTAATACCATTAAAACTAATAAGATCACACACAATACGCAAAAAGAGCATAAATGCAAAGAAAATATGAATGCTGATAAGTATTTATGATGGGTTATATCAGAAAGTCAATAAAACCCTGCTCGTGCTTTAAATATACTTATGTATTGCCACATAATATCAAGAAAATTAACTAAACCAGTTTACAACGGCAGGCAGAAAAGAAAAAGAAACTGTTCTTCAAGAATATCCAAACGTCCTCTGTTTTAGAATTTCTTTAGGCAGATCATAATCAGAGGAAAAAACTATCACGTTTCCAGTCCAATTCATGAAGTAAATTAAAAGACAAGAGCCTTACTACAGATATGGTTTATTCTTCAGGACCATATTATTCCGAGAATAAATCATACTACAAGTGTATGTACCCCAACTTACTATTCAACCAAGAGCTCTCGCTTAAAAGTACCTACCATGGGTCCAAATTTGAGTTAAAACTGAAAGTTACAAGTCAAACGGTCCTTTCAAATATTATAAACTGGTTCTTGATTTGCATCACTTAGAAGTTAATTCCCACAACTGTAAATTATTAGACTCCTGCTACTATGAACTGATTTTATATTTATTATTCTTAGAAGTAAATTCCCAGAAATACAAATTATTACCCAGATCTGTCCTTGGTTGAGTTTTAAGAATTTAAAATACTATTTAATTTGTAATTTTCTTGCGTAACATCAAAGACAGTCCAAAATTCAGGGCGAATGAAAAAAAAAACAAAGAAGGAAAGAAAACCTAGCTTTAATGTGTGGGTTCTTCATCTAGTCAAAATCCAAAGTAAAAAAGAAAGCAGGAAAAATGTTGAAAGTTCTGATGTTAGGGTTTCTTTGAGAGTCTCATATGTGTCCACCAAAGTCCTCACAATAAAAGGTTTGCAGCTCAAATTAGGGTTTCAGTTGAGTTTAAAACTTTAATTTCAATTTCATGACGTCTTCTTTTTGTTAATCTGCTTATTCTGAAGTTGCGCAAATATACCTTGTTCTCCCTGAGACATGTAGAGTACAAAATATTCAGTTGCGAGTTGGAGTTGATGTTGCTACACTCCATTTTCAAGCAAACTCCAGTCGGTGGTGAAGTGATTGTGTGAAGAACAGCAAGTGGCGAGCATCTCTCACTTGGTGTTGAATAGTACGAAATTCTGATTTTTTCCTTCAATTTCTCTATCATGGTCAGATTCATCAGATGATGATTATAATAAACCACCACATCACCGAGTACTCTTTCACCATCATAAACAGCCACCACAGATTTATACATTTTTCCTTCAAAAAACAATTTGTTTGGAATATTAATATAAAAATAAAATAAATTGTCAGAAATTTTTAACGATAATCTCTTTCTCTCTCTCTTACAATTTACCCTTCGTCTTCTTCGATTTATTCGTGTTGTTGTTCAGTGTACAGATTCATATACATGCAGATCAATAATCACTAATCAATCATCAGATCTTTCCATTCGATTGATTTGATTCATCTTATGCGTCTCAATTTAAACACAAAAAATAAACATCACAAGTTATAACTGATCATGATCCGTTGTTTGAAAAAAAAAATTAGGGCAAGATTTGTTAGATCTGTGACGGAGATGGCGCAGTGATGAACGATCGGTACGTCACGAGTTTTAGATTTGGATTTTTAGATCTATTTGGGGGAGTTTTAGATGGATGTAGATAATCGCTGAACAAGAAACCCTAGATTAGATGCAGATGGTCGTGTTGCGTCTAGAAAGCTATGGTGCAATGTACGTTTGGGGGTGATGTCATATATAAGATGTGATGAGGGGTAGGGAGGCGCAGTTTTAGTTTAGGGTTAGCAATTTAAGGTCCCCGCCGTTGGTTTAGGTTAGCCTCCCTTCCTTCCCCTCTAAATATATCTTTCTATACGTAAACTTATAATTTTTTTTTGAACGCCCAAACTAAAGTGACTCGTCATTCTACCTTCAGTTATTGTTCTGATTGATAGCTACAATTGATTCCTCAATCTCCGATTTTGAGACACGTGTGCCCTCAGATACGCGAGAACCGGATGGAATCTGTAAACCATCGCCGCCACTAGGTTCGAACCCAGGATTAAAGCCTTGATTCGTTCCTTTACCTGGATATCCATTAAATTGCATCCAGCAAGGTTCAAACCCGATACCTTCACTTTGGGAGGGTGAACCCTTACCAGTTGAGGCAATTTTTCAGAAAGATGTTTTAGTAAGGGAAAATCACGAAAATAGCTCTTTGACTCGTCAAAAAAACGAAAATAGCCATTGACCAAAAAAATCACATTTCTAGCCTTTGACCAAAAAAAATCGTTGATTGGGCGATTATGCATGGAATAAAATCGCTGACTTGTCTGTTGGATTCCACCATCAGCAATGTGTTTGTCCTAGTCAGTGATATTTTCATAGTGAGCCAGCGATTAAACATTATCTCCGGATCGCTGACATGAAATTACATTTTAAATATTTAAGCCTTAAATATGAGTCAGCGATTTTTACATTAAGTCAATGATTTTATCCCCCCATAATATCGCTGGCGTGGACAATAAAGAAAAAATTCAAAATTTTAAAAAGTTGAAATTTAAGAATTATAATAATTGTGTAGAAAATTAAATAAGAAAATAATATTTAAGATAATATTATTATTAATATTAAAAATTATACAAAAAATCAAAAATATTATACAGTAAATTAAAAATTAGTTTTTAAGAAGATAAATTATTAATATTTAATATAGTAAAATATTAAAGTATAAATTATTAACATTGAAGAGTTGTACAAAAAATTAAAAACAATATTTTAGATAAGAAATTTTAACGTATAAGAATTATAAAAAAATTAAAAAACTAGTATTATTAAAGTATGAATTATTAAAATTTAAAAAAACTAATAAAAATAAAAAAATTCGTTAGTTATTATATATTTTTTAAAAATTCAAGAGATATTTTTTATTTTCATTTTAATAATTTTTTTGGCCAAAATTTTTCCCAAGGCGATTTTTTAGTGAATCTAGGCGATATGTGGGGTTTCTAGGCGATTTGATGAGACAACTGAGACACCGTATATTCCCAAGGTGATATTACGTTATTCTATGCGATCAGATGTGACAGTATTATCACTCGGGTACAAATTTGTATTCCATATGCGATATTACGTGCCTCGAGGCGATCAGATGTGACTAAAAAATCTCTTAGGTACGAATTTGTCTTCTCGAGGAGATATTTAGCTTCCCTAGGTGATTTTTCGCTTCCCTAGCCGATACTTATATTTTCTAGACGATTTTATGTAGGTAGATTACACTCATGACTTGTCAAATCCGAACACCTTTTTTTATTTCCGAATGTGACAGTTTTTTTATATATATGAGGAGATTTTCATGAATCTAGAATCGCCCACTTACTTCACTATCTCTCAAGAATTTTGTCACGTTTTTTTTGTCTATTGGAGTTTAATGGCAAACTTGGTAAGTTTACTCTTTATTTATTATATTCTTTATATTATACAAGATATTACATATTCATTAAATTAACGTTATTTTTAATGATTATTTTTCAGGAATTTTACCCTGGTCATGCTACAGTAAGATGTAATATGAAAGTTATACATTGATATCAGACAAGTTGTCTCAAAATTCTAATAGATTAATGATTTTCAGTGAGACTTGTTTTGGGAATTGGCTGAAATGCAAATGTACGAGTAGCGAGCCGGCACTAATTCGCATGATGCTACAAACGCAAATATTAAGTCCGGCTCCTGAATTGGGCATTAACTTTTTTGCTGGCAGTCAAAATTTAACATTTGGACCACATGAATTTTGTCTAATAATTGGTATACTATTCGGTGAACAAACCCCCGACATTACTGTACGGGGCAAGTCATTTGTGGATAGGCTAGTAGGCGAAAAAAATCACAATTTAACGATAGGCGACTTGTTATATCTTTTTAGGAATCACCTTGACATTCTTGATGTTGTTGATGCTGTTAGGGTTTGTTTATTGTTGTTGGTTGAACATGGTTTTAAGGGACGTGAAGGAAAAAATTTCGTTGATAAAACCATGTTGTATCTAGTTAATGATATGGACGCATTGAGTGCATATCCATTGGGTTCTTATCTATGGACAAATACATATCCATACATTCATGATGCCCTGCAAAAAAATGCGAGACAAAATCGTAAACATATGTTAAATTACAGCTTGAAAGGATTCTGTTGGGCATTTAAGGTTAATTATTGCATCTATGATATTTGAATATATTTTTGATTTCGTATGTAAAATAAAGTGATATAATATTTATTTTTATTTTTCGATGTGGATACATGAAATATTTCCAGAATTTGAAATGTTTGTTGGTCGGATTGGTTCATTTCCAAGATGTTTAGGGTGGCGAAAATCACCTCGAATTACTTGGGAAAAAGCCCAACCAATTTATCGTCAGAGTTTCATGGTTAGTGTTACATAATTATTTTAAATTTTCAAATTTATTTTAATATATATGTTTTTGTTTAATAAAAATGTATTACGTATTTTTCAGGAAGGTTGCTCTCCAGTAAACTTGATTTCTGCTATGCTTGAAATAAATCAGCCTTATTATAGGTGTAGCTGTTATTTTTGGGGTGAGATTGCGTCGGTTGACAATATTGGAAACGAGATGCCAACCTCCAATACTATCCCTCCTCAATTCACGACTCATGAATGCGAGTTTAAAAATAATGATTGTTTAAACATTATAAATAATAAAATGAATTATATGAGGCGTGAAAATACCACAACTGACGAAGTTCTTCAAAAGACTTATGATCTTGTGCAGGTACGAATTGTCAAATTAGGTATATTGTTATATTGTTCAGGAAAATTTTATTAATCTTATTATTATGTTTTATTTTGTAAACAGAAAGTGGAGACGTTTACAGATCAAAGTCGCTTGAAGGAAGTGATTAATAAATTAATTGTAATAATTAGCAGTATTTATTTTGATTAATTATTTTTATACTTGTTAAAACACAACAATTTTTTGGTTTAGGAAAAATCTTTAAGCAACACAAATCGAGCCACAACAAGCAACTACAATGTTGTAAAGTCTCCTGAATATCTATTCACAACAATGAACGAGACAAATAACTTTAAAGATCTGTTCACTCCCATTGGTGAAAATCAATTTATTCAACAGGAAACTCATATCGAAACTCCATCTGTAGTAGAATTAAGTGTTGAAGTAAATAACTTTTCTTTAATTATTTTTCAAACATTTGTCCTTCATACTTGTTAATTGTTATATGTAAACATTGTTTTTTAAATATATTTTACAGGAAATTCCATTGGCTCAACGTAGGGGAAAGAGGGTTACAAAGCCATCTGCAGTGTTGCTTTCACCATTTGGGGTTATTTCAAGCCACCTAATTTAAAGAAAAAACAAAACTTTGGCTTAAAAGAGGTTATCGATTTGTATAAAAGTGGCATGTGTTGTACTACAGCCCTTATTGACAGTGCAAAACTAACCCCTAAGTTTTGGAGAAGTGTGACACCCTAGTCACTTTCATGTCACATTCGGACATTTTACACCAATATTTAATAAACTACGTTAGGTTCCAGTAAAAACTTTCGTGTTTTACACCCCTGTAAACATACTATTTACTAACACCTGTTAAAACAAAGTTTACGTATGTTTACTGTAACATCAGTGCCGAAACCGTCACTGGAACAGTGATCTTAAACAGTAACATGAACAGTAACAGGTACGAACTATATACATTTCAATACATTTCATATTCATATCAGTTATCATTATCATTTTGAGTTATCAAACAACAAGTTCTTAAACATTTAACAGAAACAAAGTTTAGAACAATGGTTCTTGAGTCAGATAATTACCTGGCAACACAGAACCATCATGGGTTTTGGTTGTTAGGACTTATTATATATAAACGTATGTGAGGCTTAAAGAACAAAACACACGAATATTGTTATGTGAATGCTAAATCGACGGGTTATTCGTATAGGTGACGATCTATACGAATATATCTGAAAGTTTAACGTTCTGAATGATATTCTTTAATTAGAAAACAAGATTGAAAAGTACAGTTATCGTCGTGTTCGTACGAGTGACGATTCGAACGAATGCGCGCGACAACCGTGCGTTTCGATTAAACAGTAAATCATATTTTAAAATTTAAAATAAATAAAAGATAGTCGTTAATTTACTAGGAATAACCACTTAGAATAATTAAATAAATCCTATTTTTATGAACCGTATCGTTTCATCGCGAAAACCTTGTGAAATGACATTTTACGCGAGACCGAGCGAGACCGAACTACCGGGTGTTCTAAACCAATTAATGTGGCATTAATTACCCAAACAACCACCACTAAGACCCATTTCTCCTCCTCATTTTCGTCCACCATCTTTCTCTCTCTAAAAAGTGTGTTCTCCACCTTCTCTCTAGAAGATCTCACTCGTTTCAAGCCGGATTCGAGTATATTTGGTGTCAAAGCGACCATCTCATCGAGTAGATCACAGAAGTACAAGAAGTTTGAGCGTTCATCCGTGAAATTTGAGGTAAATAACCATTTTATTTTCGGTTTTATAGTATATCACGAACCCTTTAGGTTGTTGATGTTCTAACCGGTCTAGACACTCATAAAACACTTAGATGAAGACTTGTAAGTCACTAGGGAGTCCTAGGAATGTGTTTGTAACAGATTGTATCGAAGAAGAAGATGAAGACACAGGTTTGTGAAAGGCATTAACCGGCCGAACCTAGCATCTTGCAGCCGAACCTTCTTCGGGAATGGCCAACTAGGGACGAACCTTGGGCACCGAACCCTGCTGGCCTGCGACGAACCTGTGCTTCTGGCTCACGAACCCTGGACCCTGCTGGCCTGCGACGAACCTGTGCTTCTGGCTCACGAATCCTAGGGTGGCGAACCCTAGGATTCACGAACCTATTTTGCCGAACCAGATAGGGACCGAACCCTACTTAGCCGAAGCCATGGGGACAATGAACCAGGCATGGCCGAACCTTGGCCATGCAAACCTTAGTAGACACGAACCATTAGAGCCGAACCCTGTGTTAGTGTAGCCGAACCATCAAGACCACGAACCAATTCTCTTTCGGCCGAACCTTCCCTCATCATAGCCGAACCCTAAGGGTTCGTTGGTGTTGAAATGTTAGCCGAACCCAAGGAGTTTGCCTCAAAAGGTTCGCTGCTCCTTGAGGATACCGAACCTAAAATGTTATCAAATTAGAGTCGTGATGGACTAAGGGCTATGAATTTAAGTATAAGAATCACGGGAATGTACATGCGAGAACTCGAAGGCGAGAAACGAGCTAAGGATACATGCATGCATGAAATAAGTTGTGTGTATCTTGTGCATGGACCAATAAGTAGGGTTATTAATGGATATGGGTTTCATGAAACACAATAACACATCAATATAAAGGTTAACCTCTATTAATTTAGTCTAACACATGTGAAAGATTTCCAAGAACTCATGTGGATCAAAAATCAAAGTTTTGTAATCAATTCGAAATCAAAGATCTTCAATTGGGCCTAAGTATGCCCAATGGGGCTTAATTAAACCCATCACATATTAAAGGTTTATTTAAACTCAGGTAATGATGTTTTAATAAAAGTCTTATGATTATCTTGTTAGGAAATTGTTGTAAATGGATAATATAATTGTCTGGATTTGAACTAAATACAAAGGAAACTCTGCCCAAATTTTGTAAAAATTTAAATGTAAGTTGCTATAATTAATTATGGGATTAGGGCACAAGTGGGTAAATGAGTTAGATTTATTAGATTAAACCATAGAGGCACTTAGTATTAGGACACTTAGATACACACACCGAGACCAAACCTTAGACGCGACGACTAATACGCATACTTATAGTATCCGAATTTATTTAAAACAACTCAGGAACCGAAGATACTTAGCCTACAAACAAGAGTGCGCATTCTGTGGTAGTATATTAAACATCAACACAGGTGAGTTCATTGCCCCTTTTTTTAACATTTTGTTTTAAAACGCGGGGCTGAGAAGCATGCGTAAACTGTCTGCTTAAATTGTTTACTTAAATGCTTTTATTTAACATATGTTTTATATGTAAATTATTAACCTAGAATCATGTCTAGGTGAATTTTATGCAGGTTTTACTAAATTCATCTACTTATAATTTAAGTGGATAATTGGGTTAAACTAAACATTTCAACTAATCAAACAAAACATTTTGACGAATCAAGTGGGTGATTTCAACGAATCAAACAAAACATTTTGACAAATCAAGTGTGTGAGTTCAACGAATCAAACGAAATTATTTTGACAAAACAAGTGGGGAAGTTCAACGAATCAAACGAAACTATCTTTGCAAAGTTAATATTCGATGTTCAACAAATCAAGTGTTTGATGAACAAAGAATCAAGAGTACCTTTGATCAACGAATCTAGTATTCCATGATCAACGAATCAAGTACGTCTTGTGACAGAATCAGACGAATCAATAAATCATTTTCAAGGGAAAGTCTGGAAATATCAGAGATAACATATGCCAACACAACGAATCAAGAACGAAACAAGAAATCCTACATTTCAAGAAGTCTTAGCTAGACCGTTTGATTTGTAGGTCATATGTTTGATGATATTTACAGAATTCCCTAACTGCTAAGTACCTTGATTGACAAACTAGTACACTCGAGTTGACCAAGGCCCAATCATTAGGACTTAGATTTTATTAAATGTTTATTTATTTATTTAATTAAGCATTTATAACTGTTTCTACAATTGCTGTGGTTGATCATATTGTGTGATGAACTTATGGAATCAACATGGATTCCAAATGATTGTAATTACAGGGACAAAGAACAGAAGTATTTTTGGGTTTAAATGAGAAGGGTAAAAATGCTTAACTATTATTAACAACAGTGTCATATACGGATTAGTATGTGGTGGGACGGTGGCTGGGCGGGCGGTAAGTTCGACCCTACATATGCCCTATATATAAGCATACCGATCCGGATATTACATGTGGAGTTAATGAGGTTAAGGTTTTTACCAAAAGAGGTTTACAAATCATTTTCAAATTCTAAACTATATGAACTCACCAACCATGTGTTAACTTTATTTTGCATGACTTCTCAGGTGATAAACAGGTCAACTAAGAAGCTTATGCTTTTGGACTACGACTTCAGATAGAAGACTTAGTATTTTTGGGACCTGCATAATTTTTGGAAACATCATTATACAATTATTTTGTATATCTTGGGCAGTTACAAGATAGTTATTTTATGATGTTTATGATATATTTACATTGTTAAATTATGAACGATTTGGATGTAATTTAACTTTGTAATTCTATTTTATTTAGCATTTCTTATTTATATCATGTGCAATGTAAACAATCTGATCACTTTGATTATCACTCACGATATCGCGCCCCGAGAACCTTCCGTCCGACGGGGACTCCGATCCAACCCCGCCGGCTCGGGGTGTGACATGTGTTGTACTACAGCCCTTATTGACAGTGCAAAACTAACCCCTAAGTTTTGGAGAAGTGTGACACCCTAGTCACTTTCATGTCACATTCGGACATTTGACACCAATATTTAATAAATTACGTTAGGTTTCAGTAAAAACTTTAGTGTTTTACACCCCTGTAAACATACTATTTACTAACACCTGTTAAAACAAAGTTTACGTATGTTTATATACTCCACAAAATATTTATTACACTAAAGTTACACAACTGTTTGGTTATTAAAATTTAAAACCATCATACGAGCCTTCACGTTCGATTCCCGATCACCATCACCGCTCACCTAACTTCTTTGTACCTGTAAACACCACATTTAAATTCACCATTAGTTCGTTAGAACTAAGTAAGATTACCCTACTATTTCACCAAGTGTATTCCATAATACCATATGGATACACTAATGAGGTTCCAAATAAAATTTGACAACAATATTCAACCACATACAAAACGATTTACTAACGGGTCGTTTTCACCCAAAATCCTCAATATATCTTCCATTCATACACAAACATTATAATTTAACATAACACCTATATACGCACACAAAAATTCCAGTTGTGCATCATATTTCCCAAAAGTCAAAATTAAACAATTTGACTCTTGAATTTGTTTAATGTCTACATTCTTGTAGGTTATCATTTGTTCACACACCTTGTGAATATGTTTCATTGGAATTGCAAGTCTTATGTTCACACACCTTGTGAATCAAATCATGCATAATACCAATTCAATGCCTACACAGTTGTAGATCACCTTTTCGTTCACACACCTTGTGAATCAATTATATTGGAATTGCAAGTCTTATGTTCACACACCTTGTGAATCAAAGCATGCATATTTCCAATCCACCATTTGTTCACACACCTTGTGAATCAATTACATTAGAATTGCATGTCTTATGTTCACACACCTTGTGAATCAGCATGCACATTTTCAATTTAACATCTACACATTTGTAGATCACCACATGTTCACACACCTTGTGAATCATTCAACCACAATAACCACAATCATTATTATCCATTTCAATCAACTCAACTAATCATGTATATGTGCTAAATGCACAAACACTTGTAGTGTAGACGCATCCCGTCCTACAACTACAAGTTCAATCAAATAGGTAACTTACCTCGATTTGGAGAGTTATCAACAATCTCCAACTCTTTTACAGGCCTTATAGAACTAGATTCACCTCCTCTTACTATTATATATTCATATATAACAAGATTTAACAACATGAACAGAAAACTTGTGTTATTTATATATCTAATTCATTTGACCTGTTTCACTCTTCGTATTCAATTAAAACCTCATTGAGACTTTTATCAACAATCCATGTGTAGAAATTTATCTACACATGTTCTTAATCATATTTAAATTATCAAACCTTCATATTTTGAAATCCATTGCTTGACTTTCATCATCCACACCTAGTTGTACACCACACGTATACAACTAGTTCCAATACGCCCAACACCCATACATACTGTAACATCAGTGCCGGACGCGTGCCGGAACAGTGATCGTAACAGTAAACATGTACAGTGATTCAGGTACACATTTCGTTAAACTATGTTTAGACTATTTATACATTTGATTAGCATGAAACTATTATACGATTGTCTGAATCTGATTTAAACTTTCGAGTTTAACAGTCAGAAAACATGTCGGACAACACAGTGTTGAAAAACAAATACTTGATGTGATATTAGTTGCCATAAACGTATGTGAGGTGAAACAAAACAAAACCTTAATGGTTATTGTTGCAGAATGCTAAACCGACGAGTTGTTCGTATAGGTGACGATCTGTACGAATAATTCTGATAGTTTAACGTTCTGAAATAATGACTTAACAGTAGAAAACAAGAATCAGAAAGCCAAACCATCGACGTGTTCGTTCGAATGACGATTCGAACGAATACGCGAGATGGTGACGCGATCTGATGAAACGATAATGAAAACGAATAACGACACGAACGATCATAAATTTAAAGAAATATTATATTTCTTATTTTACAATTTTGAAACTCATCATAAAATAATTTTTCTTTAACTATTTTAATTTAAATCGCGAACAAATTATTTAAACGCGAAAAATTAAACGAAACGCGTAAACTATTAAAATTCGATATTTAATTATACGTAACGATATTTTATATAAGTTCTAATGATATTTATAATTTAGTTATCCTAGGATAAACTCTTTTTAATTTATTTACGAAAAACACGCGTAAAGTGCCGGATACGCGACGAGATTACAAACCGAGCAACCGAAACGAACCCGAACCACCTCGGGGTATATAAACCTTTGATGAGTGCATTTATTTCATTTTCACAAAACCCTTTCTCTCTCAAAAACCCACTCCCGTTCGTTTCTCTCTCTAGCACAAAAACCACCATTAACACACTTCGAAGCTTCATATCTTGCTCAAAACTCCACCGATTTTCGTGATTCTTGCGCCTAAACGACCATCTTGAAGCCCTCTACACGAAAGTACAACTCATCTGAGCTTTGGTCCAGCCGATTTTGAGGTATGAACGAGAGAACATCACGAAAAATTAGGGTTTTCATTTTATTGTTTTGTTGTAGTTCGAACCAGTCCCTTAAACGGTTAACCACGGTTGCTCATGGACCACACAAGCATTCTGGAACCTTCACGTTGGTTAAAAAAAGTATAGCAACGATCAGAATCGAAGAAGACGACGATGGTGATAAACACGAACCAGGGTTCGTGAGGGATCTCTTCGCCGAACCCTTCAGCAGGGTTATGGTCACGAACCTGTTGTTACTGCGAAGCTACCCACTGCCCACGAACCCTACTTCCAGGTGACGAACCTTCTGATGATGCCGAACCATTGATAGATTAGCCGAACCCACCCTCATCTTGGAGCGAACCATGTATGTTTCAGCTAGTGGCGAACCCTCGGCAACACCCCAGCGAACCCTTGAGGACCAGACTCACCGAACCTTTTTGTTAAACCTCAGCCGAACCTTAAGACCAATATGACCGAACCTACTTTCTGGAATCAAAATGGTTCGCTGCCATTGTTGCTAAATCGGACGATTTCATGTGGCCACTTTGATCTCATGGCCCAGCCGCCCCATATGTGGCCCAAATAGCCTTGCCAAGTAAATTCCAATTGGCCCATTTAAATTACTGGCCCAATTCCTCTAAGGAGCCCACACAATCGGTCCAACAGCACTCATTGCAGCCCAGTAAACCCTTGGCCCAACAGTATTAAGCCGGCCCAATATGGTTATCAAGTCCAAATCATTTTGTCTTGGGCCACCTATTCGGTCCATGGAATTGTTAGCCCAATAAGTCTTCGGCCCATTGTGACTAATCTAACCCAATAATAAATCGGTTTAAAGGAGGATAATTAGCCACACGCAATGGTTTGGTCCAAGCCCTTTAATCGGCCCAAGAGCCTATGTCCGGCCCAATTACGCTCTGTTGGTCATTTGCTTTGTTTCGGCCCACCTAAACCTTAACCGGCTCATGTGAAACCGGCCCAAGGCCCGCATCATTCATAATGTAATCAATTGGGCTTAAGGCCCACTAATTAGGCCCAATATTATCATAAATAGTTCAATGGGTTATCCGGCCCAATTAATTATGAATCAATGAAAACTTATGAATAAACAAGGTAAACGATGAAAAATCATGTTAATGGTATAAACCTTTTGTTTGTTATGAAATGATAACAAGTTTTAAACAAGTTACATGAAGGTCTTAAAAGCCGTAAACAAATGACAACTTGTGATTTATGAACAAGTAGGACATCCTTAACAAAGAAGAAATGGAGCCGGATAACAAACAAGATCCGTAAGCGTTAGCCAACTTTAGGGCTAACACTAACACTTACACGCACAACAAATTCTTATAAACTTATACTTATAAGTTACAACCTTATGAAATCAATACAGGAGCTTGAACATCATAACAAGTGCAAACAAAGAGAGAGCGCATTCTTATTCTATTTAGTCAATCACTTCGGACCTAAGGTGAGTTCATTGTCCCCTTTCAAACTTATTTGTTTTACTTCGGGACTGAGAAGCATGTTAAACATTTTTATTGAAATGTTATTTAATGCTTTAAACATAAACATGATTGCTTATGATGGAAATCTTTACTTTAAGCTTGATGCTTAAAATCAATTGTTGGTTACTTGATACCATTACATGATACTTGATGCAAATACATGAGACTTAGTACAGTTACATGTGACATGATACAAATACATGATACTTGATTCAATTACATGAGACTTGATACAAATACATGATACTTGATTCAAATACATGAGACATGATACAAATACATGATACTTGATTCAATTACATGCGATGTGATTCAATTACATGAGACATGATACAAATACATGATACGGGATTCAATTACATGAGACTTGATACTATTACATGCTACTAGGCCATCATACATGTATCTAACCATAGGCTACGTAATTGCTGAACGTCTGGTATTCCAGAGCTTGTACCTATGGGGTGAGATACATGTAATAACATAAACGTAATGATACTCAGCTATTACCTGGTTATAAGGGACATGTAATTGCTAAACTACTGGTATTCCAGAGCTTTTGTCGGCTTATATGAGGTATGTAAAGGCTAAACATGAAAGTATCGATTCTAAGCTATTACCTGGTTATAAGGGACACGTAATTGCTAAACGTCTGGTATTCCAGAGCTTGTGTCGGCTTATATGAGGTATGTAAAGGCTAAACATAAACGTAACGTTACGGAGCTATTACCTGGTTATAAGGGACATGTAATTGCTGAACGTCTGGTATTCCAGAGCTTTTGTCCGCTTATAAGAGGTATGTAAAGGCTAAACATGAACTTGTTGAATGCTAAGCTGTTATCTATATAAGAGACATGTAATTGCTAAACTACTGGTATTCCAGAGCTTTTGTCTGCTTATAGGAGATATGTAAATGCTAAACTATGTGTGTGTGAATCTATGATGCTTGATAACATGATGAGAAACTAACACGTACGAATACATTAGACATGAAAACATTGAAACAGATAACAAAGGCTTGATGAGGATTGAGTTGTGTGGTAGGTAAAATGCTTAATTATTATTAACAACAATGTCATATCCGGGTTAGTATGTGGTGGGATGTTGGCTAGGGCTTGTTCCCTTACATATGCCCTATATATAAGCATACCGACTTGGATATTACAGGTGGAGTTAATGAGGTTAAGGTTTTACCGAAGGAGGTTTGTGAAACTATTTTTAAACTTATAAACTATATGAACTCACCAACCGTTGTGTTGACTTGATCTTTTTACATGCTTTCTCAGGTGAAGAACAGGTTTAATCTTAAGCTTTTGGGATATGCATACTAGGCTGCTCAGTTAGAGGACCTAGTAGACTTTTGGGAAGCACAACTTTTGTTGATGACACATGTTACTTTTGATATCTTGTACATATACAAGATATATACATTATTCTTTTGGTTAGGTTTACTTAGTTAAATTGCAGAACATTGCTATTGTAATTTAACTTTGTAATCCTACATATCATTTGATTGTGCTTTAGATATTCTTAAACGTTGATGCTATGTAAACAATCTGATCATCATGATTATCATCCACGATATCACGCCCCGGGAACCTTCCGCCCGGCGGGGACTCCGATCCAACCCCGCCGGCTCGGGGTGTGACAGATTGGTATCAGAGCTCAAGGTTATAGAGAATAATAGGTCACTTACTAAAACGGTTTGGCCTAGACTATAACTTAGGGACCCTCATGTAGAGAACTTAAGACTTAAGTTTGCATTACGTTTTCTGCATTCGATCATTGCACTAACCAAATTCTTTTGGTTACGATCAGAATGCCGCCGAGAAAACAGCCTACTCCACAAGTTTCTGCTCCTCACTCTTCGACTCCTACACCACCAGATTCACCACCGCCACCTCCTCCTCCTCCGCACTCTCCACCACCAGGCTCAAGCAATACACCGACACTGGATCCTGCTACTATCGCGTTGGCTACGCTACTGAGTACTCAACTGACAAGCCAACTGAAAGAGGTCATCCCAGAGATGATAAACAGGATTCAAGGACAAGGCAACACTTCTGGACACACTACAGGCGAGGCTAGTGGAAACACTGGTCATACATCTGATTGCTCCTACAAATCCTTTGTAGGATGCAAACCTCCTAGTTTTACCGGAGTTGAAGGAGCTGTTGGACTGATCCAATGGCTTGAGAAAATGGAAAATACTTTGGATATTAGCGGTTGTCCAGAACATCACAAAGTTCGCTATGCAGCTGGTTCTTTCAGCAAGCGAGCTTTGACTTGGTGGAACGCACAGATAAGAGCAAAGGGAAGAGATGAAGCAATGGCGATGCCCTGGGCAGAATTCAAACTTCTTCTGAGGAATGAGTTTTGCCCGAAACATGAACTACAACAACTGGAGATTGAGCTCTCGAATCATGAGATGAAGGGAGCTGATCATATGACTTTTACCAACCGTTATCATGAACTGGTAGCCCTGGTGCCAGAGATGGTGCCAACCTTGGAAAAGCTAATTGATCGCTATGTAGCAGGACTACCTTCATGTATACAAAGCGTTGTACTGGGTTCATATCCTGCTACTTTGGAGTCAGCCATTTCCCTCTCTGCTAAGCTTACCAAGGTAATGGTAAAGTCTGGAGTCTTGAAAGATGATGCTGGAAAAGCCAAAGAAACAACATCGAAGAAGCCCGAGTACCATCAGAAAAAGAAACAAAAGGTTGTCAAGAACTATGCGGCCGTCACCCCACTGAGACAGGCAACTGCAGCACCTGTCAACCCTGCTATTAGGGGTTATGGAGGGGAATATCCCCAGTGCGCAAACTGCAAGTATCATCATCCTGTTGGTGCTCAATGCAGGAAGTGCACGAATTGTGGCCGGTTTGGCCACTGGGTTAACAAGTGCCGAGTTGCTGTAAACCAGGCCACTAACACCGCAGCAAGAGCACTACCTCCACCACCACCACAGGACCCAATCAACAACAACAGAGGATGCTACAACTGTGGGGAAATGGGTCATTTCTCTCGCAACTGTCCTAAGAAGGTGCAACCAGGAGCACAAGCACCTAGAGGACGAGCTTTTGTCATTGGAGCCAATGCTGCACGTCAGGACCCTAATGTGGTCACTGGTACATTTCTTTTACATGACTCTTATGCATCCATATTATTTGATACTGGTGCAGACCAGAGTTTTATTTCATCTGATTTTGCACGACAACTTAGTCTTACTGAGGACACTTTAGACTCCCCTTACATTATTGAAGTAGCTAATGGGAAACAAGTTACGGTTAGCACTATACTTAGGAACTGCCCACTTACACTTATAGATCATACATTTTCCATCGACTTGTTGCCGATGGAGTTGGGCAGTTTCGATATCATCGTGGGAATGGATTGGCTCTCACTCAATCGAGTGGAAGTTATCTGTTCCGAGAAGCTACTTCGGATTCCAATAACGGATGATCGTGTATTGGAAGTTCGAGGGGATCAAGCCAAGAGAAACGTAAAGATCATATCATGCATAAAAGCGCGTAAGTGTCTGCAAAAGAAGTGCATAGCATTCTTGGCTCATGTGGTGGAGAAAGACAAAGACAAGAAAACATTACAAGACGTACCGATAGTGAGAGAATATCCTGAGGTGTTTCCTGAAGATCTACCTGGGTTGCCTCCTGTGCGACCAGTGGAGTTTCGTATCGATCTGATTCCTGGAGCAACGCCTGTTGCTAAATCTCCTTATAGGTTAGCACCTTCGGAGATGCAGGAGTTATCTAACCAACTACAGGAACTGCTTGATAAAGGTTTCATCCGCCCGAGCTACTCACCTTGGGGAGCTCCGGTTCTGTTCGTGAAAAAAAAGGATGGATCCTTTCGGATGTGCATAGACTACAGAGAGCTAAACAAACTAACCATCAAGAATCGGTATCCGTTACCGAGGATTGATGACTTATTTGATCAATTGCAAGGAGCTCAGTACTTTTCGAAAATCGATCTACGTTCCGGATACCATCAGCTTAGAGTACAAGACGAAGACATACCCAAGACGGCGTTTCGTACCAGGTATGGGCATTACGAGTTCATGGTGATGCCTTTTGGTTTGACGAATGCACCTGCGGTTTTCATGGACCTCATGAACCGTGTGTGTAAGCCGTACTTAGATCAATTTGTTATTGTTTTCATTGATGACATATTGATTTATTCTAAAAGCAAGGCAGAACACGAGCAACATCTGAGAACGATCTTGGAACTGTTAAAGGAAGAGAAACTCTATGCCAAATTCTCTAAGTGTGAGTTTTGGTTAAAAGAGGTTCAATTCCTAGGCCATGTTGTTAACAGTGAGGGAATTCATGTTGATCCTGCCAAGATTGAAGCAATAAAAGATTGGGACACTCCGAAGACACCTACGGAGATACGTTCTTTTCTAGGCTTAGCAGGTTATTACAGAAGGTTTATCTCGAACTTTTCTAAGATAGCTCTGCCACTCACGAAGCTAACACAGAAAAGCGAACCGTTCATTTGGGAACAAAAACAAGAAGAAGCCTTTCAGACATTGAAACAAAAGCTATGTGATGCTCCGATCTTATCTCTCCCAGATGGTTGTGATGACTTTGTTGTTTATTGTGATGCATCCCATCAGGGACTTGGCTGTGTGCTTATGCAGCGGGACAAAGTCATTGCCTACGCTTCGAGACAATTAAAGATTCATGAGAAGAACTACACAACTCATGATCTGGAACTGGGAGCAGTGGTGTTTGCACTGAAGATCTGGAGGCATTACTTATATGGAACCAAGTGTACCATATTTACAGATCACAAAAGTCTACAACACATATTCGATCAGAAGGAACTCAATATGCGACAGCGACGTTGGGTTGAGCTTCTAAATGACTATGACTGTGTGATTAAGTACCATCCGGGCAAGGCAAACGTTGTTGCTGATGCCTTGAGCCGGAAGGAACGGGTCAAACCCTTGCGTGTCAGAGCAATGGGAATGACTGTGCAGACAAGTTTACACGATCACATTAAGCAAGCACAACAGGAAGCAATTGAACGAGGAAACTTGAAGAAAGACTTAGATTGCGGTGTGGAGAAACATTTGGAAACAAAACCCAATGGACTTGTTTACTTCAAGGATCGTATCTGGATTCCTGCAGTAGATGAGTTAAGAAAACTTATTTTTGATGAAGCACACAAGACCAAGTACTCTGTGCATCCCGGTGCTGATAAAATGTACCAAGACTTACGTGCATTCTATTGGTGGCCGGGTATGAAGAAAGACATCGCTGAGTATGTTAGTAGATGCCTTACGTGTGCTAAGGTGAAGGCGGAACACCAGAAACCATCTGGTTTGCTGGAACAGCCTGAAATACCACTATGGAAGTGGGAACAGATAGCTATGGACTTTGTTACCAAGCTACCCCGCACTTCCAGTGGACATGATACTATTTGGGTTATCGTTGATCGATTAACCAAGTCTGCTCATTTCTTGCCAATGCGAGAAACTTACACGATGGATAAACTAGCGAAGCTTTACATCGACGAGATAGTGGTACGCCATGGTGTGCCATTGTCTATCATTTCAGATCGTGATAGCAGATTTACATCAAGGTTCTGGCAATCGTTGCAGAAATCTCTAGGGACGCAATTAAACTTGAGTACGGCTTATCATCCACAAACGGATGGTCAAAGCGAACGTACTATCCAAACCCTGGAGGATATGTTAAGAACTTGTGTTCTAGACTTTGGTGGTAATTGGGATTCCCACTTGCCACTAATCGAGTTCTCCTACAACAACAGTTATCACAGCAGCATCGGTTGTGCCCCATTCGAGGCTCTTTATGGTCGCAAATGTCGGTCACCGATCTGTTGGTCAGAAGTGGGAGACAATCGTATCACCGGGCCAGAACTTATTCAAGAAACTACAGACAAGATTGCTCAGATACAACAAAGACTACAAGCGACACGAAGTAGACAAAAGAGCTATGCTGATAAACGGCGTAAGCCGTTGGAATTCCAAGTGGGAGATCGTGTTATGCTTAAGGTTTCTCCTTGGAAAGGCGTAGTCCGTTTTGCAAAGAAAGGCAAACTAACACCACGATACGTAGGACCGTTCGAAATCATCGAACGTATTGGTCCTGTAGCATACAGATTGAACTTACCGGATGAACTTAGTGGTGTACATGACGTGTTTCACGTCTCAAACTTGAAGAAATGCCTTGCTGATGAAACTCTTATCATACCAATTGAAGAAATACAATTGGATGAAAACTTACGTTTTGTTGAAGAACCATTGGAGATTATGGATCGTAAAGTCAAGCAACTGAGACGAAGTCGTATTCCTATCGTTAAAGTTCGTTGGAACTCAAAGCGCGGACCTGAGTTTACTTGGGAACGTGAAGACCACATGAGAAACAAGTATCCCCAACTCTTTGCCGAGGAAGTCGTACCGAATAACGAGTCTTAAATTTCGGGACGAAATTTCTCTAACAAGGGGAGACTGTAACATCAGTGCCGGACGCGTGCCGGAACAGTGATCGTAACAGTAAACATGTACAGTGATTCAGGTACACATTTCGTTAAACTATGTTTAGACTATTTATACATTTGATTAGCATGAAACTATTATACGATTGTCTGAATCTGATTTAAACTTTCGAGTTTAACAGTCAGAAAACATGTCGGACAACACAGTGTTGAAAAACAAATACTTGATGTGATATTAGTTGCCATAAACGTATGTGAGGTGAAACAAAACAAAACCTTAATGGTTATTGTTGCAGAATGCTAAACCGACGAGTTGTTCGTATAGGTGACGATCTGTACGAATAATTCTGATAGTTTAACGTTCTGAAATAATGACTTAACAGTAGAAAACAAGAATCAGAAAGCCAAACCATCGACGTGTTCGTTCGAATGACGATTCGAACGAATACGCGAGATGGTGACGCGATCTGATGAAACGATAATGAAAACGAATAACGACACGAACGATCATAAATTTAAAGAAATATTATATTTCTTATTTTACAATTTTGAAACTCATCATAAAATAATTTTTCTTTAACTATTTTAATTTAAATCGCGAACAAATTATTTAAACGCGAAAAATTAAACGAAACGCGTAAACTATTAAAATTCGATATTTAATTATACGTAACGATATTTTATATAAGTTCTAATGATATTTATAATTTAGTTATCCTAGGATAAACTCTTTTTAATTTATTTACGAAAAACACGCGTAAAGTGCCGGATACGCGACGAGATTACAAACCGAGCAACCGAAACGAACCCGAACCACCTCGGGGTATATAAACCTTTGATGAGTGCATTTATTTCATTTTCACAAAACCCTTTCTCTCTCAAAAACCCACTCCCGTTCGTTTCTCTCTCTAGCACAAAAACCACCATTAACACACTTCGAAGCTTCATATCTTGCTCAAAACTCCACCGATTTTCGTGATTCTTGCGCCTAAACGACCATCTTGAAGCCCTCTACACGAAAGTACAACTCATCTGAGCTTTGGTCCAGCCGATTTTGAGGTATGAACGAGAGAACATCACGAAAAATTAGGGTTTTCATTTTATTGTTTTGTTGTAGTTCGAACCAGTCCCTTAAACGGTTAACCACGGTTGCTCATGGACCACACAAGCATTCTGGAACCTTCACGTTGGTTAACAAAAGTATAGCAACGATCAGAATCGAAGAAGACGACGATGGTGATAAACACGAACCAGGGTTCGTGAGGGATCTCTTCGCCGAACCCTTCAGCAGGGTTATGGTCACGAACCTGTTGTTACTGCGAAGCTACCCACTGCCCACGAACCCTACTTCCAGGTGACGAACCTTCTGATGATGCCGAACCATTGATAGATTAGCCGAACCCACCCTCATCTTGGAGCGAACCATGTATGTTTCAGCTAGTGGCGAACCCTCGGCAACACCCCAGCGAACCCTTGAGGACCAGACTCACCGAACCTTTTTGTTAAACCTCAGCCGAACCTTAAGACCAATATGACCGAACCTACTTTCTGGAATCAAAATGGTTCGCTGCCATTGTTGCTAAATCGGACGATTTCATGTGGCCACTTTGATCTCATGGCCCAGCCGCCCCATATGTGGCCCAAATAGCCTTGCCAAGTAAATTCCAATTGGCCCATTTAAATTACTGGCCCAATTCCTCTAAGGAGCCCACACAATCGGTCCAACAGCACTCATTGCAGCCCAGTAAACCCTTGGCCCAACAGTATTAAGCCGGCCCAATATGGTTATCAAGTCCAAATCATTTTGTCTTGGGCCACCTATTCGGTCCATGGAATTGTTAGCCCAATAAGTCTTCGGCCCATTGTGACTAATCTAACCCAATAATAAATCGGTTTAAAGGAGGATAATTAGCCACACGCAATGGTTTGGTCCAAGCCCTTTAATCGGCCCAAGAGCCTATGTCCGGCCCAATTACGCTCTGTTGGTCATTTGCTTTGTTTCGGCCCACCTAAACCTTAACCGGCTCATGTGAAACCGGCCCAAGGCCCGCATCATTCATAATGTAATCAATTGGGCTTAAGGCCCACTAATTAGGCCCAATATTATCATAAATAGTTCAATGGGTTATCCGGCCCAATTAATTATGAATCAATGAAAACTTATGAATAAACAAGGTAAACGATGAAAAATCATGTTAATGGTATAAACCTTTTGTTTGTTATGAAATGATAACAAGTTTTAAACAAGTTACATGAAGGTCTTAAAAGCCGTAAACAAATGACAACTTGTGATTTATGAACAAGTAGGACATCCTTAACAAAGAAGAAATGGAGCCGGATAACAAACAAGATCCGTAAGCGTTAGCCAACTTTAGGGCTAACACTAACACTTACACGCACAACAAATTCTTATAAACTTATACTTATAAGTTACAACCTTATGAAATCAATACAGGAGCTTGAACATCATAACAAGTGCAAACAAAGAGAGAGCGCATTCTTATTCTATTTAGTCAATCACTTCGGACCTAAGGTGAGTTCATTGTCCCCTTTCAAACTTATTTGTTTTACTTCGGGACTGAGAAGCATGTTAAACATTTTTATTGAAATGTTATTTAATGCTTTAAACATAAACATGATTGCTTATGATGGAAATCTTTACTTTAAGCTTGATGCTTAAAATCAATTGTTGGTTACTTGATACCATTACATGATACTTGATGCAAATACATGAGACTTAGTACAGTTACATGTGACATGATACAAATACATGATACTTGATTCAATTACATGAGACTTGATACAAATACATGATACTTGATTCAAATACATGAGACATGATACAAATACATGATACTTGATTCAATTACATGCGATGTGATTCAATTACATGAGACATGATACAAATACATGATACGGGATTCAATTACATGAGACTTGATACTATTACATGCTACTAGGCCATCATACATGTATCTAACCATAGGCTACGTAATTGCTGAACGTCTGGTATTCCAGAGCTTGTACCTATGGGGTGAGATACATGTAATAACATAAACGTAATGATACTCAGCTATTACCTGGTTATAAGGGACATGTAATTGCTAAACTACTGGTATTCCAGAGCTTTTGTCGGCTTATATGAGGTATGTAAAGGCTAAACATGAAAGTATCGATTCTAAGCTATTACCTGGTTATAAGGGACACGTAATTGCTAAACGTCTGGTATTCCAGAGCTTGTGTCGGCTTATATGAGGTATGTAAAGGCTAAACATAAACGTAACGTTACGGAGCTATTACCTGGTTATAAGGGACATGTAATTGCTGAACGTCTGGTATTCCAGAGCTTTTGTCCGCTTATAAGAGGTATGTAAAGGCTAAACATGAACTTGTTGAATGCTAAGCTGTTATCTATATAAGAGACATGTAATTGCTAAACTACTGGTATTCCAGAGCTTTTGTCTGCTTATAGGAGATATGTAAATGCTAAACTATGTGTGTGTGAATCTATGATGCTTGATAACATGATGAGAAACTAACACGTACGAATACATTAGACATGAAAACATTGAAACAGATAACAAAGGCTTGATGAGGATTGAGTTGTGTGGTAGGTAAAATGCTTAATTATTATTAACAACAATGTCATATCCGGGTTAGTATGTGGTGGGATGTTGGCTAGGGCTTGTTCCCTTACATATGCCCTATATATAAGCATACCGACTTGGATATTACAGGTGGAGTTAATGAGGTTAAGGTTTTACCGAAGGAGGTTTGTGAAACTATTTTTAAACTTATAAACTATATGAACTCACCAACCGTTGTGTTGACTTGATCTTTTTACATGCTTTCTCAGGTGAAGAACAGGTTTAATCTTAAGCTTTTGGGATATGCATACTAGGCTGCTCAGTTAGAGGACCTAGTAGACTTTTGGGAAGCACAACTTTTGTTGATGACACATGTTACTTTTGATATCTTGTACATATACAAGATATATACATTATTCTTTTGGTTAGGTTTACTTAGTTAAATTGCAGAACATTGCTATTGTAATTTAACTTTGTAATCCTACATATCATTTGATTGTGCTTTAGATATTCTTAAACGTTGATGCTATGTAAACAATCTGATCATCATGATTATCATCCACGATATCACGCCCCGGGAACCTTCCGCCCGGCGGGGACTCCGATCCAACCCCGCCGGCTCGGGGTGTGACACATACTGATTCAAACTCATTTGAATCTTATTCATTAATAGGTGGTATTTAGAAGCCAAGTCATTACTTATGATTAGCATATCATGCTAAAACCATTAACTTTCAAATTTCAACAATTAATCAACAATTGAATTGGATTCATCATTCCAAAGAATGATCTAACGCCATCACAATCATGATTTAACCATCATACTAGTTATCAATTCAATGATATAGATTTCATGATAGCTGGACATTATAACGGATAAAAATCAAGATTTCACCGTTAAAAATACCGAGTTATTCGTTTCTAATTATTCCTAGCCATCCTCTAGGCAATAATCAACAACCATAATCATTATATCATGTTCAAAACCATTTTTAATCCATATATTATCAAACCAGTAGGATAAAAAGAATCGTTACCCTTTTGAACGAAATTCTGGCTGCGATACGACGATCCAGACTTGTAAAATTGATCCTTAGCTTGAGACCAATGATTCTATAGCTTTTACACTGAATTTTGGCTGCTGAAACTTGATTATTTCGTGTTTGTGTGTGTTGGAGTTGAGAAAGTTAAAAAAATAAATTTCTTGCACAATTTATGAAAGGATAAGGATCTGCCAAACCGCCACACCCATCACGTACCGCCAAAAAGGGCTCATGGGGCCTTGGCGTACCGCGAAGCAATTCGGGGTCCTTAGATATTTTTCCTTCTCGCGCGTACCGCGTAGCATGGCCGAGTGGCTTTAGGCGTACCGCGAGTCTTCCCAAAATTTGATATTTTTGTGTTTTTCTTCGTTTTGCGATTTCGAAGCATCCAGGACTCCGTTTCACACACGGTTTTCTCCCACGTTCATGATTTCTCGCATATTTTAAATTTTGTAACAATCATTTTATTAATGATTATATCAAATGTGTTCATTTGTTGAAAAACTGATCGTTACAAGAAGCTTACTAACTTTAGATGGATCAACAGGATGGCTCGAAACAAACGTAAAATATTATTTTATTTATTATTTATAAATTTCTTATTATAATTTGATTGAAAAAAAAATATTACTGACAAGAATAAAATGGTTTTATAACATTTGTTTGCTTGGGAGAGTTACATATATCATTCAAGACCTACAGATGCATGATGGTCTATTTTACATCCTTGGTTTAAGAAATCATTATTAAAGTACGAACAATGTCCGTATTTGGCCAACGGTACCAACCCTCGTATCCCGCGATAAGCGATGTTGATCATGTAAATGATATTTTGGTAAATTTGAAACAATTTACAAAGTACCAACCCTCTGCCGATGTGGCATGTTTTTTTTACATGGGCGATATTATCCCATAAAATATCGCTGACTAGGCGATTTTATCCCCCCATAATATCACTTACCTGGCGATGGCTTTGACAAGTCAACGATTTTATCCCTCATAATATCGCTAACTAAGTGATTGCTTGACAACTAGGCGATTAGTTGACAGCTAAGCGATTTTATCTCATAATATATCGCTGACAGCGATTTTTTGCCAAATGGCATAATCTGATTGGCTGGTTTTCAAAGAAAAATGGAAATTAAGTGACTAAAATGTTAATTTGACCGGTCAACATAGTCATTTTGATGATTTTTCCTTTCAGTAAAAGTTTTCCAGATTGTCATGTCAATTATTACTACTTATGATTGGATTGTAATTAGCCTGACAAATTAGACATCCATAAGAATTATGTTTTGTTTCCACACATTATCATATGCAACTAGGGTTCATTTCGATTACAAATGCAGTGTTTTTCACCAATGTTTTAAAAACCGGACCGGCCGGTCGGACGGGCAACCGATGGTTGAACCGGTTAGGTTGGGGGTTCTGGGCCGTTTTGGACGAACCGGTGAACCGGCGGTTGGACCGGGAAACCGGTGGTTGAACCGGGTATTTCCATTTTTTTTGATTATATATATATTTTTTTATAAAATCATCCGGTTCTTAATTCGGTCGGACTGATCCCTCTGACCGGTAAGAAGATCGGTTTAACGTCCGGTCCGGTTATAACAACATTGCATCTTACGAATGATACTTTTAGATATATGTATTGTAATGTAATGGTAAACTCTCGAGGGTTGTTTACAAGCTTTGTTTTGTGTGTTGCGTTATACTTTTAAGATATGCCATTTTTATTTCATAACCATAAAAAATATAACTTGTATTTGTAAATGCATAATTCAAACGTATAACATTTTTCTTTTTTACATTACGGAGAGGTTCTTACATAATTACATCTCTCTCTGCTTTGATTATATTTTATGTACTATGTGTATTTATGGTTCATAAATGAACGTCTTTTTTTATGTACAAGTGCATTTGTATGCTTCTTGTAGTTTTAAATGTATCATAAATTACGAAAGAACATGCTATTGCAAATTTATACAAATAAAACATTTACATATCATAGTGCTTTACAATTGATTCAACATTGAACCAGTAACTTAACACACTATAATATAAACTAATCTTCTTATATAATTCATAGTTAGTTACATTTTATTTCGTACTTTTATGCATGTACATATTTGCATATTTCGTATCTATAAACATTTGTACCAATTAACTAGCGGGTTTCCGCGCGATGCGGCGGGAAGTTTGTTACGATTTATAATATCAGTAAGCATACATGATCTCGTATATTACAACACAGACATAAAAACAAGTTACAACAGTTGCCACTCTGACGTAAAATATTAAAGTGCAGCTGTCATAAACATGTTTGTCATACTATCACAGTAAAATGGCTTGCTTAGTTATAAAATTTAGTATTAATAAACACAAACATTAGACGACCAAATAAAACAGTAAAAACTTAATTATTATTTAATAATTAATATTATTAATTAATTTTGAGCTTATCTTCCTGCCACGGTAAAAGGATGTCAATACATCTTAAAACAACAATTGAACCGTCAGCAAAATTTTTGAGTGTTGGTTGATTAATTATTATTATTATTATTTAATTATTATATAATAATTAGTATTAACATTATATAATAAAAGTAATCATTATTAATTATTATTTACTAATAACAATCATTATTGCTTACAGCCGCTTCTTTTTACTCCATGCACATATTAGTCAATTATTATTATTTAATTAATATTATTTATTATATTAAATGACATGGGGGGGAATAGTAACGTGGGCCCCATGTTTTTTTTCTCTTACACACACTCCCACATATTATATATACACACCCACTCCCACATATTATATTATATATACTGGTATATTATTAAAAGAGATAAGGGGAGTAGTAAAATGGGTCACCTAGACTTTATCTGTACCATTGATTTGGAATTTTGAAAATAAAAATGTGGTGCACATTGAATATGAATAAAAAAATTGGTTTTGAATATACAAATCAGCTTTAATGTGGGTTAATGTGAACCACGTATTTATTTTCAAGATTCGAAATCGACGACCCAAATAGGGTTTAGGGTTTTCTCTCTATGATTAGTGAGAAAATGTGGTCCTTTCTACTGTTTTGGTGGTGTTCGAAAAAAGCAACTGTTATTTGTTTGTTTTCATAGAAAATCGATGTGTGCTTAGGGATTTGGGGTTTTTTTAATTCAACCAATTGGTTGCAGATGAGAAGGATATTGCCAGTTTTTTTTAATTATTTTCGTAACATATTTGTATGGATTTTGTATGATTTTATGTTTTTATAAGAAATTTGTATAGAGTTCATGATAATAGATTTGATTTTGATATGTAACTTATGTTTCTGCAAATGACATATAATACACGTTGTCAGGAGTGTACTGTGATGACCCGCCGCAACGCGCGGCGGGTATAAACCTAGTATATATTAAAACCAACTGAAAGAAATAGTAAAGTTTTGTTTTTTCGATTTTGGTCATCAAAGCTTTTATATAATATAAAGTTTTGTTTTTTTGATGTTGGTCGCTAAAACTTTTAATGTTTTGTTTTCTTGATTTTAACCACTAAAACTTTTGTATATTATAAGGTTTTGTTTTTTCGTTTTTACCCACTAAAACTTTTTAAAGTTTTGTTATTTCGATTTTGGCAACTAAAAGTAAAGTTTTGTTTTTTCGATTTTTGTCACTAAAACTTTTATATAATATAAAGTTTTGTTTTTTCGATTTTGGCCACAAAAACTTTTAAAGTTTTATTTTTTTGATTTTTGCCACTAAAACTTTAATATAATATAAAATTTTGTTTTTTCGAATTTGGCCACTAAAACTTTTTAAAGTTTTGTTTTTTCGATTTTGGCCACTAAAACTTTTAAATAATATAAAGTTTTGTTTTTTTCGATTTTGACCACTAAAACTTAATAGTAAAGTTTTTTTTTCGATTTTGGTCACTAAAACTTTTATATAATATAAAGTTTTGTTTTTTCGATTTTGGCCACTAAAACTTTTAAATTTTGTTTTTTCAATTTTGTATAATTTTATGTTTATATATATATAATTGTAAAGGTTGTGAAGAGAGATTTGATTTTGGTACGTAACTTATGATTTTGCAAATGATATATAATACCCGTTATCTGAAGTGTACTGTGATAACCTGCCGCAACGCGCGGGTGAGATTAAACCTAGTATATATTAAAAACCCAACTGAAAGGAATGGTAAAATTTTATTTTTTCGATTTTGGTCACCAAAATTTTTATATAATATAAAGTTTTGTTTTTTGCCGCTAAAACTTTTATTGTTTTGTTTTCTCGATTTTTACCACTAAAACTTTTATATATTATAAGGTTTTGTTTTTTCAATTTTGCCCACTAAAACTTTTTAAACTTTTGTTTTTTCGATTTTGGCTACTAAAAGTAAAGTTTTGTTTTTTCGATTTTTGTCACTAAAGCTTTTATATAATATAAAATTTTCTTTTTTCTATTTTGGCCACAAAAACATTTAAAGTTTTGTTTTCTTGATTTTTGTCACTAAAACTTTAATATAATATAAAGTTTTGTTTTTTCGAATTTGGCCACTAAAACTTTTTAAAGTTTTGTTTTTTCGATTTTGGCCACTAAAACTTTTATATAATATAAAGTTTTGTTTTTTCGATTTTGACCACTAAAACTTAATAGTAAAGTTTTGTTTTTTCGATTTTGGTCACTAAACTTTTATATAATATAAAGTTTTGTTTTTCGATTTTGGCCACAAAACTTTTAAAGTTTTGTTTTTTCGATTTTTGCCACTAAAACTTTAATATAATATAAAGTTTTGTTTTTTCGAATTTGGCCACTAAAACTTTTAAAAGTTTTGTTTTTTCGATTTTGGCCACTAAAACTTTTATATAATATAAAATTTTGTTTTTTCGATTTTGAACACTAAAACTGTTTTTTCGATTTTGGTCACTAAAACTTTTATATAATATAAAGTTTTGTTTTTTCGATTTTGGCCACTAAATCTTTTTAAAGGTTTTTTTTTAATTTTGGCCATTAAAACTTTTGTATAATATAAAGTTTTGTTGTTATGAAATGAGCCTTTCAAAAAAAAATAATATAAAGTTTTGTTTTTTCGATTTTGGTCGCTAAAACTTTTGTATAATATAAAGTTTTGTTTATTTAATTTTTGCCACTAAAACTTTTAAATTTTGTTTTTTCAATTTTGTATAATTTTATGTTTATATATATATATATATATATATATATAAAATTGTATAGAGTTTGTGATGAGAGATTTGATTTTGCTATGTAACTTATGATTTTGCAAATGATATATAATACCCGTTATCGGAATTGTACTGTGATAACTCGCTGCAACGCGCGGGTGGGATTAAACCTAGTTATTATTAAATGAAAAACAATTTATTAATTAATTTTGAGCTTATCTTCCTGCCACGGTAACAATATGTCAATACATCTTAAAACAACAATTGAACCGTCAGCAAAAGTTTTAAGTGTTGGTTGATTAATTATTATTTAATTATTATATAATAATTAGCATTAACATTATATAATAAAAGTAATAATTATTAATTATTATTATTATTATTAATATATATATTAAAAATCAAAAACGGTGGCCTCTCACGTAGTTACTATTCATCTTGGTGCAACTTCAGATGCTGCACGTACAACTCCATATGTACAACTCCATATCCATATGTACAACTCCTCTCATCTATACCTGCTCTCTACCCACCACAGTTCCCTTTCACCACTCAAGCATGGCTGATCCAGCCACCGTCAAACCTCAAATCTGGCCTCCTTTCCGTCACTACATACCCCATCACCGCTGCGGTATGCGAGGCGTTGGACGTGTCGTCGTCGGCCAACACAGAGGGTCGACGCCCTCCGACAACCTCAACCTCTGTCTTCTACTTCTCTCCCTTCGATCTAGGGTTTGTGTTCCTCAAAAGGCTATCGATGGTGAAGGTGCTGAAGCACGATGGCGAAGGTGGCTAGCCGAGGCATAAGAGTCAGGGTGTTGGATGGTTGTTGGTTGACGGCCAGAGTGACCCCTTTCTTTCTCTGTTCATCAACACACAGTCTCCCCCTCTCCTTCTCCAAACACACGGTGATTGTCGACCTACGGTTCATCTCCGACTCATCTCCAAGTAAGTTTACGTCCTCCTTCTCTCCGATCGTCGTTCATCTCCGGCACATCTTTGGCCGGATCCTTCGTTGATTGGGCCGCCGGTCGCTCCGATTGGTTGATGTTGCCGCTCATTTGCCCTACCGACAGTCGCCCTCCCGTCTGCTTCTATTACGTATATGTGGTTTTGCTTTATTATGATCTAGGATTTCCGCTTCTTCTTGGCACCGGGTTCCATCGGGATTTCAAACGGTGTTTCAGGTTCCATTTCCGGTTACCTATCTTCCATTTTCATGAGTTTATATGGTAATATCCTTTCATCATTGCATTTAGGAATGTTGATTAGCCGACAACAAATACTCTGCAATTACTGTTTCAGATGAATAAACTTAGAGAAATGTTAACCTACATTAATATACTTTATGTATGTATTTATGTTTTTTGTCTTTTGATATGTTTTTGTCTTTTGATGTTCTCATCAGTTACTATTCCTCTTGTATATATACTGTTGTATTTTTATTTCTTGGATATATAGAAAAGAGTAATAACATTCACATGGTATCACGCCAGTAACCCCACCAACCCTTCCTTTTTCCTTTTCCTCCCATCCCTTCTGCCTTCTTCTACCAACCTTCTGATGGCTTCTTCTTCCTCATCTGCAACTACCACTGCCATGAGTTCCATCATGCACATGATTGCTATTAAACTTACTCCCACAAATTACTTATATTGGAAAAATCAAATGATCCCAGTTCTTACGGTTCAGTCGTTGCTCTCTCATGTTGATGGTACCGCCTCCCCAACCCCTATGCTTCTTCAAGGTGATAAACAGGTTCCCAACCCCACTGTTCTCTGCGTGGCAGATTGATGATCAGAAGGCTATTATGATTCTTAATGCATCCCTTACGGAAGAAGTCATTGGTGAAGTTATTGGTCTTCCCATTGCTCGGTCTGTCTGGCAGGCTCTTGAAACTGCCTTCAGCAACACTACGGTTGAACGTATTCAAAATCTTTGCGATCAACTTCGTCAAATCTCCAAAGGCTCCACCACTGTTACTGATTATGGTCGTCGTTTCAAGTATGTGTGTGACCAACTTGCTGCTGCTGGACACCCGGCAAATGAAGCAGAAAAATCCCATCTCTTTCTACGTGGTCTTGGGCCTAGCTTTGAAATGTTCTCCATAGCTACTCGTGCGGTTAAACCCACTCCGGTGTTACGTGAACTTCTGCCCCAAGCAGAATCGTATGAATTATTTCACACCTCTATTCATGGATCTACTATTCCTCATGTGGCCTTTAACTCCAACAGTGCTCGTGGTCGTCGCGGTGGTGGTCGGTTTTCTAGAGGATCCGGATGGGGCGGTCGTGGAAGAGGTGCTCGTCGGACTCCCCACTGTCAGTTATGTCGCCAAAATGGACACTATGCTCCAGATTGCCCTCGTTTCACCTCCTCTACTTCACCTACTAACCCTGATGATCTTGCTAAAGCTTTTCAGGCCACTTGTAATCTCCACAATAACACACCCGATTGGTTAGTTGCATATTCGGGTGCTACTGATCATATGGTTGGCTCTCCTCAAGCTTTACAACACAATTCTCCTTATTTAGGTGATACCAAAGTCACTTTTGGTAGTGTTAATTCCCTCCCTATTAGTCATATTGGTCACACCACTTTTTCTCCTAATATTCATTTACAGGATGTTTTGGTTGTACCTCATCTCATGCAAAATCTACTTTCTATCAGCAAACTCACCACTAATAATAACTTGGATGTTTTATTTTCCCAACCCTATTTTTACATACAGGATCGAGCAACGAAGCAAGTGGTAGCACAAGGAAGATGTGAGAATGGCCTTTATGTTCTTCGGTCCAGGCCTCAAGTCTTTTTAGCAACATCAAATAAAGCCTCTTTTGAACTTTGGCACTCTCGATTGGCACATGTCTCTAATGATATAATTTTGTTACTTAATAAACAAGGATATTTGTCTCTTACATCTATATTACCTAAACCTGTTGTGTGCAACTCTTGTGAATTGTCTAAGTCTCATCGCTTGCCATTCAATAACAACACCAAACGTGCAACTCATCCTCTCGATCTAGTCCATTGTGACTTATGGGGACCTTCCCCGGTAACCTCAGTGGATAATAGTCGGTATTATGTGATTTTTATAGATGATCATTCTCGCTTTACATGGTTCTACCCGTTGCAAAGTAAATCACAATTTAAAGACGTTCTCTCAGTCTTCTTAACCTTTGTCCAAACTCAATTCTCGTGCAAACTTAAAGTTTTTCAAAGCGATGGGGGTACTGAATTTTTAAACAGTCGAGTTAAGGAGATCTTTGATGCAAACGGAACATTTCACCGGGTCTCCTGTCCGTATACACCACAACAAAATGGTCGTGTTGAAAGAAAACACCGGCATCTTGTTGAATCTGGTTTAGCTCTACTATTTAACAGTCACGTTCCTGCCAACTATTGGGTCTATGCGTTCAGCACTGCAGTTTACGTTATAAATCGGTTACCCATAAAAGTTTTGGATCATAAGTCCCCCTTTGAGTTGCTATTTCACATTGCTCCCGCATATGAAACTCTACGTGTTTTTGGATGTCTTGTGTATCCTTACTTACGGGACTACTCAGCACACAAATTATCTCCTCGTAGCCTTCCATGTGTATTTATGGGGTATTGCCCTCAATACAAGGGCTATAGGTGTCTTGATCCAACTACAAAGCGGACTTATATAACTCGACATGCTCGGTTTGATGAAACCACATTTCTCTTTCAAGGTACCTCCACTGCTCGGCCGTATGACACACTTGAATGGCACACTTATACCGATCCTTTCATTCCTAACTTAACTCCATCATCCCCAGGGGCTTCGCTTACTGTTACCCATTCCTCCCCTTGTTGTGATGACCCTTTACCATCAGCCTCTACACCCTCGGTTGTATCCCCACCTCCATCGCCAGTTGACTCCACGTCACCCACCTCCACTCCACCAGCTTCTGTTACTTTTGTTGACCATACTTCATCACCTCCCACTTCATCCCAACCCACCACGGTAGACGTGTCTCTTTCTGTGACTGATGATTCAACCCCAGCAATCCCCAATATACCAACCCCACCACCACCACCCACCTCCAATCATCCTATGGTCACCCGAGCTAAGGCAGACATTTTCAAACCAAAGCATCGTGCTGAGTATGCTGTCACCGCCCTTAATGCCACCTTACGGTCACAATCTGACCCTAAAGAATATAAGTCTGCTGCTAAACACCCACATTGGGTTGAGGCTATGCATCATGAACTTTCTGCTCTCCATAACAATAATACCTAGACACTTGTGCCACGCCCTAAACTACAAAATGTCATTGGCTCAAAGTGGTTGTTTCGCACCAAGTATCGGTCCGATGGTACCATTGATCGCTATAAAGCTCGCCTTGTTGCACAAGGTTTCACGCAACTACCCGGGTTAGATTTTTCATACACATTCAGCCCCGTAGTTAAAGCTACTACCATTCGTGTGGTGCTCTCTTTGGAAGTCACTCATTCTTGGCAGTTACATGAGTTGGATGTCAACAATGCATTCTTACATGGTAAACTTTCTGAACAAATCTTCATGGAACAACCACCTGGCTTTGTTGACTCTAAATTCCCTGATTATGTGTGTCTTCTTAACAAAGCCCTCTATGGTCTAAAGCAAGCACCGCGTGCATGGTTCCAGCGGTTAAGTGATTTTTTACTCCAAAATGGGTTCAAAGGTAGTCGGGCAGACCCCTCTCTCTTTATTTTCAACCGTGATGGCTGCATTCTTTATCTCTTAGTGTATGTTGATGACATCATATTGACTGGAAACAACCCGGCTGCTATAACTCGGTTCATTACAACCCTTAATAATGAGTTTGCTATCAAGGATCTTGGCACTCTTAATTATTTTTTGGGTCTTGAAGCCACCCAACACCCTGATGGACTTTTCCTCTGTCAAACTAAATATGCAACTGAAATTCTTAAACGAGCGGACTTACTTGATTGCAAACCGGTCCATACCCCACTTGTTGTTAATGAGACTCTCTCAGCCCGTGGTGTCTCTCACCCAGATCCTACTTTGTATCGTTCTCTTGTCGGTGCTCTTCAGTACCTAACGATCACTCGTCCTGATCTCTCCTATGCTGTTAATCAGGTCAGCCAATTTCTACAAGCACCTACCCTCACTTACTTTCAATGTGTCAAACGGATACTACGGTATGTGAAAGGCACGCTCTCTTATGGTCTGGTTTTTTCGAGACCATCCAATACTTCTGTCCTGGGCTATTCTGATGCAGACTGGGCTCGCTGTATAGATACGCGTCGCTCTACCTATGGATATTCTATCTTCTTAGGTGGCCATCTTGTCTCTTGGAGTGCCAAGAAACAACCCACGGTAGCGCGTTCCAGTTGTGAGGCGGAATATCGTGCTATGGCAAATTCTGCGGCTGA
The DNA here is from genome assembly GCA_009363875.1 of Mikania micrantha. Lineage (NCBI taxonomy): Eukaryota > Viridiplantae > Streptophyta > Magnoliopsida > Asterales > Asteraceae > Mikania > Mikania micrantha. The sequence goes on from CM018696.1 coordinate 93,043,192, forward strand.
AATTATCTGGATCACTCACTTACTACAAGAATTATCTATTGTTCCGCCTGTTGTTCCTACACTTCTTTGTGATAACCAGAGTGCGTTGTTTCTCACTCAGAATCCAGTTTCTCATAAACGATCCAAACACATCGACTTGGATTATCACTTCCTTAGAGAACACGTCACTTCTGGCAAGCTTCGAACAACCTTCATTCCTACCAAGCTTCAAGTTGCGGACATCTTTACCAAAAGTCTTTCACGGTCTCAATTTGAGTTCTTTCGTGACCGTCTTGGTTGTCGTCCGCCACCATTCTGCTTGAGGGGGGATGTTAACCTACATTAATATACTTTATGTATGTATTTATGTTTTTTGTCTTTTGATATGTTTTTGTCTTTTGATGTTCTCATCAGTTACTATTCCTCTTGTATATATACTGTTGTATTTTTATTTCTTGGATATATAGAAAAGAGTAATAACATTCACAAGAAACATGACAAAATAAGATGGTCTCTTGAATCCTTTGGTTGTTAGTTAAACTACTTCGCCATCTGGTGTTACAATATAAATACTTTGCATTTGATTCTAATCATTCCTATGTGCATCTTTATGAGAAAATATTAGGTTAATTTCTCAATTATGTAGTGCAATATTGCACAGTTTTAAGAGCAAATCCATATGTGATGGTAGGATAGTTTTCTTATATGTGTGATTTTTGTCTCAAAACTCTTACATTAAGAGTTCAATTTCAAGGAATATTTATGATTTAAAGTGTTCACACTCGCTGAAGTGCTTACTTATAAGTGAAAGAAGTTGCCTTTCATAGGTATATTGAAGTTGTTTTGTTTTTTCTGTGTGGAAGAAATTGTGCGAAAAATGTCTCTGTATCATCGACCAACTATCAGGTATAGCATGGTTGCATAACTCATCGACCATGGGTTTGTTCTCATGGGAACAAATGGGTATATATGCAGCATGCCTATAGGTTTTACTAACAAGGAACATAAATGCTAGACATGAAGCTATTGTTCAGTCTATTACTTTTTTAGACCTGATTCAAAAAAATATGAATAAGTTTGCAACTGATGATTTCTTTGCGCACTTACGCAACTGTTGTTGGCTACAATACCTTCATCTTCCTTTTGGTACATATGTTTGTTATTTGTAGGGTCTACGTCCTGTTCCAAGAATATCGCGACAGCGAGGGTAAACTTCCTAACCTAAATCAAACCTTTTAAATCCCTGGTAGTCATCGATTTTTGGCGTTTAAATGCTAATACACCTTATATTTGTGCAGTTAACGTGTCATTTACCTACATCACTACAAGCGAAATAATATGTTTTATGTCAGCATAATGGACCCGGCGCAACGCGCGGGTCCTAGATCCTCGTTATTATTATTTACTAATAACAATTATTATTGCTTACAGCCGCTTCTTTTTACTCCCTGCACATATTAGTCAATTATTATTATTTAATTATTATTAAATGAAAAACAATTAACACTGTAGATCCAACTTCTAAATATGTATTTATATAATTTGACATATCAATACCTATACCAAACTAATACCAACTAAATCTCGTTGGGATTAGCATAAGCATTAATTTTTCATGTATTTAATTCTGGTTAGTTTTTTTTTTATTTCAGCGTTTTTATGTTAACGTTAACAAAATAATAAATATGATATAGTATTTGATTTACACTTTAACTCGTTTTCAGTTCTCATATGGTTTGTTTTGATATTGGTACAATACCGATGTCATTCCCAATATTTCGTCCTTAATCTTCATTAATAAAACGTATCATACTTGATGGTTGGAGTGTCATTGTTCTCGTTATTTTTTGTCGCTAACATTAAAAGTTTTTTTTAGTTTTATATAAAATAGAGCTATCCTTTCATGCCAGGTAGAGTCTTACTCCATGTCCATCTTCGTCACTGTTAACACCTTGATAAACCAATAACAACCCAAAGGAAAATCTATAAGATTTGGGGATTCTTGTTGCATCATAACATGTTAAAAAGATCCAATTTGAAATATGAGATTGATTATGGTACAATTTCAATTGAACATGACCACCCTTGTGCGAACGTTGAAAATCGTCGAGATGATGTTACTTTGATTTCTCCTGATCACGTGGACAGTCATATATGTTATTGCTAAAATTGATGGTTGTGTTGGAATTCAAAACATATTCAAAGGTGATGGACCTCTTAGTTACATGGTATGCTTGGTATTACAGTTACGCATATTACATACAATTTACCGAGTCAAAAACCGGCAAGCTCAAAAAACTTTTTATTTGAATTTTTTTTTAGATTTTTTTAAGTAATGAATAAAAAGGTACTATGGATGCATGATTATAAAGACTTTCATATTTGAAGAGTTACAATTTATTAATGATTTTGAGACAATTTTATTTGTGATTGTATTTTTAAGGACAAACTTAAATTTTTAAAACTTAACGGGGCGTTTGAGAATTAAACACTAAAAAGAAGTATTTTTAATTGAATGGTTAGAAGTACTCGTAATAAGGATTGTGTTGTTGTATATAAAAAGAAAACAAATAAATTAAAAGAAAATAAAGTAAAAAAAAAACTAAGATTTAAAAGAAAAAGATTAATTATTACAATAAATTTAAGCGCAAATATGAAAAATTAAGGAAAAAATAAATTCATGAAATAAAAATAAAAGAACAGTATGTAACAAAAAAAAATGTTAGAAGTAAATAAAAAGATTAAAGACTAGAAAATTAATTTGATTTTACAAACATAAAGCGTAAATCAGGGATGATAAAAAAACCAGCCGCGACGAGTTCACCTGAAACCCACAACATATGAGACGGGCATTCTTAAACCCGACAGGCATTGGGTCGAGTGTGGGATGGACATTGGTGAAATTAACAATTTATAAAAGTTATGTAGTTTATAAAAAACTTAATATCTGTATACAAGATATTTATATATTTGGAGAATGTTTTAACATAGTTAATATATTATTAATATTTTATAAAACTTACTATATAAATTTTTAAAACTTTTAAATTATTATTGTCGTTGTTGTTATTATTATTATATACGTGTGTGTATATACCAATACTAGATTATTACCCTGTGTATTAAACGGATTGAATATAAAATATTAAATAATTAGTAATAAAAAATTATACAATATTTTGTTATAAATTAATTAAATTACATATTAATGAGTATTTTTACTAATAAAATAACAATTAAAATTTTCAATAACTAATGAAACAAAAATAATACGTGACCTACTTGTTTTGTAATAATAAAGATTATTAAACTAATTGATTTTAAAAATTAATTAATTTTCTATAAAATCCTAATTGTTACAAATCAAGAAGATAATGTACAATTTGTGTAATTATTAAAATTTGATTACTTAATTTGATATATCATTAAATATAAATAACTAAAGTTTAATTTTTCATAACATTTTAACAACTTTTGGTTTAAAATAATTAGTTTTTAAGCATTTCTTTTTAAGAAACATCATTTGTTTATAAAAATTCTATTATTTGAAAACTATTATTTATAGTTTATTTTGTTTATTTTAATTTTATTAAACTTTTATTTTCTAAAAATACTAAGTCAAAATATTTTTCCTACTTTAAACATTTTTTTTAGAAAATTTCATATTTTATAAAGTTTTTTAAGTGTGATTTTTAATAAAAGTATTTGATTTTTAATGTATTTAAAACTATTTTCTTGCATGAAAAAAGACATGATATTATTATTTATTAATCTTATAAGTATTCAATAAGAGAGAGTGTGATTCATTAATAAGATAGATAATTTAATACATTGATATAAAATGACAAGTGACAACATAAGCATAAGAATTTAACAAGTGTCGAAAATTATTTTTGTTTATTATAACAGAAAGATTTGTTATTATTGTTTACATGTAAATATATTTATATATACATTCACAAGAACAAACATTTCAAACTTCTCATTAATCAACTTGAAACTGCATAATATATAGAAATATTAAAAGAATATTCAAACCCGACCCATTGCCATATGTAGTGTAAGTGATGAAAATTTATCAAGAAACGCTAAAAGCAAGGACATCACAAATTATGCGTTGTTCAGCTTATTAAATGTTAAGTCAGATAAAGTTTAATGATTAAATGAGTGACTATTTAATTCAAAGTTTTTTTATAAGACAAACAATTTAAATATATGATTAATTTAAAAATCATATTTTAATAAAATTATTAAAATACTAACAAACAATATCTAAATGTTAATATAATCTAATCACTATATATACATTTAGAAGCGTCAATATTATAATAATTGAAACCGTTGCAAAAGAGAGCGCCGTGAGTATTTTAGAACCGTTGTAAAAAGATTTATAAAAACCGTTGTAAAAGGTTATGAGGAAAGTTGGAACCGCTGCAAAATCAAAATTTAATTAAAAGCCGCTGTAAAAAATCGGAAATGGACCGCCGTAAAAAATGATAATTTTTTTTAATAGTAATACTAATATACTATAATTAATTAAAACAATACGTAAAACAAATTGACAGTTATTGCGGTAGGTATTTGACATGCATTTTGATCGTAATGTTATCATCGCTATCATGATCGAATAAAAATATCGGTATGTTAAATCTTAAACTAATCACAACATTTTTTATGGTATGACGGCTACACTTTATGGCTTTACATCCGCACGACAACCGTGATATATCTTCATTTTGATTATATGATCTTATCTAAGTTTTGATATTCGAAATCGTGTCGGAATTACCGCGGCAAGGCGCGGAGAAACCCATTAGTTACAAACATATAAAAAAAACCACGAAATTATTTTTTTATGTGGCGAACGACCCTGAAACCCTAGAACGTTCAAAAATTCAACCAGAAGAAAACGGGTCAAACACCAAATTGTATCCAATACATACAGACGGACTGTCATTATATCAACGGGCACAAACAAATCAAAAATAGCATCAGACGGCCAGGATCCGACTCTTACGCAATGATCCGACCCGTACGCGTAAGATCCTCCGTCTGAAAATCTTCGAACGTTCCCCAATTCTGGGTTTTCAGCTCATACCCGGAGGGGATCTTCACTTCTTGAATCAAATCTTCAAGAATCCAACAAAAGACCCCAATTTAGAAACAACCCACATCGTGATTTTCCCCCAAATTCTACTTTTATTCTTCACATACATCCCAATTTCACATGAGAGTTTTGAATTGAAAGGAAAAAAATGATCGTTAGGACCTACGGCCGCCGGAGCAGCAGCAATAGCCGGAGCAGCAACAGTTTAAATTTCGACGATACAGACGGATTCAACGATTCTTTATCTCAAGAAAGCCCTCAAGAATTAGAAACCAGTAACGGCGATATTTTCAATTTCGCGTTTACATCTCAAGATTCAATCAAGAACCCATACACCTTCGATTCTTTTGATTCCGACCCGTATAGTTTCGATTCGTCTGAGGATTCGCGTAATTTGCCCGTTGTACTCCCAAGATCGAAGAAACCCAAGACTGAATTAAACGAAAAGGGGAAAGACAAGAAGGGAAAAAAAGCGAAGAAACCGTTAGTTGTGTTGACTGAAACGACGACTTTAATGGAGACACAAGAATTCGGGGAAATGATGGAGCATGTTGATGAGGTAGATTTTGCTTTAGATGGGTTGAGAAGAGGACAACCGGTGAGGATTCGTCGTGCAAGTTTGATGTCTTTGTTGATGGTTTGTGGCACTTTACAACAGCGGAGACTCTTGAGAACACACGGGTAATCAAATATTTACTCATCAAGAATCCAATTTCAAGAATTCAGATGTGTGTCTTAGTTCTTTTAATCATGCCCGTTATGACATATGTGCGTTTAATTCTGTCATCTCATTAACTTTTTTACTTAACCAAGGCATAATTTCTGTTGTTCAGGACTGTGAGGTTCTTCTTAATAGTAAATAATACGGGGTTTATAAGTACTTGTTATTAACAAAAGAATTCTGGTACATGCTTATGCTACCATGTTAGGCTATGTGTAGTGATCACATACGAATCACTCCAGGTAGGCGCCACATAAACAACCAACACCATCAACCCTCATCACTCCAAGTCATTACCAAATGTGTTATCATCACCCCCTCATCAAGCCCCCATCACCCCCTCCTTTTCCCCCTTTCTTTCTCCTTCACGCCATGAGGGTGGTCACGAATTTGAAACCATAGGGTGGTCACGCCCTTGTGTGTAGTGGTAATGTGAGGGTTGAGGGCGTGATGGAGGGTGGTCAAGCCCCTCCTCATGCCTCACTACACATACTCTTATATCGATATGTTTTGTTGTTTCTAATTCGAGCTTTAAGTTCCACATGCTGTGTTCATTGTAATTTTAAGCATTATATTGATTTGTGTAATTAACCGTTAGTAATCTTATTTACAGGATGGCAAAATCAATTATTGATGCTGTATTGGGGCTTAATCTTGATGACACCCTTAGTAACCTGGCTGCTGCAGCTTTATTTTTTGTTTTGACAAATGATGTGAGCTGCTTTCACTCTCTATGATCAACTGACTTTTTAGTTTTTTAAACTATAATTTGTTGGTCAATTAGTGGCTGGAATCCAAAGTAGAAATTGCATTTTATGTAGGAAACAAGGCAATGCAACACACTATTTTTTTTTTTTGGGGGGGGGGGGGTGCACTAAGTAAAGGTAGAAGCATGAGAAAACTTAAGCTTTGTGCTTGTTTTATATATTTAGGGGGTGTTTGAATATGTATTTAAAGCAATAGTTGCAATTTGATGTCACAAAGTAGAGGCAGCAATTTTTACCCATATCAAAGGAAATGAGTTGCTTTGGGTAAACAATAGTAGTATAATGGGTTGAAATGGGTAACATCATAATGTTGAATGGGTTGAGATGGGTAGCACTTAAACACAATGCGGGTCAAGACGGGTAACTAAAAAACAATCAATCAATCAACGTACTCAGTATATCCCGTCATTAGCATGCTAAGGCAGGGTCTGAGGAGGGTGAGATGTAGACAGCCTTACCCCTACCCCGTAGGGGTAGAGAGGCTGCTTCCAGTGAGACCCTCGGCTCATGATGCTTGATCAACCGTCCGAAACGATTTTAACGTTATTTTCACTGAATAAGTAAAATAACGTTAAAATTAGTGCAATTTTACTTTTGCCCCTCAAGAGCTGTCGACACATATATACATTATATGTGCGCACTGCTAACGGGGCGTTTAACTAAAAAACAATATAAATGCAATAAATTCAAACATTTAAGGATGATTAATAACATATTTGATGAGAAAATCACTAAAAATTATCCAAATGTACTATTTGTTTACTTATAACGCATATTAAGTTAAACTAAATTAATGTTGTTTAAGAACAATCCATTTAGACCCGAACTAATTTTACTTAAAACCCGTTCTGACCCGGACCCATCCTGACCTGGACCCATCATGACCCGAACCCATTCTGACCCGTTACCCAACCCGACCCGTCCATTTTGCCAGGTATATCACAAAGTCAGCTTGGAATGTTTGATGAAACTGATATGATTATAGTTCTCTGATTATATATGTTCTGCAGCTCTTACTATCAGATCTCGATACTAGTCAAAATAATCACTTTTATGATACACGTCTGAACACCCCCCCTTAAGTTATATATTATGAGTTACTTTTTTTTCCTTATCTTTTCACTGGTTTTGTGCAAGTTTCTTGTATATAGCACATATTTATCTTATACCATATATGTATCCCTGTAACCTACCCTAACTCTGTATTTATCATTTAGTCATTAGTAGAAGTGCAATGTTGAGAAAAACTTTCTATTTATCGATCCTTTATTCTTTTTTGAAGCAAAGGTGTTATGATTTCTTTAGTCTTTATTTATTTTCATTGTGGACCAACACTATGACATAGTTACTAAGTAAGTTTTTATCATCTAATATTTATCTCATTTCAGGGCCAAGAAGATTACCTCTTGGATTCACCTAGTGCTATCCGGTTCTTGTTAAAACTATTGAAACCTGTAACAACAAGTGTTACTAAAAATAAAGTTTCAACTCTTGGTAGCAAACTTGTAGCCTTGAGCAAAGATGCTCCCATTTTTAATGATGGAAAAGGAGAAGAATCAGCTTCTGCTGCTATTTTGCAAAAAGTTGAGGAAATTATTGTGAATTGCAAAGAATTGAAACAAAGAGCTGAAAGTAATAGCGACACAAAAAGACCTGGATTGAATCCAAAATGGATTGCTTTACTAATAATGGAGAAAGCTTGCTTATCAACTGTTTCTCTTGAAGGTATTTGCATGTTTTGGTTATATGCTAGGCATGCTATATGCATAAGTATATGTGGCAAAATTGGTGGTCAGGTTGGGTGATGATGAACAAGGAAGCTTGTTTACTTTTGTGAATTGCTATTAGTTTTGAACTTTTTGAGTGGTCGTCAGATTTTTCAATAAAATGACTTGAAGTTTTTATGCATTAATAATACACTTTAGGTAGTTTTTGTTCCTTTCCTTATAAATTTTGTATTTTGATTTTTGCTTTTTAATTGACTAGAAGAAAGTTCCAAAAATTTTTCAGACTGATAATTTAGTTTTCTTTGTGTCATTTTAGAGACAACTGGGACTGTTAGAAAGATGGGAGGCAACTTTAAGGAAAAATTAAGAGAGCACGGGGGACTTGATGCTGTTATTGACATCATAAGGGAATGTCATGGCATTATGGAGGTATGCATTTTTTGATAAATAACTTAATTTTTGACAGAGTTACAGATTTTCCCATTGTTGAAATTACTAGTTTTTCATTTTTTTTCATTTCATTTTTTTTAATGAAATTGGTTTGGGTCTACATGATTTCCTTCATTATTGAAGGTTATTCTGGACCTTGACAAATAGTTAAACATTTCCCTAAACGCTTGACTGGTATTTTATGATCTTATAATTATTTGCAGGGATGGTTAGAACAATATTCATCTCCGACCCCCGAGTCAAAAAATATTGTTAACCTAGAAAGCCCAATGCTTTTATTGAAGTGTTTGAAAATTATGGAAAACGCGACATTTCTTAGTAATGATAACCAGGTAATGCTGATAAGTACCTTTCTCGTATAAGTAGTTTAATCATAAATATAAGTTGTAATTTGAACTTATTATTTCATAATGCAGAGCCATTTGCTTGGAGTAGAAGATGACGACTTTGATTATCGGCATGTTTCTGAGTCTCCAACAAAACTTATTCTTAGTGTCATCAAGATTCTTTCGGGTATCTAATCTTTATTCAAATATACATACACACATATATACTTTTTTAAATTTGTGATGTAATAAATTTAATTTGCTTATGATTGGTCTTAAGCTAGTATATCTGCCATTGGTTTCCAGGTGTTTCTCTGTTAAAAAAATCTTCATTCAGTCCTGAAATCAGGAATGGAAGCAGTATTTCCAATGGGACTGTTCAGGCTGTTGACAAAGGTATCTGGCATAGGCAACTTTAATTAGTAATTAATATATAAATTTTGGTTACGTAAACCAACATACCATTTTTTTTATCACTATAAAGCCATTTAGGACCTCCTAAACACTTTTTATTGATACTTTATTATTTCTTAAGGATCTGGTGTAATTAGTTACAACAAAAAATAATTTTATCAGTGAGCCATTTGTGCAATTTGTACTACAAATTGTCACATTATTTGGATATAATATTTCAATAATGAATACAACCTCTTAAGTCAAAGATATGTCAGTGTAACGCTGAAGTTTCCGTAATAACGTCAGTTATTTGTAAAAGGGCACCTTACCTGACCAGTACCATAAATAGTCAGTTTTGACCTATTACCTGACCTGCTCATTTTCCATCTCTAGTTTTCCTCTTCAGTATTTGATTGACTTTTTCTATTCAGCAGTTGACAGCAATGAGGTCTTATGTATCAGTTCTTCAATAGAGAATTGCAGTATGGACCGGGTCTCTTCCCAGAAGACTTCTAATGTATCTCAAAAAAACCGATCTTCATTTCAAAATCAACCGGGTTCCTCAAAATCTGATCCTATATCTGGGTTCAATAGTAGTTTGATAAAAACAAAACCAAAATTTTCAACTTTTAAATCAAGCAGTGGTACTTCTGGTGGTTCATTAATAAACGTTGGTAAAAAGGCTGGAACTAGTCAACTTACTAAGTTTAACTTTGAGGATAGTCAAGATCCTTTTGGCTGTGAGGACCCATTTGCATTTGGTGAAGAAGAAGAAGAACTGACAAAGTGGGACATGTTGTCTGGGAAAAACATGCCTCCAAGTCAAAAAACCAGTTCAGCGGTTGAGGAAGATGGAGACCAAGGATCACAGTTTGACTTAATGATGTTGAGTCAACAAGATTCAACCAATGTTGAACCCCATGATTCTCCTCAAGCTTCCTGTTCACATGTCAATGATGATGAAAAATTTGATCTTTTGGCCGATTGTCTTCTCGCAGCAGTGAAGGTAACAACAACAACAACAACCTTACCCAGTATATTTCCACTTTTCAGTAGGGTCTGGGGGAAGGATAGATACAAACCTTACCCCTGTCCCAATTGGGACATAGAGGCTGCTCCGAAAGAGTCCCCGGCTCAAAGTTATCGTTTGAAGTTGATCATCCCAATGATTTTAACGTTATTTTCACAAAATAATTAAAATAACGTTAAAATTAGTGCACTTTTACTTTTGCCCATTTAGGGCCCACACATATATACATTATATGCGTGAACCGCAAATAGGGCGTAGTTAAGGTAACACTTTGACAATAATTATTTGAGATTCTGAGTTAAATCACACATAGAGTTAATGGTATTTCATAACTAAAATCTGAGAGTGGTCAATTGTTTGAACTGAACAAAAATCCTCGTTACAGGTTTTGATGAACTTAACAAATGATAATCCTGTGGGGTGTCGACAAATCGCTGCATGTGGAGGTTTGGAGACATTATGTGGTTTGATAGTGGGTCATTATCCATTATTTAATTCACATTTACCCAATTTTGGTGATCAAAAAGACAAATCAATCCTTGAGGTTGATAATGATGACAATAAGCGCCTTAACGATCAAGAATTGGATTTTCTTGTGGCAATACTTGGTCTGCTGGTTAATTTGGTCGAGAAGGACGGGCATAACAGGTCATTTTCCCCCCCTTATCAGTTACCATGAGTTATTCAATTTTTTACTATTACACATAATTAAACTAGGTATGGATTCTTTAACTTTTTGCTGGATTGTCTTTTTTATTACAGATAAAGTTGGATCAATATAGTAGAGAAATGATTGTAATATAAAATTATTTTCATTTTCTGCAGATCACGTCTTGCAGCTACCAGTATATCAATACCTAACAGAGGTGGTTTGGATTATGAAACTACAGAAGTAATTCCTCTACTCTGTTCTATATTTCTGGCAAATCAAGGGGCTGGTGAGGCAGCTGAAGAAGAAAGACAACTGGCTTGGGTGAGTAAACTCTTGTGTGTGCTTGACCCTAAAGTGATTGATAGAAATTGTTGATTTTCAGCTAAATTACAAAATGTCCTTGTCTTGAAGAAAATCTGTGTTTGGCATACAACCTATAGGCGTTTTTTTTTTGGAATAATCAGCTGTCAATTAAAAGAATTCTTGTTTGGATAGGACAAAGCTTTCACTTTGTTTTGGACGAAAGATTTAAAGAAAAAGGCTATTGAATGAAGCTAATAATTTCCACAAGCGCACCCGAAATATTTTCCAAAATAGAACCTTGCCCCTATTTCAGACCCTTCATCCCACAGGAAATGCGACATGTTACTCAGATGGAAGTTGTTAATTTTTTAGCCAAATGACTAAGATGACCTTGAACTAAAGCAATTACAGTGAATAAAGATGTATTACATCTACTTGATATTTTCTTAAAAAGAGTTAATTAACGTCTCTCCATCTCACAATAATTGCAATATTTGACCTTGATAGATATTGTCAATTTATCTAAATGACCAAAATGCTCTTCTTGAATCAAAGTAAATTGTGACCATGAAGGCATGAATTTCTTAGTTAGAATTGACATGTTTTTAGCTAAATGACCATGTTACTGTTGTGCTGTGTGCAGAACAATGAGGATCTTGTTTTGGAAGGGGAGAAAGAGGCAGAAAAAACAATTGTCGAAGCGTATTCAGCCCTTCTTCTTGCATTTCTATCTACTGAAAGGTTAGTTGACTTAGTAGTTTCACAATACTGGTTGACTTTTGATCTAATGGAGCACATGTTCTTTGACTTTTGACAGTAAAAGCATACGCAATGCCATTGCTGAATGTCTTCCAAACCGCAAGGTTTCTGTTCTTGTGCCCGTCCTGGAGAGATTTGTGGTATGCAGCCATTTTACCCTTTTAACACTTGTTTCAAATTCAAAACCAAAAAAACACACTTTTTTTTAAATATACAAAGTACCCTTTTGCTAGGACTTTCACATGTCGTTGAACATGATCTCAGAGGAGACTCATTCAATGGTGCTTGAGGTAATTGAATCATGTAGGATGCATTGAAAGTGAAGAAGTAATGGAATGATGGTATGAAAAGTGGAAAGATTGGTGTTCATTGATGAACATCTTGTACAGCTTCAACCTCCTCTTCAAAGAGGGCAAGATAGGATCATGTTGTAGTTTTATTAACCACATTGACCACCATTACATATTTTCCTCACTTATATTTCTTATTTTCGGTCTAATATTCATTTTATGCCAGTTTTTAATTTTTTTTTCCTTTGTAAGATGTGTTTTCACCATCTCAGTGGCGTCTGATTGCTGTGATACAAGGTTATGCACTTGTGCTTGTATGAGTCTGAGTTTAAGAGGAGTTTTAATAGTTTGTAGTGTTGTTTCATTTGCTGACATATGTAACTATTTCATGTAAAGTAAGCTCTTTTAAGAATCACCCTGACCTCTAGCATTAATGATGGAAATAACAAAAAAAAAAAAGGTCACAAGCAATGAAATTCTTTTTAGAATCTTATCTTTTTTGTTTTTTAGTCATGTTCACCAGCTTATCGAACAAGCAAGTCAAAATTATCAACTCCTAAGATATCAAGAAATGTCATTGCAAACATCCTATTTAAAACATCATATCAAAACTCACACAAAAACCCGTCTATATAAAGAAGATACAAACTACCATGGTTGTAAATTTAAACTACGAAGAAAAAGTACACGACAAAACACCATACCAGAGGGCAGAGACACACATCAGATGTAGCAAGTTTTAATTTACAAAATGAAAATCGAATGATAAAACACATACAAGAACAACTCTCAAAGACTTTTATTATAGCATAAAGGCATACCTCGTTATAAAAGAGATTACCTCATTATCGTGAAACCTGAAGACATAATATCAAGAAAACTGACTGCAAATGCACACACAAAAAGAAACACAACGTTAATAAAAAAACCCAAACCAAAACATTAGATAAAATTAGCAAAACAATACAGAAATTAAAAAAATGATACTAAATGGTTACTAATTCATACGGATATAATCCAACAAAACAACATCTTGATCCATCTTGGCACCAACATATGTATCAAAGGGTTCCTACCTTGCCTAAGCCGACAATCACTGATCCAACAAGCTCTATAAGCCGGCTGCCCTCCGGCCACCATACTAGCATAGCCTTTATAAGCCTTGTGAATTATGATTGTTTCTATTCACTTGTCCGTTATGGATAGCATCTCGAACAGAACTCTTAAATTTTAGATTCAGAAAATCTAATCCTTTTTGTGAAATCATGGGATCTCCTTTTGTCATTTTTATGTCAACATATAGAGTTTTTTTCAACACAAAAGTTACAAAACCAATAACATTAAATTCCAATCAAATAAACGAAAAAACTACAAGTAAAGCCTTAAAACATGACAATAATTGACTAATCAAAATGCACGACGGCTTTCACATATCCATCAATAAACAAACACATTGTCCAAAGTAACACGATAATTGTAGATTGGATATCATTCATACATTATTCAAACGAAGTCAAAACACAAACCCTTCCATTATTAGGGGTATCCCACACCCATAGGATTGGATTAAGATCAACCATGCTTACGAAGAAAGGCGATTATTAGCGTGTTTATTTTATCCGGAAACTGTTCTTGAACGAAATGGCTTCCTTCAGGCACATGTTCTACCTCCAACTTGGATGCAAAGTGATGGATCATTCCACTTTTTATGACATCCTCAACCCCTGGAAACTTCAAGAAATAATCCTTCTCCGGGACGACAAATAACATCGGATTCTTGATTACAGGATCTTGTATGTCGTCGTACACTTCATCAATAGACCTATAACCACACCATTCACAAGAAACTAAATTCATTAAATTATATTTGTTCAAGTATGTTAATAGTACTTTTATGCCCAAATTGCATGAGTTTTTATCTATATTTCCGTAATCATATATATTATATAATAATGTTTTTAAAGAAGTATGATTTGAAAAATCATATAATTTTATAAGGGTTTGATTTTTATTTTTTTTTTTATAAAGTTTAAAGACTCTTACGCTCTGTTTTCGAGTTTATTAAAAAAAAAGAAAAGAAAAGAAATGAAATGGAAGGGAATAAGAAAAATTTTGTGTTCCTAAGTTTCAATTAGCAAGGGAAAAGAAAAGAAAATAACACATGTCGTGTTTCCGAGTTTTATTTAAGCAGAGAAAGGAAGTGAAGTATAAGGAAAACTAGGCCAAATTACCTAATTTTCTTTCCTTCCGATTTAGAAGGAAATGAAATGAAAGAACTTAATTCTTTTGTTTTCCTACGCTCTTGTTTCTTTTCCAAACTTTTCCACTATTTTCCTTTTTGTTTTCTCTTTTAATAAACGCGGGACTGATCGTTAAAAAAATCATGTCTTGTTCATTGGTGGTTCACCGGTCTATGTATCCACAACCAACAGCCCATGATCAGGGCATGTAAAGAGTACTTGACTGGACCGGTTGTAAGCCTTGTTCTTGGTCTGACCGGTCCAACTAGCGAGTCTGGTTGGGTTTTTAGAAGACATTTTACCTGTAGGGAACTTTGAGGGGGTTAAGAAAACCAGACTTCTCGTACAGAGATCCGTAGACGGAAATGTCCTCCTCGGTGAGCCATGAAGGTAAAGGGGTAGATGAATCAACCAAATCCATAATCTCCTGGTTTTCACCGGCAATTGGAATTTCATTTCTTGAAAACAAGATGTATATGTTTCGTACAATAGTTTTCGCATCAAAACGCCCAAAATCAGCTTCAGCTCTTCCAGGTTCCTACCAACAAATTGTTAACTTGTAAATAATATATATGATGCTTGCAGCGTGAATGAGAATCAAAAATTAACATATCGTACCCTCCATCGATTGATATAGAACCCTTCCGGCAACAACGAAAGGAATGTCGGAGGTACGAACGGCGTATGTGGTATTCCAAGTGATATCACTCCGGTTACCCTCGTCGGGTACCGAATCGTGAACAAAAAACTTGGTCTAACCCCTGCGTCTTTCGTGACAATGAAGATCTACAAAAATGATTTCGTGACAGTCAAGTCAAGGATATTAGATGTAATTTCGTTGTTTATGATGAAACGAACGATTCTGTAATTACTTATAGCACGTACCTTATCAATGCCGAGGGAGTCAATGATAGCGAGAAGATCTTCGGAGATGTCGGAGAATGCAAATTTCTCAGTCACCGGAGGTGGATCTGAGAGCCCGTAGCCTCGACAATCCAAGGAAATAGCTCGGAAACCGGCATCTGCGACGGCAATCATCTGGTGGCGCCAACTGTACCATATTTCCGGGAAACCATGCACGAAAACCACCACCGGTGAGGACTCGTTGCCGACCTCAGCTAAGTGAATCTTCACGCCGTTGACCTCCACAAATTTGTGCGCGACTCGATCCATTGCTGCTTGAATATATTTCTTAATTTAGTGAAGATTCAAATCAATGGTGATTTATTTATACACAAAATCGGGGAGTGAATTGAACCTTGAAACACGTATTTCAAAAGAACTTGGGTGAGGACCTAACTTTTTTATTTTAAAAAATTAACAACATTATACGTTTTAAATAAGTTTATACAAGGAGTACGGTCTTATCTGATACTCACTGATTTTATAATAATTGTTCTTGTATATGTCTCGTACAAGATGTATAAGACTTAATACTAAAAATTTGTTAAATAATGGTTGGTGAATTCTTGATGTACCTACCTCCTAACTAAATATATTAGATGTATACTTTCTTTAATAAAGAGGTACTATTAAGTTATGTGTAATGATATGTGACCATGTCATGAGGGGCTATGGTCATGCACCCTTAGCTCCTCCCTTTCCTCACTACATAAGCATGATCAAGGCGTGAGGGACACATACTTGAGGGTGGTCATTGGATCTCAACTGTTGGAACCAATAAAAAACAATGTTATCGTTAGAAAAAAGAATAATGTTTTTTAAATCACTATAAGTTAACCATCCAACTCTTTATACCACCATTCATCGATCTAAAAATATAATTTTATAATTATTAAATAATAATAATTATACGATATTATTGAATTATATTTTTTTATTATTTAACTAATGTAACATATAAATGAGTTTGAATTTAAATGGTTCAGATTTAAACTGTTTGTTTCAGCAAAAAAACACATATAAATGGAATGAGAATGTCTGAATGGAAAAAACGAGCGGCTGGTTCAGCACATCACCGCCTTTGTTCGTGGTACCGTCGCACCCATCGTCACATTTCTCCGCCGCACCGACGCACACATCTACTATTTGACGACCGACACATGATGACCATTTCCACGAAAACCGAACACTAAAACCCTAACCGTGTTTGCTTAGAGAAGGCAAGGATTTTGTTCCAATGGATGCAACAAGGAAGCAACTAGATGTGTTGATGGGAGCCAATCAGGATGGTGACGACAGTGACCGGTGAAGGGATGACGAAGATCGAATACGAGGGACAACGAAGACGAGGGACGTGGGCCTTAGGGTTTTGTGACATACAAGGTATTTTGTTTTTTTAATTCAGATGATCAATGAAACAATATAACTGGTTTAACATTTAATGTTTCATACCCTTCTAATCATTTAGCATTTAATGATTGAGACGTTAACAAAAGACCCCTACTTAGAGTAGGTGTGTGAATAAGATACCCTTTAAAAATATATATATACATCCATGTGGTTATCTTATCATTAATTCACTTCTAATTTCATTCACATGTTTTATTTCATTTATGATTTATGGCTTTTTTCATGTGATTCGACATAGAGTCAAGACAAAAATTAAATGTGAGTCTCGTTCCCCTATCATTTTTTAGCTGACGCCCAATCAATCACTTTTCGAACTTTTACACTAACATAACAATTGAGGTTGGTACATGCATTGGTATTGAATTACACAAATTCAGGGATCAGGTTGGGTCCCTTATTCTTGGTGAAGGTGATGTCAATGTTTCCCAATGAATTATTTATCTATAAATCTGAGGGGGGTTAAAGACCCACGAAAAGCTTCCTGGATTAGGAGCTTGAAGACTTGTCATGGTGTTCATTTTTTATCTATTCAAGAAACTAAGATGGAGAATGGTTCTGATATTAAGGTTAATTCCTTTTGGGGATCTCCGAAATTTGAATTTGAGCTGGTTAATGCCACGGGTCGATCAGGTGGTCTCTTATGCATCTGGAATCCTGGTACGTTCATAAAAACTGGTGTTATCAAGAATAGGTATTTTTTAATTATCAATGGGATTAGCTGTAGTTCTGGGTTGGCTTTAAATGTGGTCAATGTCTATGCACCTAATGATCCAATTGCAAGAAGAATGGTTTGGAATGATCTTCTTCAGATTCGCTCAAGTTACTTGGGGCTCTGGATTTTCATGGGGGATTTTAATGAGGTTAGATCACAAGATGAGAGGCTTAATACTGAATTCAATGCTCTTAATGCGTTCCTCTTCAATAATTTTATTGAGTCAGCTGGTCTGCACGAATATCAGATGGGGGGACATAGATTTACTTATATGAATGATACTGGGGATAAATTAAGCAAACTTGACAGGTTTCTTGTTTGTGATGATTTCATTAATAATTGGCCAGATGCGTCCGAGCACTTGCACGGGATTGCTCAGACCACAGACCAATCCTATTATCCACTGTTCCTATGGATTTTGGGCCAACCCCTTTCAAAGTCTATAATTCGTGGCTGGATCGTCCTGGCCTTTTGAAGCACATTGAATTCTTATGTAAATCATTTACTTTCAATGGTCCTGCTGACTTGGCTCTTGCAACTAAATTAAAACATATCAAATTTGGTATTAAGGATTGGATTGCAATTGATCGTTCTATTGTGGAAGGGCAATTGAAATTATTTCGTTCACAGGTGGATAAATTGGAAGCTATTGCTGAATTAAGGCCTCTTACCCATCTAGAAATGGAATCAAGGGTGGCTGGAAAAAAATTTATTCTTGAGTATCAAAAACGACAACAACAGGACTTGCAACAAAAGTCCAGAGTGAGATGGGCTCTAGAGGGTGATGAGAACTCAAAATTTTTTCATGGTATCATTAATTCCAATATTAGTAATAATCGTATTAATGGTTTGGTTCTTAATGGGGTTTGGGTTAATTCACCTTCGGTTATCAAGGAAGCAGCATACGATTTTTTCTCTAAGAGATTTTTGGAGCCTTTGCCACTAAGGCCCAAATTACTTTGCCCCAATCTTCCTCAATTATCTGAAATGGATGCTTCAACACTTATTCAACCTTTCTCCACTTTGGAAATTAAAGCTGCTATTTGGGAGTGTGCGGGGGATCGAGCTCCTGGACCTGATGGTATTAATTTTCACTATCTTAGAGTTTGTTGGGAATGGTTGCAACAAGATTTCATCAAAATGTTTGATGAACTTTTTTCTAAGGAATATATCAGCTTGGGTTGTACCTCATCATTTATTGCATTAATTCCTAAAGTCAAAGATCCTTTGGGATTTGCTGATTTTAGGCCTATTAGTTTAATTGGTTGCATTAACAAGATCATTTCTAAGGTTCTTGTTAATCGTCTTAAACTGGTGATTACGGGGCTTATCTCAGAGGAGCAATCAGGTTTCTTGGCTAACCGTAGTATTTTGGATGGTCCCCTTATTCTTAATGAAGTTGTAGCTTGGTTGAGGAAAGTGAAAATCAAGGGTCTGATTTTTAAGGTTGATATTGAAAAGGCATTCGATTCCTTAAACTGGGGTTTCCTAGAATCTATTATGATCCAAATGAACTTTCCGATTAAATGGAGAAAGTGGGTTCTCTCTTCTATTTCGACTGCCCGTGCATCAGTTCTGTTGAATGGGTCTCCCACCAGTGAGTTTGATTGTTTTCGGGGTCTTAGGCAAGGAGACCCGTTGTCCCCTTTCTTTTTATTTTAGCTATGGAGGCTCTCTCTGGAATTATGAAGAAAGCTTGCTCAATTGGGTTATTTCAAGGTATCTCATGTGGTATTGGAGGTCCAAGTCTATCTCATCTTCTTTATGCCGATGATGTAGTGTTCTTGGGAAAATGGAATCGCTCAAATGCTTTAAATATTCGTAGAATACTTAGATGTTTCTACCTTGTTTCTGGGCTGAAAATTAACTTGGTCAAAAGTTGCTTATATGGTGTTGGAGTTTGCGACCAGGAACACGAGGCGATGGCTGGTGTTATTAATTGTAAAGTTGGTCATTTTCCATTCAAATATCTTGGGTTGCAAGTTGGAGCAAATATGAACTTGGTAAGGAATTGGAAGCCTATTTTGGACACTTTTCAAAGTCGATTGTCCATTTGGAAAGCTAAACATCTTTCCTTTGGTGGTAGATTAACCTTGATTAAATCTGTGCTAAACTCACTTCCCACTTACTACTTTTCTCTTTATAAAGCTCCTGCCCAAGTTATTGATCAGCTTGAAAGATTGCGTAGAACCTTTTTTTTGGGGGGGATCAGGTGATAAAAATAAAATAAACTGGGTTTCTTGGCAGAAGGTGGTGTCCGCTAAGGAATTTGGTGGCCTAGGTCTTGGATCTCTTCGTGAAACTAACCTGGCCATGCTTGCAAAATGGTGGTGGAGATTTAAGCTGGATAAATTCAAGCTTTGGAGAAACGTAATATGGTCCTTACATCATCAATCTAGATCATGGTCCTTCATCCCGGCCAGAATTTCCCATGCGGGGCCTTGGAAACAAATCTTTAATCTATCTAATGTCTTATCTTCTTATGGGATTAATCTTAATGCATGTTTTATTGGCATTATGGGATGCGGGGTAGATATTAGATTTTGGATCGATACTTGGTTGGGATCTGCTCCATTATTATGTCAATTCCCATCTCTTTTTGCTCTTGAGGTTTCCAAGTCTTGCTCTGTTGCGGATAGACTGCTATGGTCTTATGGTAGAAATTCTTGGTGTTTTTACTGGAAAAGAAGGCCATCCACTCAAGCTGAGCTAGATGAGCTGCATCTCTTAAACTCTAAATTGCAGTACATTCAACTCTTTTTGCGTTCGGATCAATGGTCTTGGGCTCTGGATGGTTCTGGGGTTTTCTCCATCTCTAGTCTGAAACAAAAAATAAATGCTTACAGTCGGCAGCTCTCTGATTTTCAATTTTTTTGGAACAATTGGATTCCTAAAAAGGTCGGTTTCGTTGCTTGGAGGGCTGAAATGGACCGACTTCCTACTCTTACAAATTTGAGGATTAGAAAGGTGTCTTTGCAATCCACTTCATGTCCGTTCTGTGATGGGTTTAATGAATCAACAGATCATCTTTTTGTGGAATGCAGTCTTGCTCAAGAGATTTGGGATTATGTTTCACAATGGTGCAAGATTCAGCATATATATGCTTTCAGTTGTAGGGATTTGGTGAACATTTACAGATCCATTCCGGGTGTTGCAAGGTGGAAAAAAGCTGTCCATGCAGTGGTTTTAGTTGCAATATGGTGTATGTGGCATGCAAGGAACAACAAACTTTTTAACAACGTTCCGATTTCTATTGTCAGGATAAAGGAAGAAATAAAGTCTCTGGCCTTTCTATGGATTCGAGCACGCTCGAAGTCTCCTCAACTAACTTGGGATGATTGGGAATCGTTTAATCTTCATTGTTTGGGGTTATAATTGGTGATTTTTGTAATCTGGTTTGCCTTTGTAATCTGGGACTAAACTCTTAGTCTCTTTTTTATAATTTAATGTTTGTTGGCCGTTCAAAAAAAAAAAAAATTCCAAATATAACCCTATAAAAATGGTTTTATTATTATTATTTTGTTTATAAACAATAATAATATAATTTATTCATCATTAATTTTTCTTGTAAGCGAAAATAAAAGTTAAAACACTAAAAACTATTAATATAAATTATTATAAATCAATGGTTATAGTTAAAAAATTGTACCATATTTGCAAAAATCATACACTTATAGGTACACCATATTTACGAGAAACCATACACTAACACTATCAGGAGTGATAATTTGTTGTCGAACCCAATTAAGTGAAACATATATCATTGATATTCGCAAATTTGTGAACAATTCGATCCATTGATGATTTAATTACTTAGTTTAATAACGCTACAAATGTTAATTAACACAAAGATAAATTAAATGTCCAGTTTGTGCAAATTATTTTTTAAAAAAAGTATGTTTCTTAGTTATCTAAATTCATTTACATAAAATTTTATATAGAGTTAATTACACAGATATGTTTATTTTGCATTACTGTTTTCAAATTTCAAAAATTTACCCTGATGGATTGAAATGCTTGTAAAAATATAATACAGGTGATCTATGTAAAGAATAACTGTTAGTTTTGGAGTTATATATTCAAATATATAAAATGTATTCATAATCCCATCCTTTTCTTGAGGCCGGTCTTAGATTCTCACTTTAGGTTGGTTGGTTGCCACAACTTGTGGCAATGATTCCTATAGATATTGCGGGTTAAGAGCAGGCAACAAAAGCAACCGACAAATGGACAACCAGAGGAGGAGAGGTCACCAGAGGCATCAGGATGATCCACCATAACATTCACGACATATTTACATAGCATGAGATTGTGCGCTAAAGGCATACCGATATCGAGCCTCCTCCCCCACCTCTACCCCAATAGTATCCGGGGGGTAACATAGCTTGTATTTTGTACTTAAATTCCAAAATTATGATTACATTTTATGATCAGCATTGTATTTTTGTTAATTAAATTTGTAATATGTGTTGTATTATTTTGTATTTATAATTAATTTGATTGTACGATAATCTAATAGGAAAAAGTAAAACAAAAGTTGTTTGTAAAAAAGAACCGAAATGCTGATTAAGATTTTTAAAAATAATAATTTTATCATTAAAATAATTAGCGTTGTGTTAGTCTTACAAAAAAAAAATTGTTTGTAAACAAATAAATTTTTTTGAACTTTCTATAAATAATAATCGTTACTCAAAACCATTATATATAAAAACAATTAAATTTGTTTTATTATCAAATATTATCATTTTTCATAACAAAAATTAAAGAAAATTACCTTTTATAGCTATACGTCATGTATAACTCTATACTCTACGTGTAACATTACATTTTTACCCTTCTATAAGTGAGAAAATAAGTGAAAATATAGATGCTGTATAGCTCTGCATTATGATTGGTGCAAACATTATGTTAGTGAGTTTTAGGTTGTTTGTCATCATATCCTATGTGCATCGTACAATATTGTACGATGTGTCTAGCCAAGTTGACGTGTTACAACTTTTGGAGCCTAAATGCCACCTATAGACTCAAACATAACGTATAATGTCGATGTGTATTAAAATATGAAAGTTAAATTTGCAAATAAAGCAAAGCCAATAAGAGTATGTGTAGTGAGGCGTGAGAAGGACCTAGCCACCCTCCATCACGCGCTCACCACTCACAATTCCACTACACAAGGGGTGTGACCACCTTCACGGCGTGAAGGAGGAAGAAAGGAGATAAAGGAGGCTTGATGAAGAGGTGATGGTTTTTGTTGCTTATGCGACGTCTATGTGGAGTGATATGTATGTGATCACTACACATAGTCTGACATTCCCCTGTAATTTTTTAATTAACGCCCCTTCACAATCGATCACTTTTTGAATTTTTTACACTACATAAAAAATGAGAGTTCATAATACAAATGGTATTATTTTCCTGTGTATAAACAAAATAAAATAATTTATTCGTTATTAAAATCAACTATAAATCAATGAGTTATACTATTAAGGGGATGCTCAAATGAGAGCAATTTAAACTTGATAATTAAAAGAACCAATTTTGACCACAAATTTAGAAGGGTATAAAAGTAACCTCCATTATTTTAAAAGGATTTTACTTTTGTTGCCCTTAAAATATGTTGTTCAAAATTAGTTCTTATGGTTCCTTTGTTGTCGACCTCATTTTTCCTGTTTATAAACATAAGTCTACCCTCGAGCCTCTGTTTCTTCCCGTGTAAACCAATTCCGTTTGATGACAGTCAATTCCGCCATAGACAATCCTCTGTTTCTTTCGCTAGAAATCCATTCTGCCATATTTTTGCAATTCCCCACCAATTCTTAGTCTTTAATATATTTTGTGATTGAGTTAAATTGTAAAAAATTATTCTACATTCATTTCACCTAACTAGTTTTTTCTTCCCGCGTGTTACGCAGATGGGCAAACTAACTGCAAACCCCGATAACAATAATGTCTACACACTTAAAAACTCTAAAACAATGAAAAAAACTATGCCTAGCAACATAGGCGGGTTGGGTTGGGTAACGAGTCAGAACGGGTGCGGGTTATGATGGGTACAGGTCAAGACGGGTTTTAAGCAAAATCTATTTGGCTTTAAACGTGTCGTTTTAAAAAAAAATAATTTCGTTCAAGTTAAAATGAGTTGTAGCTAAATAAATAGTTTATTTGAATAATTTTTTATTGATTTTCTCATTAAATATTTTACTGATCATTCTTACCCATTGAAATCCATTATGTTCACATGGTTTTTAAGTTGTCCATCTTGACCCGTTTTGTGTTGAGGTGTTACTTATCTCAACCCATATTATGTCTTAATGTTACCCATTTCAACCCCAAATGCAATAATTGTTTACCCATTTCTATCCATTTATCTTGTTATGGATCATGATTGACATGTATAAAAAAACAAACAAATTGAGTTAGGTCCTGCTTTGAACTTGGGTCTTCGGTGATGACATCATCACCAATATATAATTTTATTTATTAATGTGGGTCCTCTTTTTTAAAAATTAGCCATTGAAAAGAGGGGAGGCATCAGAGGCATGAGGGCCGCTGTCGGGTGGAAATAGGCACCGTCGGGGTTGGGGGCGGTGTGCCCACCAGGCCTGCCGAATGGAGCATTCTTGTGACATCCAGTACCAGATCGTCCAGTAAGTCCGTACGTTATGTGTACTTCCACTATTTACTATGTGTAAATACATGTATATGAACAGTGCTTGTATCGACAGAATTCAAAATACAAGAGACAGTTGTACGTATTTTCGTGTTAACTTAAATACTGTAAGTACAACACGCATTTGAAACAATAAGTTGTGTGTATTTAAGTGAAAACCTTTAGTACAGTTAACACAACAGATCATGAGAAACAACAGTGTTCAAAACAAGTAACAATAACAAATCGGTTGCGATCTGATAACCGATTGAGCCATGGTCATTCGACCAGCTCCCTCATTCGACCAAGATGTGCCATTCGGCTATGTCCCCTATTCGGCCTACAATCATCCGGCAACCGCCAGTCGACCACCTTCATTCTGGAGACAAACTCATTCGACATGTTCATGTGATAACCACAATCGACCAAGACAAACACCCTCAGGACCAGAACCTCTTTATTTTCAGCCCACATCTGTTTGGCCCAGTTATTCTTACAACCCAACAGTTGGCCCAACATCATGATTTGAAAACCAGGCCACGCATTTGGGACCCATGGAACTGTTTTTCCAGGCCCAACATTAACACGCAACAGGCCCAAACATTCGGCCCATCTCATTTTTTTGGCCCAGATTTAATACAATTGGCCTAGGGCCCACTGATTTGGCCAACTCTACTTGTACAGCCATCTGTTAGGCCCAATACAACAGGATCCGACCCAACACATACAAAGGCCCCATGACTATCTAAATTCGGCCCAATTGAGTTTCGGTTCACATTGTTAATGGTATAACTTAACATATTAAGACTATAAATATGCAAGTAATTATATTACTACAAATGTTATGGGTGTTTATGTTAATGAGACTAACAAAGCTTAAAACCCTACTTTTGATAAAAAAAGGGGGTCCTAAATCATAAACATAAACTATCCTTATGACTTGGGGTTGGTTTATAAAAGTCCTATCAACACAAACAATGAGCACATCATGATCAAGTTTGGGAATTAAAGAACGAGTCAAATTCAAACATATAACATAAAGACATATGGTATTAGCAATCTATAACAATAGAACCGGAGGGCTGAATGACGACCAACACCAATAAGTGTTAGCCAAATTTTATGGCTAACACATACACGCACACAAATTCGTAAAACTTATACTAATAAGTTACATACAACGTGAAATCAATACAGGATCGTGAATACAACAACAAGAGCAACAAAGAGCGCGTGCATACTTGTTTAGACTTAGTCAACCACCACAACTACAAGGTGAGTTCATATGCCCCTTTTCTTTAATCTTAACTGATTTTAAACCTTCGGGGCTGATAAACATGCTTACTTTTACTTGTTTAAAAGTTTTGCTTAACATATTGTTTATGCTTTGATTTATATAATATTAAATTGTTTATTATCGCCTATCATTGCATGCTTGTATGATCATGAGATAACAGGGAAACTCAGATGAATATGATAATATAATTTCATAGTTCATCAACACACTAGAATAACATAGTTGTAAGATTTTATCTCACAACACTTAGTTATTCCTACATGAACAAACAATGAGACAATTCATACACAACAAACAATGAGAACGATTACAGTGAAACATGATGACACTACACAACACATGGATGATTAGAAGATAAGATATCTTCTAAATATCATTCCACATTATAATTGACTAAGTGTGATAAGTCAAGTACTTATAACACTTAGTTACAACTTAAAAACATACTATGCGATAGTATGAACGCATTTATCAATCCACCACCTGAGCGGATTAAGGGTGGCAAGACTAGTTCTTACCACGGCTTAGTGGCAACATGGTGAATATATGGATCATTTAAAATGATAATCATGATAACGTATCTTCGTGATAATAATATCATTCTCACATCGGTTGACATAACGTAATAAAACATGTTCTTATTTAACTTTGTTAATCACATGAGAACATCCCACATTGAGAACAACAACAACATAGATGTACATCATCCATCGTTATCTGTGGACTGATAGACTGAGGAATTTATTTTCTCTCAGGTCATATTATTAGTAACAGTTTCGATGAAGGCTATGGGATCACACGGCGAGATAGAGGTGAATCGGGTGCATTGTAATCTGATTACGTGAGGATCACAATGGACTCCTTTTGGGCTCTATACGTTGCATTTGAGAACACAATACAAATAGTTAACTAACACTTTTAGTATTTAAAAGTGAAACAATAGTTAACCCCACAATTATAGAATAATACAAGGAATAGATTGAGAATCTAATATCCTTAACACATATATTGGTTATCAATACTTCGGTTTGATAACTACAACGCTATCATCATATTATTCTATACATGAGAACACAGGTGATCAAAGAGGAGTTGAACATGAGGAATGAGAATGGAAATCAATAGTTGTATTGCAAGCACTGTGGAGTTCTAGTAGTGATGTGGTGGGATGTTGGCTAGGGCTTAGTTCCCTTACATATGCCCTATATATAAGCATCACTACTAGGATGATATATTACTTGTGAATATAATTATTGAGAAGCCATTGGGTGAACAGGTAAACATACAACATACAAGTAACATGATTAACATTGTGATTATGCATGAGAATGAATCAAGGTTTTCAATTAACATACTTATGAACTCACCAACCTAGTGTTGACTTTGTTTAAATGCATGTTTTTCTCAGGTGATGAAAAGGTGTAGATACTTACATGCAAGGATTAAGCTAGTGGACTTTTAGAAGCCCTAACTACTTTTGGTGTTGCATACTTTTGATGACTAAACTATGAATCATCTTTTGTATATCTTGTACAGATACAAGATATAGTTACATTGATTCTTTTTGGTAGATTTACTTGATTTGATAATGAACGATACATTGTAATTAAATCTTGTAATTCTATATCATGGATGTGTTAGCATTTCTCATTTATTTATCATGTGCTATGTAAACAATCTGATCATTCGATTATCACTCAAGATATCGCGCCCCGGGAACCTTCCGCCCGACGGGAAAACCCGATCCTTTCCCGCCGGCTCGGGTGTGACAATTCTCGCTGGAACGATGGTGGAGGTATTAAACATGGCCTTATGGGGTTTTTAAGATTTTCAGTGAGATAATTATGTGCCAGAAAATTTCAGTAGGGTGAAATTTTAGTAGGATGGGTACTAAACATGGTTGCTTTGCACTTCTTAAGCCTAGGTTCGAATCCTAGTTTTTTTTTTCTTCTTCTTTTTGCACTCTCTAACCCAGGTTTGAATCCTAGATTTTTTTCTTGTTTTTGTTTTGGAACTCTCTAGCTCATGCTTTAATCCCGGTCTCTCTTTTTCTTTTTTCTTTTGCATTCGATTTTTTAGGATCCGTTCCACATGTTTTTGTCTCTGTTTAAGCTTTTTAAAAAATAGTTCGCCCTCAACACGAGTCGTTATTAAACGACAACACGCCTACGACATCGTGTGGGTTGCGTAATCTAGTACCTTAACGACTATTCATGTCAAACACTATCGGTGTCACATTTTTAAAAGGTATAACTTTGTAGAAATGTAATCAGCTTTTTATTTTGTTCCAATCAAGTCACTCAATTTTTTTTGTCCTAATTAAGTCATTCAAGTTATTTTTGTGTTTGAATTCTATGTTTTTAACTTGAATAATAGGTAATACATGTTGATATAAGTTTGAGTTAATAATTTTTTTAAAAAATGACTGATTTGAATAAATAATTATTAATTTTAACTAATATCTGACAAAGAACAAAAAATTAATAATTAATAATTACTTATTCAAATCAGTCATTTTAAAAAAAAAATATTTACTCAAACTTATATTAGCATGTATTACCTACAATTTAAGTTAAAAACATAGAATTCAAACACAAAAATAATTTGAATGACTTAATTAAGAAAAAAAAGTTTGAGTAACTTGATTAGTACAAAATGAAAAGTTGGTTACATTTTTACAAAGTTTTCCCTTTTTGAAAATAGCTATAGCAACAATGTAATTTTTCAAAATTAATAATTATAAACGTAAAATCAAAATATTATAGGGACAAATGGTGTAATAAAGTTAATATTTTATTTAATTTATATCTCTTTTTTGTTTGTTAATACAAAAAGTCAAGACTGTCGTACAAACATAATATAAGAGAATTTAAAATGCACCCCTTTAAACTTTTAGCCAGACCCCTACACAAACGATCACTTTCTGAATTTGACAGATCAAGAAAACCTTTTAAAATTATTTAAAAAT
Organism: Mikania micrantha; assembly: GCA_009363875.1. Taxonomy (NCBI): domain Eukaryota; kingdom Viridiplantae; phylum Streptophyta; class Magnoliopsida; order Asterales; family Asteraceae; genus Mikania; species Mikania micrantha. The sequence goes on from CM018696.1 coordinate 93,071,878, forward strand.
AGAAATTAAAAAGTAAGGCAATTTTGATAATCTAAATTAATATGCATTAGCTAATAATATCAATTTGATTAATAGTAATCAAACTTCTACTTTTGTTTCTAAAGAAAAATCTTAATAGCATAGTAATTATAAAAGTTTATTGAATATCGAATTATAAATTGAAAAATATTATAAAACAAGATCTTGTGAAGTAGGTATGACTTATGAGTTCAGAAATGACATGGTATTAATTTTAGGGGCCGACGTGGAGCATTTGGGTTTTTTAATTTTATTATTATTTTAGTAAATTACATAAACACTCTATTTAATTATCAAACTCAAAAGATCATTTATGATTTTTTTATGTGACGTGAGAATAGTACTGATTGTGTAAGATTTCATTTAAATATCAAGAGGTATTAGTGCTGCAAGCCTTTAACCCAAATTTTTACAAAATTAAACTAATGATTCTAACTTTTGTAAGTTAGATTTTAATTATGTGACATATTTTAATTATGTGACCAAATGTTTTCTTGAATAATAATACCCTCTTTACTTCTCTTATAAGAGTTTTTGCGTTTGAGTCTCGTGTAGGGCTAAACCACCACATGACTTGTGTAATTAAGTCTTAGAAATATAAATCTAAAATTAACACATATAGAAGAATTAGCACAGAGAACATCAAATTTGAGAAGTAATTAGTTATGGTTTAACATAAGTTTCATTTACAACTATAAATATGCATGAAGTTAATGGGAAGAGTCAGTGGCGCAGCTCTGTTGAGACCTGGGGGCGACCGTCACCCTATTTTTTTCATAAGTAGTGTTAATTTGCGGCCGAAAGGTTATTTTTACTTAAAAATACGAGTTTCGTCCCCTGGTTTCAAAAATTTTAACATATATTTTGAGTCTTATAAATTTCCGTCCCCTTCTCTAACTATCAAGCTTCGTCACTGGGAAGAGTCCTGGTAAACATATCTTCTTGAAAACTCAAAATATTAGAATTTAAAGGTTAATGATATTATTGGCGAGATTTACCAATTAGCAATGATGTGCACTAGAAATGATATTCTAAAATGAAAAGTTACAAGAAATTTATTGATACTTTGTGCTCTAATTGAATGTTTTTTGTGCTCTAATTGGCGAGATCTATAGTTAATCGATCTACCTGAAGATCTTTTAAGTCATTTACTACTTTCAAGTTTTATCAAATTCGATATTATAAATAATAATATTTGCTCATCTTCATTTAAAAAGATTTCATCCCTCGTTACACAACTCTCAATAAGGATGGGAAACCCATTAATTACTAACTAGGGGATTACTCGCGCGTTGCCGCGGGTATTCTGTCACGATTCCGTGTATTAAAACGTAAATATGTGTTGTTACTATGACGTAAAGCCTTAAGGGGTAACCATTGTAAATATGTCCGCTATGTCGATATGAGTATTTGATTATGATAGCGTTAACAACAGAATCTCTCTCTTAAGATTAAACAAATATATCGAATTGAGTATGATTTTCTTCTCCTTTAGGATTAAACAATTCTATCGAATTGAGTATGATTATTAAAACCAAACCATAAAAAAATCATTTACATTTTCTAATAATTATTATTATTTTAATACTATTATTAGGTAAATATTATTGTTAAATCCAAATCGTTTATGAGCTAATTACGGTTAACAAAATACATAAACGATACGAATATTCGTTAATATACGGACACGTTATAGGCTTGTGAATAACGTGCAAAATTTTTGTGAACGTTTGGGTTTAAAATTTGTATAAACATTTGTGAGATCATTGCGATCAAATTAATATAATCATGATTGTTATCCGATAACTTAATGACATGTTAAAATCATGTGAACATTTAAAATATGTGACTAAAGTGAGAGGAAGCTTTAAAAATAAGGGTTCAAAGTTTATGGTTAAAAACAAAATATTCAAATTAATTCAAAACCTCTAGAATGAGTTACCGAAGCTTTTGTCGCGGTTTGCTTCTTTTTTTCGCGATTCCATTTTTTTGTAGCGGTTATTTTTTTGTCGTGGTTTTGCCAGCTCAAACATATTTTTTTTGCCGTGGTTCATTATTAGCCGCCGTTAAAACTCATTTTTTGTCACATTTTTTCCTCATAAACAACAAAAAATTTTGAATAGAAAAGTATAATCACTGTTCACTCGAAATGATTGCAGTTCGTAAATGTACATATAGCAATAATAAAATAAGATGGTGTTTCCTAAATGCATATATATATATATATATATATATATATAATGTTACAATAGTTATCACTCTGGCACAAAACTTAAAATGTAGTTATTATTGTCATACTGCGATGATAGCATAATAAATATAAAAACGTGGAACAAAAAATGATCGCAACACCTGTTAAGTCATCCTAAAACAATAAATCAAAACATCTGCAAAAGTTTTGACCAATAACAACAACGGTGAAATATCATGTACATAAAAAAAATATAACCAAAAACCGACTGCAATGACTATTAATTTGTTCGTCGTATTTTTTTTATTAAAATTAGTATTATATATATAATTATTTCATTATTATTAGTTATTATTATTATTGTTAAATTTTGTGTATCGTCTGCTACATTTTCTGATTAAAGGTTGAATCATACCCTCCTGTCGTGATGACATCATCGCGAATACCAAAGCGCAGAATAAAATCGATCGCAACAAATACAATAAATCGAACTGTATAAATAAGTTTTAACTATTAGTTAATTATTTATTATTAATTAATTAATATTATTATATAATAATAATTTTTTTTGAACGGCTTGATACAACGACACCCAAGACAGGATTTCAACCGTCCCCTCAGATTTGACGCTCTGGAGCGTATGCCTGAGCCCACCCTAGGAGGAATCCTACAACTGGGTAAACCCATGGCCTTGTTTCAGCAAATATGCCTTAACCCGGATTTGAACCCAAGACTTCGCATAGAAAAGTAAAGGGGGTAATCATTATGCTAGAAGCTATTGGTTTTAATAATAATTTATTATTTAACTATAAGATAATATTTAGTATTAGTTAATATTATATAGTAAATATTAATAATAATGATAATAAGTATCATTTAATTGTATTTATATTATATTATAATAATTATTATAGTTATTTTCACCGCTACCTTTGACTATAATCATATATTTAATTAATTATGAATATTTAATTACTTTAATAATATATAATAATCGTTATTTAATTATTATTAATACATTATTATTATTCACTCGTAATTTTGTCGTTTCATAAATGTATATATAGTAATTATATATCTCGCATGCAATATAATTATCTATATTAAAAGTTAGTGAACTTCATAATTCATTAATTTATTCAACATGAAGAGTTGGACTACTAAAATCATTAGAATTAGACTATGTGTAATGGGAAGGTGAGTGGGCGTGAGGGACATGGGTCATGTCCATATGACACCCTCCACCCACTACATATGGGCGCGACCAGGCGTGCTGGGCAATGTCGTGACACGGTATTCGACCATTAGAGGGAATAAAAAAAGTTAACGCTAACTTTCAGAAAAAAGAAAAAAATATATTTTAAAATCAGTATAAATTAACCATTTAACTCTTTAAACCACCAATCATCTCTCTAAAATAACAAATCCTCTCTCTAAAATAACTATTCTTTTATCTAAAAACTCAATTTACAATTCACTAAAAAATAAGTAGGGAGGAGGAAATTATAAAATCGTCATCATCCGATTCTGACAAAGGATCATTCATGTTTTTACGTGTCGTTCAAATAACAGTAACATCCGTCGTGGCTAACATTGAAGAAAACTTTACGCAAGTGTTACGACGATTAAAGTTATTGATATTTTTGTGCTCTAATTGTATGCTTTTTGTTACATGTAAGGAATTTTGAAGTGATTAATAAAGCCAGATTTCTCATATAGAGATTGGTAATGTTGTAATTAAGATCATCACCATGAATGTAAAGAGGTAGATGGGTTGACAAAATCCATTATATCTTGTTTTTGGCTCGAGATTGGTATTTCATCTCTTGAAAACAAGATTTACATGTTTTATACAACAATGTTTGCATCAAAACGCCCAAAATCGGTGTAAGCTCTTTTAAGGTTCCTTCCACCTAATTGATTTATATTTAATATGTTGTTAGAACCAACAAGCATGCAAACACTATTTAAAGAGGATAACTTATGCTTAACTTAATTAACTATTGTTTTACACTTAGGGGCTGTTTGTTAGCATCTGAATCATTAAGTGCTGAATGATTAAGATGTCTAAATGGTTAAGAGGGTCTGAATCATTAAGTGCTCAATGGTTAAGACTGATTGGTTGAACATCTGAATGAATATGCAGAATGACTATTTTACCCTTTTGAAGGCTTTTTTTTTCAGTAATAATATAAATAGTAAATTTAAAATAAAATCCATACCAAATAAAATGCAATCATGATAAAATTCAAACATCCAAATTACATAATAGTCTTTCAAAATACTTAAAGTGCTAAAACCTATTGAAGGACAATTCCAAGGGTTAATCTAGCTAGCAAAAGCAAACCGAAATAGAAAATATGCGACACCCCAACCCGGTTTAGGCTGACGTATCACGTATACGGAATCAGTAGTAAATGCAACAATCCTAGATGTATTTAAAAACATAAATACATAAGTCTTAAGTCGATAATTAAACATAACAACATACATATTTAAGTTTTAAGTTTGATTGTTACATTGACTACAGAAACAAAGGATCTTCATTCATTTTTTTTATGTCTGATTTTACTCTCAAAAGTTCCCCGCCTGATTTCCTTGATTACCTATATAATACAAATAAACACCACAAAAAACAACTACGGCTGAGCCAAAGAATGCTCAGTAACGGATAAACAACAGTAACTAAAAGAAATTCAGAAGGTGGTGAGGATAATCAAAATAATGGTCAGAAACAGAAATCAATAACAGAGCAGTAACAGAAACAGAACAGTAAACAATGGTCTGAATTTGATAAAATATAACCTTTTAGAAACAATAACATAGGTTATATTATAAATCTGAATTTACAGAATCAGAATATACCACGAGCCGACTGTACATGTAATAAGTGTAAGGTTCACGGGTAGCTACTCCTGCTTACCAGACACATGAGATAGTGTGTGTCGGCATACACAACACTATCCCCCAGAAATCAGAAAGTACAGTTTAAAATTATCCTAGGACCAGTCCATACGCCTCCCCAGAATTCAGTAGGTGCACAAATGTACTATCAGAGTACTAATGGAGACGTCGTGAACTCAACTAACCGTCACGGATGGTTCCACATTATGGTTGCCGCCATAATGGGCCTGTAGTCATCCTTACAGGTAGGGGCATGCTCGGGTAACAGAATACAGAAAGTTCAGTAGGTTCAGTAGGTTCAGTAGGGTAGATAAACTACCAAGTTCAGTTATATTTGGATCATGCAATAATGAGTACAATATAATCTAGATTTATTGCATGATAAACGAAACAAATAAACACGACATCATATCGTGGCAATCAAAAATCAGAACAATACAGAAATAAATTTTAATGATTACAGAAACGGATTACAGAAACATGTTACAGAACAGGAAATACTATGATTTAAATAAACGGAATCCGTACCTTGATCTTAGCAATTAAATCAGCAAGTATTCAGATAAATACACCTGTAATCAATTTTCCTGACGATTCAGAAATATGTGTTTTTGTTTTATTTCACGTTACCGTCAATTTCCTAATAACATCAGTACCCTAGTGGAATTACTTAACGTATCTTTATATTTTCAGGTATCGATTCGAGCTTTTAATTGGACAGCATAACGGCTTACGCTTTTTGATTTTCTTAAAAATACGTGGGCAGAATTTCGGCTTATAAAACTTTATTTTAGAGTTTTAAATTGGACAGAGCCTCGTCCTATAACTATATATTTTTATAAAATATTTGGGCAGCATCTCTGCATACTCCGTGTATTTCAAAAATATTGAAAATAACCTCCACGCATAATATTAGTGAGTTTTTAAACATACAATATCTCGACCATATTAATTAAATAGTTATTTTAAAATAAGAGTGTAATAGGTGGTTTCCTTAAAGTAGTGCGTACCAAGGCTCGCTTATATTTGAACGAAATTCTAGTAACTACCGTACACGCTCAGGGGTTTTTAGGAGAGTATTTTGACAGAGTTTTGTTACTTAAAAAAATGAAAATTTGATCGTCGAACTACATCTATTTATAGAAGTAAATTTCCTTCGTCATTAAGAAAGAATATATATATATATATAGTTCAAGTTCAACGTATTTACTTTCGAATTTTGACATATGTTTAATTGATTATTTTATTATTTTATTATTATTATTATTATTATTATTATATTATTATTATTATAATTAATTTAGCTTAAATCTTGTTTTTCTCTTATAATTTTTGCATCTGATGTTTTAAAAACTTTCGAATATACCGTTGAAATCTACTAATTATTCTCTACATTTCTACCCAAGTTTCGTTGAAAACGGAGCATGGTCAAAAATAATATATTTTAATATTCACGAGCTTATATCTTGTTCATGCTTTATCGTATAATGTCCCGGCTTATATCAATGTGATCGTAATTACTTCAGGATTGTTCATAAAAATTTCAAACCCAAACGATCACAGAAATTCGGCACGTTATTAATAGGCTTTATAACGTGTCCATACATTATCAAATATTTTTATCGTTTATATCCTTTTGATCATAATTACTTTACGAACGTTTTTATAAATTTTGAACATAAACGATTCCTGAAATTTTGCACGTTTATTATTAGGTTGCAAATTATTATTATTTTTTTATATATATTTTTTAACTTGTTTTACGTATTTATTTATTTATTTATTTATTTATTGTGTTACGTTTTTACGGTCATTATAATTTTACCCCTCTTAAAAAAAATTTCGTCCTCGAAATTTCAGAGTTTACAGACCAGTTTATTTTCTATTTTACAAACTTGTTCATTTAATTTAAATTTTTTACATACTAAAACTTTATGTTGATTAAATTATAAAATTTCAGATAAAATATTACAGAAACAAATAATTAATACCGATAATAAAGCAAACCGTTGTACCTAGTTCAAGACTCGAATAAATTTTGATATTGCAAGCGAATCATATCCTCTAACTCCCAAGTCGCTTCACGTTCCGAATGATTCTTCCACAAAATTTTAACAAACGGAATTGTTTTTCGTCGCATAATTCGCTCTTGACGGTCGAGAATCGCTTCCGGTACTTCCTCGTATGATAGATCTTCACGGATATCCGAAATTGGATAATTAACTATGTGTAGAGGATGATAATTATAACCCCGCAATAACGATACATGAAAGACGTTATGTACATGAGACAGTTGCGGTGGTAATGCAAGACGATACGAAACTTCACCAACTCGTTCCATAATTTCAAACGGTCCAATAAATCTTGGACTGAGTTTTCCTTTAAGTCCGAAACGACGAACACCTCTACAAGGTGAAACTTTGAGAAAAACTTTATCACCAACTGTAAATTCTAAAGCACGTCGATGTTTATCCGCATAACTCTTTTGTCTACTTTGAGCTTCTTTTAAACGTTCACGAGCAATGGCGACTTTCTCATTGGTAATCTGGACCAGTTCGGGTCCTTCAATTGTTTTCTCCCCTACTTCGTCCCAACAGATTGGTGCTCGGCATTTGCGACCATATAATAGTTCATATGGTGCCATGCCGATACTAGCTTGCCAACTATTATTGTAGGCAAACTCCACTAAACACAAGTACTCATCCCAGTTTCCCGTCCACTCTAAGGCACTCGCTCGCAACATGTCCTCAAGTGTCTGAATTGTACGTTCTGATTGACCGTCAGTTTGAGGATGAAAAGCAGTACTAAATCTCAATCTAGTACCCCAAGCAGATTGTAGACCTTTCCAGAAATGAGAAGTGAACCTTGGATCTCGATCTGATATGATAGAAACTGGAGTACCGTGTAATCTGACAATTTCTTGCGTAAATATTTCGGATAACTTACTAACTGAATGTCCTTGTTGGATGGGAAGAAAATGAGCTGACTTAGACAATCTGTCTACAGTGACCCATATAGCATCATTCTTCCTAAAGGTCTTTGGTAATCCGGTAACAAAATCCATGGAAATATCATCCTTTTTCCATAGTGGAATATCAAGTGGCTGAAGTAGACCACTTGCTCGTTTATGTTCAATCTTTACTTGCTGACAAGTAAGACAATGACTGACATATTTTGCTACATCTTCTTTCATTCCGTTCCACCAGAAATGTTGCTGAAGATCTCGATACATCTTTGTTGATCCAGGATGAATAGAAAATGGTGAACTATGTGCCTCAGATAATAATGATTCCCGGAGTGCTGCATTATCAGGAACACATAGTCGTTTGCCACACCATATAACTCCGTTTTCATCTATCCTGAACTCAGATTGTTTCCCTATCTCTAAGTTTTCTGTTATCGCCCACAACTCACCGTCTTCTTTTTGAGCTTCTATAATTCGAGAGATTAAATCAGACTCGATCTGAATTTTGGCAAGATACCCATCTGAGTTACCTACTTGAAAGCCAATATTCAGTCTTTCAAGATCATTAATAATCTCTTGTTGTAAATGCAAAGACGATAGCATCCCTGAACTTTTCCGGCTAAGGGCATGAGCAACAACATTAGCCTTTCCTGGATGATATTGAATATTTGTATCGTAATCTTTCAACAATTCTAACCAACGTCTCTGACGCATGTTTAACTCTTTCTGAGTGAATATATACTTCAAACTCTTGTGATCGGTGAAAATGTCACAAGAATCTCCGTATAAATAATGTCTCCAGATCTTCAATGCAAAAATAACAGCAGCTAGCTCGAGATCATGTGTTGGATAATTAACCTCATAAGGTTTCAATTGCCGAGAAGCATAAGCAATAACCTTGCCATGTTGCATCAACACACAACCTAATCCTTTCTTAGAAGCATCACTATAAATTTGGTAGCCGCCTGTGCCCGAAGCTAAACTGAGAATCGGGGCAGATACCAATCTTTTCTTTAATTCTTGGAAACTCTTTTCACGTTCTTCATTCCAAGAATACTTGACACCTTTTTCTAACAATTGTGTAAGAGGTAACACAATCTTCGAGAATCCTTCGACAAATCTACGATAATAGCCTGCTAGGCCCAAAAAACTTCGGATTTCTGTAACCGAGGTAGGTGTAGGCCATTTTGTGATAGCTTCAACCTTTGCTGGATCCATCATGATTCCCTCAGCGGAAATTACATGACCCAGAAATGCAACTTTGTCTGGCCAGAAGTCGCACTTTGAAAATTTTGCATATAGCTTCTTTTGTCGTAATATTTCCAGTACTGCTCGGAGATGTTCTTCATGTTCTTTCTTACTTTTCGAGTATACAAGAATATCATCAATGAATACAATGACAAACTTGTCAAGAAAGTCATGAAATACCCGTTTCATCAAATCCATGAACACGGCTGGAGCATTGGTTAATCCAAACGGCATCACTACAAACTCGTAATGGCCATAACGAGTACGAAAAGCAGATTTGGAAATATCTGAGTTCTTAATTTTTAGTTGATGGCCGGTAACCAGACCTCAGATCAATTTTTGAAAAGCATTTAGCACCTTGGAGTTGATCAAACAAGTCGTCAATGCGCGACAAAGGATATCGATTGCGGATGGTAATCTTATTGAGTTCACGATAATCTATACACAATCTCATTGTGCCATCTTTCTTCTTAACAAATAATACCGGTGCACCCCATGGTGAAACACTTGGTCGAATAAATCCTAGATCCAATAATTCTTCTAATTGCTCCTTCAACTCCTTGAGTTCCATTGGTGCCATACGATAAGGTGCTTTGGAGATTGGTTCAGCACCAGGAATAAGATCAATCGTAAATTCAACTTCACGATCAGGTGGAACACCAGGCAATTTTTCAGGAAAAACGTCAGGAAATTCACAAACAACGGGATGATCTGAAATGCTAAGTTCATTTTCAAAATCAACTTTTACTGAAGCTAGAAATCCGGCACAACCGTGTGATAGAAATTTGTGAGCTTTAAGAGTTGAGATTATTTTCAGAGGTTTACGTGGTTGAGTTCCTTGATAAACAAGCAAAGGACTCCTCGGATCGCCAAAAAGTACACGACGTGTTTGACAATCTATGGTGACTCGGTGCTTGGATAACCAATCCATACCCAGAATCATGTCAAAATCATTTATTTGCATCGGAAATAAATCAGCTTCTCGGATAATAGATTCGATCTGAATCAGACAATCGCAGAACATGTGTGAAATAGGAATCGAATCTCCGACAGGAGTAGTAATAACTAGCGCAGGTTCCAGAATAATTGGTGTAATCATGAGGTACTTAGTAAAAAGATTAGACACTATCGAATGTGTAGCACCCGTGTCAAATAACACATAAATGTCACGTACGCCATAACGAAAAATACCAGAAATAATACCTAAATCAATACTAACTAGGTAAGACACTTTTAATTACAGATTACTTAAACTACATAACACAGATATATTACAGAAATTTAATTTTACAGAAATTCGCACCTGGTATCTTTGCAGCATCGTGTGCAGTCAGTGCAAAGACTCTTCCACCAGCAGTAGTTTTACCAGAGTTTCCACCAATATTAGCCCTCGTATCTGGCTGAGGACAGTCCTTAACCAGGTGACCGGTTTGCCCACATCTAAAACATAAACCCCTAGTAAAACGACATATGCCTCGGTGAGGTTTACCACAAGTGGTGCATGGTGGAGGTGGATTTGGGTATTGATTCAGTGGTTGAGCACGATTGTTGACATAAGGCACTAGAGTTCGGTTCTGGTTTGGTTTGTTTTGAGGTGGCTTAGGATTACCAGATCGAAATTGTTGAGAGTTATGTTGTCCGAACTGATTACGATTATACCCAGAATATTGATTATGATTGAATTTTGGTTTATAGCTTTTTGAAAAAGAACTTTGTGATGAGGGTTGTCCAGAATACGAAACACTATCACCTTCACGTTCCCTCTTTTTACTTTCTCCAGATGGTTTCACCTGTTTGGCCAACTCAAGAGTCTGAACTGCATCAGCAACTTCAGTGATGTTATTAAATTTCATCATCACTATCATTTTCCTAACCCTTTCACACACTGCCCATTTCAGTTTGTTAGCTTGCGTTTGTTGATTTCCTGCTGCATCCCCCAGAAAACTAGCTAACCTTGTAAATCGAGCCATGAATTCCCTCATCGGCTCATCATCTCTCTGAGCAATTGTGGCATATTCCCGATAATACTTTTCTTGGTGAGAGGTTAGGAAATATTGTCGATAAAATATTTCTTTGAATTCATTCCACGCCAGCATAGCTGCAAATACATCTCCTCCATGTGCATGCTTAATCCCTCTCCACCAGGATTGCGCATCATCCTCCAGTTTGTATGCTGCAAGCCTTACTTTATATTGTTCCTCAACACCCAAAACCTCAAAAATCTTCTCTACGTGCATAATCCAGTTACATGCGTCTATAGGATCAGGAGCATAACTAAAAAATCGTGGCTTTTGTTTCTGAAATCTGGTCAGCCAATCATGAATTTCTGAGGTCGTATTGTATATATGAGTTTCGGGCCCAAACGGTGGAGGATCTGGAATATGAGGAGGTGAATACGGCGGAGGATCTGGAATATGAGGAGGTGGATACAACGGAGGAGGAGGAATTGAATTATGGTTGTTATGATTTAACCGTCCCATGATTGTATCCAACATATTTGGAAGTTGTTTCGAGAATGTTCGATTAATAGCAGCAGTAATCGCAGGATCAGTTTGCGTATTTTCAAAAGTCATCTATAATGAAATTAATCAATATAGGAAAACAAAATGACATGTTGGAAAATTAAAATCCTAATCCGATGTCTACCCATTAACCTCACATGTCTTATTTATTTAGTTCAAGTTTTCTACAGGAAAGAGCCTTAGCTCTGATACCATAACTGCGACACCCCAACCCGGTTTAGGCTGACGTATCACGTATACAGAATCAGAAGTAAATGCAACAATCCTATATGTATTTAAAAACATAAATACATAAGTCTTAAGTCGATAATTAAACATAACAACATACATATTTAAGTTTTAAGTTTGATTGTTACATTGACTACAGAAACAAAGGATCTTCATTCATTTTTTTTATGTCTGATTTTACTCTGAAAAGTTCCCCGCCTGATTTCCTTGATTACTTATATAATACAAATAAACACCACAAAAAACAACTACGGCTGAGCCAAAGAATGCTCAGTAACGGATAAACAACAGTAACTAAAAGAAATTCAGAAGGTGGTGAGGATAATCAAAATAATGGTCAGAAACAGAAATCAATAACAGAGCAGTAACAGAAACAGAAACAGAACAGTAAACAATGGTCTGAATTTGATAAAATATAACCTTTTAGAAACAATAACATAGGTTATATTATAAATCTGAATTTACAGAATCAGAATATACCACGAGCCGACTGTACATGTAATAAGTGTAAGGTTCACAGGTAGCTACTCCTGCTTACCAGACACATGAGATAGTGTGTGTCGGCATACACAACACTATCCCCCAGAAATCAGAAAGTACAGTTTAAAATTATCCTAGGACCAGTCCATACGCCTCCCCAGAATTCAGTAGGTGCACAAATGTACTATCAGAGTACTAATGGAGACGCCGTGAACTCAACTAACCGTCACGGATGGTTCCACATTATGGTTGCCGCCATAATGGGTCTGTAGTCATCCTTACAGGTAGGGGCATGCTCGGGTAACAGAATACAGAAAGTTCAGTAGGTTCAGTAGGTTCAGTAGGGTAGATAAACTACCAAGTTCAGTCATATTTGGATCATGCAATAATGAGTACAATATAATCTAGATTTATTGCATGATAAACGAAACAGAGAAACACGACATCATATCGTGGCAATCAAAAATCAGAACAATACATAAATAAATTTTAATGATTACAGAAACGGATTACAGAAACATATTACAGAACAGGAAATACTATGATTTAAATAAACGGAATCCGTACCTTGATCTTAGCAATTAAATCAGCAAGTATTCAGATAAATACACCTGTAATCAATTTTCCTGACGATTCAGAAATATGTGTTTTTGTTTTATTTCACGTTACCGTCAATTTCCTAATAACATCAGTACCCTAGTGGAATTACTTAACGTATCTTTATATTTTCAGGTATCGATTCGAGCTTTTAATTGGACAGCATAACGGCTTACGCTTTTTGATTTTCTTAAAAATACGTGGGCAGAATTTCGGCTTATAAAACTTTATTTTAGAGTTTTAAATTGGACATAGCCTCGTCTTATAACTATATATTTTTATAAAATATTTGGGCAGCATCTCTGCATACTCCGTGTTTTTCAAAAATATTGAAAATAACCTCCACGCATAATATTAGTGAGTTTTTAAACATACAATATCTCGACCATATTAATTAAATAGTTATTTTAAAATAAGAGTGTAATAGGTGGTTACCTCAAAGTAGTTCGTACCAAGGCTCGCTTATATTTGAACGAAATTCTAGTAACTACCGTACACGCTCAGGGGTTTTTAGGAGAGTATTTTGACAGAGTTTTGTTACTTAAAAAGAATGAAAATTTGATCGTCGAACTACATCTATTTATAGAAGTAAATTTCCTTCGTCATTAAGAAGGAATATATATATATATATATATATATATATATATATATAGTTCAAGTTCAACGTATTTACTTTCGAATTTTGACATATGTTTAATTGATTATTTTATTATTATTATTATTATTATTATTATTATTATATTATTATAATTAATTTAGCTTAAATATTGTTTTTCTCTTATAATTTTTGCATCTGATGTTTTAAAAACTTTCGAATATATCGTTGAAATCTACTAATTATTCTCTACATTTCTACCCAAGTTTCGTTGAAAATGGAGCATGGTCAAAAATAATATATTTTAATATTCACGAGCTTATATCTTGTTCATGCTTTATCGTATAATGTCCCGGCTTATATCAATGTGATCGTAATTCATTCAGGATTGTTCATAAAAATTTCGAACCCAAACGATCACAGAAATTCGGCACGTTATTAATAGGCTTTATAACGTGTCCATACATTATCAAATATTTTTATCGTTTATATCCTTTTGATCATAATTACTTTACGAACGTTTTTATAAATTTTGAACATAAACGGTTTCCGAAATTTTGCACGTTTATTATTAGGTTGCTAAATTATTATTATTTTTTTATATATATATTTTTTAACTTGTTTTACGTATTTATTTATTTATTATGTTACGTTTTTACGGTCATTATAAAATAGCTACCTGTTTTATCTAGCATTTCTAATAAATCGTCTTTTATGGTTTAGGTAGCTTATCAAAATCACAGAAACAAAATCACAACAATCAGCTAAAAACCAACTTCCATCAAAATCACAGAAACAAAATCACAGAAACAAAATCACATGTTATCTATTGTATGATATAACCAACTTGCATCAAAAAAACCAAAATCAATTCACAACAATCGAAACAATAATCACAGAAACAAAAAAAGAAGAAGAAAAAGTAGCGACCAACCTGTAGCAAAACAAGCAGCGAACAAGAAGAAGCAGGCGAAGGCGACCCTGTAGCTGCGGCGGTGACTAGCGGCGGCGGCGACTTGTGGCGGAGAAGGGAGGCGACGGGTGGACGGCGACACTACCTGCTGCGGCGGAGAAGTATCTTTTCGATTGTTAGCAGGAAGAGAAAGCAGACTAGATTGAAAGAGGAGAAAGGCAAGCGGAAAGCTGCAACTTCCGTGGAGAAGGGCTGCGGCGGAGAAGGGTGCTGCGGCTGAGAAGGAGGCGTCGGCAGGGTTGAGGGATGCGATGGGAGAACAAGGAAAGAGGGATAGAATAGGGTTTTCAAATGAAAATGAAATGCAGACCCCTATTTTTTCCTCCATTCACCATTCAGACGGTTTTTTTCGTTCAGACGTCCCGACCAAACGGTCTGAATCTAAATGGTTTAGATTCAGATCCATTCAGACCCTACCAAACAACCCCTTAGGTCTATAATTTTAGAAAGGATCAATGTCACGTTACGATCTAATCTATATAGCCTCACCTTACACTTTTCAAGGATAGTTGGCTCTTATTGAGTAAATTGCACTTTTAGTAATTTATGTTTACACGAAATTTTATAGATAGTCATTTATGTTTTAAAATGTTAAAATCAGTCCTTTAAGTTTTCAAATGTTGCAAACTCGGTCCTTTCCCTGTTAACGCCGTTAAGTACTCACCGAATAAAGGATCATATCTGAAAATTTATGTAAACATAAAGGATCAAAAGTGAAATTTTCTCAATTACTTATATGATTTTTTTGACATTTATGCCCTTTTCCTGTTAGTACTTAACGGCGTTAACGGATAAAGTACTGAGTTTGCAGCATTTGAAAATGTAAAGGACTGATTTTGATACTTTGAAATATAAATGACTATCTCTAAAATTTTGTGTAAACATAAAGGACCAAAAGTGCAATTTACTCGCTCTTATTTATAAACATCTATAGTTACTTTATCGATCTACCTGGAAATCTTTCAAATCATTTACTACTTTATCGGCTGTTCAAAAAAAATTTACTACTTTATCGATCTACAAGTCCCCATATACAGCAAGCTCATCCTCTGTTAACCAACATGCTATAGGAGTTGTTGGGTCAACTAAGGATCGTTTGGTAACGTCTGAACCATTAAATGCCAAATGGTTAAGATGTCTGAATGGTTAAGAAGGTCTGAAGCAGTAAGTGCTGAGCCAGTTAAGACTGTGTGGTTAAATATTAGAATAATTCTTCCCAAAACCCTCAAATTGTTAGCTGCCCCCTGCCTCGTTGCAGCGGCCTTGCCATCATATCAAGAGGAGAAGTCTGCGAAAGGGTTACGGCAAAGGGAACTTTAGTGTTGTAATGTTTTTATTTGTGATTAATGTTTTCAGAACCGTACCGGACGTTTAATTGGATGTCTTACTGATTACTCGTCGGACCAGATTCAAAAACCGTATGACGTGATAAATATATAAAAAAATTCACAAAAAATATATAGTTATAAACACATTAAAACAAAGATAATTAATATTCAAACAAAAATATTAATGTTAAAAAAATACATTTTTCGATTTTAATGTTTCATTTTTTGGATTTTAGTTAAAAAAAGAACTTGAAATTCGGTCCGACCAGTGGACTGGTTCCTGATCCAACCGGTGAACCGCTCCGGTACGTTTAAGGGCAGTTCACATGTTAATTTTGGGCCGGCCGATCCCTGGTTCCCGGTCTGATAGGTTTTCAAAACAATGGTTTTTATAGGGTGGATTTGGAAAAATATGCTTGATTGTGGAAAATAAAGGTATTTTTATTAATTTAAATAAGGCTATTAATATTAGTACACCGGTGTATCAATAATACTAACTTTTTGTATTTTTCAATGTTATAAAATATTTAAAAAATTGTATAATTAAAAGTTATGTGAGTATAATATAATTGATTTGACTCAAGTATGATGTATAGACGATGAGGGTCGTGTATGAATATTAGGACACCGGTGTACTAATAACACTAACTTTTTGTATTTTTCAATGTTATAAAATATTTAAAAAATTGTATAATTAAAAGTTATGTGATTATAATATAATTAATTTGACTCAAGTATGATGTATAGATGATGAGGGTCTTATATGAATATTAGGATAGTGTTTTCACATCATTTGGTTTAATATTTATGCCTTAAGCAAACACTTTAAATCATGCCCAAAACCAACAAGCCTTGTTTCAAACTCTAAAACCAAACAAATAGTTTAATCATTAGGTTTTTCCCCCTTAACGTGTATATGGTCTTAACTCTTAAACCAAACAAGTAGTTTATCTTTCTCTCCTATATTTGTTCTATTTAAATGCTGTAAAAGAAATGAAAGAGGACAAGTGATTTTCATATAACATTGTTGAAAGATTGTAAGTGAAAGATGATGACTTGACCTTATTAAGATATCAATAAAAGTTATAAAGATTGATTGATAAAAAATATCAGGGGCGACCCGGGAAAGGGGCAAACCCGACCTCCGTTCCGGGCCCATTTTTTAGAGGGGCACAATTATATATATATATATATATATATATATATATATATATATATATTAAAAAAACTAAATAAAAACAAATGTGTAAACTCATTTCAAATAGGGTCACAATTTGTATTAAAATTGGTCCATTTTCAATTTTTTGTATACCCAACTTATTTTTAAGCCCATTTAAAAAAATATGTTAATTATTTATATTATTCTACTTGTAAAATAAGAAATTAATGTCTAAATGACTAAATATAAAATACCCACCACAACTCTCCAAGTTTGCAAGCCCTCACGTTTTTTTATTTCACACTCAAAATCCGAAATCTCAAATTAGGGCCACAAATTACTCACAATTGCTCCAGCCTCCAAAAATCGCCTCCGCATGACTACACGAGAGTACGAGACCACCGGCAACCGCCCCCTTCCGGTTACTGCTCGACCTCACGAAGTCCATCTTCCCGCTACTGATCGGCCCTCTTTTCCGGCCTCTGCCGGCTACGGACTGATCGACTCGTATGGGCCTATACGGGTCGTATTAATATTTTATTTCTAACAAAAACAGACATCAAATCACAATTCTGACACACCTCATACGGCCCGTATGAGCCCATACGGCCCGTATTGTCACTTGACATAGTTTTTTCTCTCTCTGCAACAACTGATTTGATGCCTACCTGCTGTACTTTCATAGCTTTTGATTTTGACATCTCTGTTTGATTTGTTACTTTTATAGCTTTTGATGCCTATCTGTTGTACTTGCAAAAACCATCTCATGTGGTGTTTTCATTTTATTCGATAAATCTATTAATTGTTTTGCTTGATTTTGGTTTTGATTTTGGTCATATACCCGTATAGAGCCATACAGCCCGTATGTATTTTCAACCATCAGACATTAACCTGACAAAGTCTGACAAAATCTGACACCCATACGGGTCGTATGGGATCATACGACCCTATGAACTTAGGTGGTATCAACTGATCCATAGGAGGTGTCCAAATAACCTTGACCCTTTCAAAAATATAACGTGCATTTAAGTCCAATCATGTGTTTAACTGTTGAAAATGTCAAGTCAAAAATTGGAAACATCATCTCCTTGTTATGTTTTCCACATCGATGCCAAATTGAATTACTCATGTATCACTGTCCTACTTATTTTTTGGGTATTCCCACATGTCTTCATGACAAATTGTATATTATAAAATTAATTATTTTTATATACAAAATTATGATATATTAAATCATATATTTTATGGTAAATTTGGAAAATATACTTATGAATATATATTAAATTAGTAATTAAAATAAATAAATTGATTAACTAAATAAATTATGATACAAATTGTATATTATAAAATTAATTATTTTTATATACAAAATTATGATATATTAAATCATATATTTTATGGTAAATTTGGAAAATATACTTATAAATATATATTAAATTAGTAATTAAAATAAATAAATTGATTAACTACAAAAAATAAACGAGCAAAGCTCAAGCTTGAACATTTAATAATAATCCGAGCTTAAGCTTTGAAAATAAAGCTCTTAACAAGCCGAGCTTGTCAGCTTGAGCCTTAACAAGCACAGACTCAGCTTGTTTACTACCAGCCTACCCACCTCCAACATGCCAAAATTTCTCCTTGAAAACTTTAGTTTTTCGTTCAGTAAAAGAATACTATCATGCAGACAACCTTGGAGACCAATGGAGTCTTCTAATAACAGAATATAAAAGTTACAAAACAAGTGATACATCAACCTTTAGGACGATGAGGTCTCGGGAGGTCTACCAACACGTTTATTCAGACTACACAAACAAATTGGGGCGCTCTAATATTTGTTATGATTAAGAAAATTGAGCACAAGCTGATTAACCTGATCTGGGAACTGTTCATGAACGAAATGACAACCATCAGGCAAGTATACGATTTCAAGATTTGGCACATATTTCTTCACCTCCCCACTCCTCACGTATTCCTCCATTCCTGGGAACTTGAACACATAATCTTCTTCACCCATGATCAACAGTGCAGGAGCTTTGATTTTCAGGTCATTTGGATCTTGTTGTGGAGATCCAATTGTCTCTCCAAATGACCTATAAGGAACTTTGAGTGGAGTTTGAAATCCAGATTTCTGATACAATTCACCATATACAGCAAGGTCATCCTCTGTGAACCAAGAGGGGAGAGGAGTTGTTGGGTCAACTAAATCCATAATCTCTTGGTTTTCATTGGCCATTGGGATTTCACTTTTAGAGAACAAAATGTAAATGTTTCTCACCACAGACTTGGCATCAAAACGCCCAAAATCAGCTTCGGCTCTTCCTGGTTCCTGATGATAATTTCAGTTATCTTGTTAACAACATGCGTGTATCTATGCACATATATTACAAAATAAAAGCGATTACCTGCCATCTTCGAATGTAGAAACCTTCAGGGAGCGCCAGATGAGTCTTGTGAAAACCAGGGCGCATAAATGGCACCCCAAGTGTTATAATTCCTGTGACTTTTTCTGGGTGAAAGAGTGCAAATGTGTAAGCAACCATTGCTCCAAAATCTTTACCAATCACAAACACCTGAAAAACTCCAAACAACATGATCAAAGTGGTCAGATGTTCTGTACAAGTACGAGTCTTTTATTAAGAGAAAGACACAATGTATACACAAAACAGCAAGAGCAACTAATAATTTATTACTGAACCAAGAATATCATCACATTAATAATCTAAAACAACTTGGCAAACCTTCAAACTCTCCCTAGTTCATTTTTTATATTTGACTCGTCTGAAATAAAAGACAATTGAGATCATTTAAAGCATAGAGGCATTGTGTGTTTCTATTTTTTGTCAAGGTTGTAGGTAATTAGGTATTGTAGTAGTTAACTTCCTGGATAATCTCTCTTGTAATTGACTCTTAATCTAAAGTAATTACATGGTAAGCTCAAAATCTTGATCAGATAATTAATAAAAATGTGTATTTTTGGGATAATAAGTTTCAAACCATCAAGATGCTTAACTAAAACAACACAATGTTCTGTAAAACAGTGTGTCCGGCAATAGTTAAAACATACTGCAGTTAATTCGGTTACCACCAGATTTTGTAGGAAATAAGTTACTACAAATCACCCAGTTGCAATTGATCACGCAGTTGCTTTTTTTTTTTGGTTCACTGCTGGATCAGTTACTAACAATTTGTTCCAAGCTGACTGCCCTAGTTAACTCGTGACTCGAAAGAGTCACAAAAAGGAACAACTAGTTGTCTCTGGCAGCATCTCCTTCACCTATGTTGCTTTATTCACCATTGTTATCATCACCAGAAGTTATCAATTACTAGGATTCAAGTATTCAACCACCACTAATACGAAGATATAACCTCCAGCACCAAATAATTGTTAATATATTAGTAATAAGCACATTATTTGAGATCGAAATTTGGGAAAAAGAGTGGCACTAAAAATAGGATATATCAATTTCGATGATTCTCCTATCTTCTCTGTAATCACACATATATATTGCTTATTATTATTACCGGAACCCCAAAATCTACAGATATGCGTAGATGTACCTTGGAAATGACGAGAGACTCTAGGATGGAGGCAGTATCGTTAACCAGATCAACGAATGAGGCCTTCTCGGGTTGTGCGGGGATGTCGGATAGCCCGTATCCTCTGTAATCGGGTGCAATAACTCTGAAACCGGCGTTTGCGACGTCAATCATTTGATGGCGCCAAGTGTACCATATCTCCGGGAATCCGTGTAGAAAAATGACCGCCGGCGACGAATCGGATCCGATTTCAGCTACGTGGAGTTTTAATCCGTTGACTGTAACGTATGTATGCTTGATTTGCTCCATTATTTTCGCAGGGGGCGTCGGTGAGAGTGTTCAAGTTTTTCGTTTGTGGTTTTAATGGTGTAGACAACTAGACATGGAGTTGTCTCAACACGACCATGTGTACTCGGGGGTGGGTGGGGCGTGAGCATGGGTGGCCGAAGAGGGGTAAACCCGACCTTCGTTTCTGAACAATTTTTTAGGGGCACAAAACTTTTACGCACAAAACTTATACCTGTAGATTCATTCAAATAAACCAATAAGTTGCAGAGAACTAAAAAACATTTACAAACACTTAAATTTAAGGTGTACAAAAAGTTATTTTTTTCAAAGTACAGGAAGTTATTTTCATGACATTTAAATTAAATATGTTCATTGGTAACGATTTATTCTGTCTGGTCTAATCGGTTTTCAAATTTTTTCTCTATCCAAAAACCAAACCGAATTCAAAAAGTGGTTCGGTTCGGTTTCAATTAAAAGCCGAATAAGTAGATTAAAAGTCAAATAAACCGCTTAAAAGTCGAATAAACTTAACCAAATAAACTTAACCAAATAAACCGAACTCAATTGAATAAACCGATTAAAAAACTGAATAAACCGACATGAATAAACTGAATTCAACAAAATAACCAAATTCAATCGAATTCAATCCTATATATTATTAATAAGATAATATATTTAAATTTGAATTTGGTTTAATCTGTTAACAAAAAAACTAATTTATAAAAAAATTGAAACCGAAAACCGAAATTCGGATACGGTTACATACCGAACCGAATGCCGAATTCGAAATTTGGATACATTTAGGATAACCGAATTTGGTTATCTTAAAAACAGTTTCGGTTTAAAACTAGTTATTTAACCTATATGCTCTAACCGATAGAACCAGACCGTTTAACCGATGTAACCGGGGATTTTATACAACTTTTATAAATACAAAATAAAATTAAATGAAAAATAAATTAAGTAAAAATTAAATAAAAATCTAACATTGTGTTTTCTAATCTATTGGGTCAAACGGTCATTTAACAGATAATCTTTTTGAAAAATAATAATAATTGGGTTTCTAACTAGTCCAAATATCCTATTTTCCTTTAAAACTTTCAAAATAGGTTTTGCCCCCAAACTTGTAAACCGGTTTCTAACCGATGTGATGAAATTAGTTTCTAACTGGTTCGATTATTGAAACCAATATTTGTGTTCATGTCTAATTGTCTATATGTAACAATCACCTCCTTTCTATTTAATATAGGCATGGTAAAGACGTTACATAAGCAAGTATTCTCATCATCCACAAAGTCACATGTATATATGTAACTATCACCCCTCTCATCATTTACAACTCACTACTCCTCACAAGCACCCATGACGACCATCACGCATTAACCATCACACCAGGTGTGTAATAATGATAGGACATGACACCCTTGTCACCCGTGTGCTCACACTCTATTACACATATCTTATACATGAACTCTACTTTTTACGTCCTTTAGATCAAGATACAATAGCGCCTTTAACATGTTATAATTTGAATCACCCTATATTTTTACATTTGGCTATTTAATAACGAGCAAATCTATCTACCCTTACCTATTTTAATAAATAAAATTTTTAGAAACAAATGTTATTTTTAGAGCATCTTAAAATTAGTTTTTCTCATCTCTCTCCTATTAAGTAATTATATGTCATTTTTTAAGTTTAGTTTTTTCTTCTTCTTTCTTCTATTAAAAACTAATAGTTTTATTAGATTTGGTAAATAATATAATTACTTTACAAGTCATATTTTTTATATTATATAAAACTTCTAGAAAAAATAATATAATATGCTATTTTAAATTTATTTATTTAACATCTGTATTAAACATGTTTTCAAGTCTAGTAAAATAGAAATAGAAATTAGTTTAGACATATAGAGAGTAAAACTTTCTTTTCTACGATTCAATTATTTCATTTCACATAATTTACGATCTCCAACCCTATCTCGTTTATGTTCCAAAAATGTTAAAAATAAAAAAATTGGTGTAGCTTAGGCTAGTAAATTCATCTCTAACTGTATATGGTGTACCACGTGAGAGTTGAGGCAAGCATTAACACCTAAGAATTTATTTTATGTGAATTGTGATTGTCAAGTGGGTGATCGGAGCCAAACATATATATATATATATATATATATATATATATATATATATATATATATATATATATATATATATATATAGTTCTTTAAATGCAATGATTTGAGGTCGAACATATGTATGTAATACGTAAAATATGTTGTATATATTTTATTGAGATTTTTTTACTAATGATTTTGCATTTATTATCATAAAAAATCTTTTTTATTTTATAAATAATTTTTTTTTCAACTTTTCGCATGGGAGTTATAGCCATTAGCTAAATCGTTCTACATATATTCGTATGGCTGAACTATTTTATTATATTGCAATCTTTAATAACAATTACATATCTCAGATACCTCTTTAAAATAGCTAGTTTTTTTTTTTTCTTTTTAACAGAGCATAACTATCATTCTGTTTTTAAAATGTACTTATAAACTTGAACCCAGGTCATTTTAATAAGGACACCATTAGAGACTACTAAGCTAACAATATATATCATTTATAATAGGTAGGGCCGATTGGTAATGTCAAAATCATCAAGTCCTGAATTGTTAATATGTTTGAATGGTTAAAATGGTCTGAACCATTAAGTGTTGAATCGATTAAAACTTGTTTGGTTACACGTCTGAATAAAATACAAAAAAATACCCTCTTGTTTAGTTCAAAACCCTAGCTGCCCCACCCCCTCCCCCTGGTTGAGGTTTCAGTCGTAGTCCCTTCGCCTCCGTCGGTCGCCCCCATCTCCGCAGCCGTCGAACCATTGAGCAGTAGTGTGGTCGTCTGAACCATCAAACCATCGTCAATTTTGTACGTCGAGCGGTGGTGCTAACATCTGAACCATCAAACCATTGTCGATTTCAAGCATCGAGCGACACTACGGTCGTCTAAACCATTGAACCATTGTCGATTTCGAGCGTCGAGCAGCGGTGCGATGATTCCGAGCGGTCGCCGTGATTCCATCGAGCGGCGGTGCGGTAATTCCGTCAATTTCAGCCTCCCGATCGCAGTGGCGGAGCTTGACCGAAACTTCAGGGGGGCGAAATAATTTTTTTAGGGGGCGAAATAAAGGTTTTTAAAAAATTTTACACTACGTATCGGGAAATATACACTACTGCACGAAAAAACAGGGGGGCGGTCGCCCCCCGGTCTTAGCTAACCTTCGCCCATGCCCGATCGAGCCCCGCCCCAGCCCCAACACCTCATCCCTTCACGTCTGAATAGTTCAGACTTCCATTCAGATATTTGGTTCCATTTAGATGTGTTTTTTTTCACGAAACAAACGGTATGAAGCTGAAACATTCAGATTCAGATATATTCAAACACAGTCAAACAACCCTTAGTTGAGCAAACTCAAAGACCAGTTTGTATATGTCTTTAAATTAAAGAGAAAAAAAACAATTTTACAACTTTATCTTTTATACTTTAAGATTACTATCATCATCTCTAATATGTAGGATTAACCCCGTATTATATTTGTGTAAATGAGAAAGAAAAATTAGTGATAAGGAAATAATGTATATTTGATGTGTTATCAAATGTTATTGAAAATATTTAATTTTATAATTTAAAATACGTTATTACATAATATGAATCTGAAACAAATATTTCTTAGTATATCAATACGTAAAAAGTTTAAACACAACAACATGGCTTGTCGAAGTGATCGAAGTTGAAGTGTCTCTTGAATAGTACAACTTACATGTGTGTATCGAGGTTGAAGCGTCTTATTGAATCATGTTTGTGAACCAAGGTTGTCGAAGTGATCGAACGGTAAAGCTTCTGAATCATAAACTTAGCCAATCGATCTCAAACCATGTTTACTTCATACGTAAATATTTAATAGCCACTGCCCAATTGCATTTGTTCAAACTCCGTATTTGCTTTTTCCTCTAACATTGAATTCGACTCTTTTGTCAAACAAAAATGTTACAAAACTTGGTTTATTACTGGTGTTCTATGTACCTAGATCGGTTATTTTAATTTTTTTGAACTGCGATGATCCTACATACTACGTATGTTGTCTTAACAGGGTCCACCAGACAGAGGAAAGACGCGGCCACACCAGATGCTCGGGAACCTCCTGGAATAGGTAAACCCTCGCCCCCCATTGGTACAGAACACGATATTAAGCTCAAGATTTATTCTCTCACCTGAATGTCTTTTAAAAATGGAAGAATTACATATATCCCCCTCTTTTGAGGTCTAATTACATATAAACCCAACTAAAAATTATAATTACATATATACCCCACTAAAATTTTTTAATTACATATATACCCAACTAAAAATTTTTAGTTACATATATACCCAACTAAAAAATTCAAATTACATATATACTCAACTTTAATATCTTTACATATTGAATTCCAAACACAGATACGTAAACCCATTTGTTCATCGCCCGCACCATACGACTGCAGTGCCGTCGCACATCCTTCGTCGCCGGCCCCACCATTCATTCATTTTGATGGTTGTAAAGAAAAATACAAATACGGAAAATAACATGAAAAAAGTACAAAACAAACACAATTAAAAAAACAAAAAACACACGAAAATGAATGAAAAAACACTAAAAATGGAGAAAAAAACGTAAAATAAGGGCAGAATAGTAATTCCTTAAGTCATTTTTAATGAAAATTGGTATATTTGAAATTTTTAGCATTAAAGAAGGGGATATATGATTAAAAATTTGGATTGGATATATATGTAATAAATGAAATTTGTAGAAGGATATATGTAATTGCCCTTTTAAAAGTTGTCCTTGACAGAGCTTAAACCCATCACATCTTGATAACAAGATGAAACGTCAACCAGTAAACTAAATTCGCAGGACTATTGGACCGGTTTGTTTAAACGATATGAAATTTTTTACAACTTATATGAAACAGATACGCAACGAATTCCACTAATTCAATTTACGAAGAGATAAGATTACGGGATTAATATCTTGTGCGGTTATTAAAACATTAATTAAAACACCACACCAAACTCTAGCATGTGGCCCATTTTCCACAAACAACAAGAATTAAACAATTAATGCAATAAAAAAATCTTCTCTTTTGTACAAAACAGACATAAATCCCTCTGCTTTACTCGTTCAAACCCAACATAATTTTGGTTCCAAATAGTTCAAAAACACACACCAACACCAAAACACACACTCATTTCTCACTGTTTGCCGCCAACCATGTTCATCTACTACACCCTCCTACTATTCACCTTCTCAACAATGCAAAATCCATGAACACAAAACCATGAATCCTTCAAAAAGATCATGTCTTCAGATAATAAAGCAATGGGGAACAAGAAGAAGTCTTTCTTTGCTGTTCTGTCTGTTCTTCTGTTCTTGTTAATCTCTTTCAATGGAGCTTCTATCTTCTCCATTAGAATACCTTTCCCGGAAAATGTCGCCGGAGATTCAAGAAACTTGGTTTCTGTGTCATCTTCGTTGTCAAATTTGATGTATGCAGTTGGAGAAGATAACCCATCTGTAATTTCGAATGTCCACTTGCAAAACTTGCAAATACATGAAAATATCACAGCCGGAGACGGAGATTCTATTAGATTCATTTCTGTACCTGAAAGCATGAAAGAAGCAGGCCCGACTGTGATTTCATATACTCCTTTGCCCCCTTTGCGTAAATCCCACAGTTTACCTCTTGAATCAAAAGATCTCCAGGTGAAAAATAAGAATTTCTTGAAGGAGTTGACTTTAATTGAAGAATCCAACCGGCTCCGGCGAGGGGATTTCAGGGCAAAAGTGAAGGAATTTTTCAGCAAGAATGAATCTTCGTGTAAAGTTCGTTTCTTTATGACATGGATTTCATCATTGAACTCCTTTAGTGAAAAAGAATTTCACTCGATTGAAACATTATTCAACACACACCCAAAGGGGTGTCTGCTAATTGTTTCGAACTCCATGGATTCAAATCAAGGAAGACAGATCTTAAAACCATTTTTAGAAAAAGGGTTTCGATTAACCGCGATTTCACCCGATTTAAAGTATCTGTTCAAGAACACAATGGCAGAATATTGGTTTATGAAACTAACTAATGGTGATCTTGACGTCGGTTATGTCCCATTAGGCCAAAATTTGTCTAATTTGATTCGGCTTTGTTTGTTGTACAAATTCGGTGGTGTTTATCTGGACACCGATGTTCTGGTGTTAAAAAACTTCTCCAAGCTGAAGAACTCAATCGGGGCACAAACAATTGATTTAGATTCAAAGAAGTGGAGCCGGTTGAATAATGCAGTTATGGTGTTCGACAAAATGCACCCATTAGTTTACAAGTTCATTGAAGAGTTCTCATTAACTTTCGATGGTAACAAATGGGGTCATAATGGTCCATATTTGGTTTCACGTGTAGTTTCAAGGCTTCAAGACAGGCCAGGTTATAACTTCACTATTCTACCTCCAATAGCGTTTTATCCTGTGAACTGGAATCGGGTCCGGAACCTGTTTCGTGGGGCGAAAAACGAGGCCGATGCAAAGTGGTTAAGGGGTAAATTCAAGCAGATTGGAAGCCAGAGTTATGCTGTTCATCTTTGGAACAAGCAGAGTCGAAAGCTTCATGTTGAAAAAGGAAGCATTGTGGGAAAGATTTTATCAAACCGTTGTGTTTTTTGCAATGCATCGATTAACAATGTTGTAGGTATAGAAGAATAGAAATTGAAAAGATACATGTGGTTATTATGAATCAACTCAATTCATTCCACATTTAGGTTACAATATAAATTCCATGAAAAATAAGATTAAAGTTTGTGTATTTTAGTTTGATTATGATCATATAAATTAGAAGCAAAGTTTATAAATTTAGTTTATTTCTAGGAATCAAGATTTGGAAAATTGTTGTGGAAGCAAGCATGTGTTTGATTTATTTTAATGTTAGATTTGTTTGTGTTTTAACTTTTTTAATAAAATATATTGCAACTTGTATGTATGGGTATGTTTCTCCATTGGTGAAACATTCATTCACCTTTCATTGGTGAAATATATTTTAAGTTTCGAGTTTCATATTAGTTTTATGATTCAACTACTACATAAGTCAAGGTAGCATGATTGATCCGTATATTTTCAATATAAAATGACAAAAAATATTATTTTTATTAAATAAATATTATTTAATTGTATGCTACTTTTTTTGAGGGACAATGTCAAAAAAGAATTATTATTATTATTATTCATGAAAAAGAAAATACTCTCAACAAATTTTGGTATATTAACTTCTTTCAATCTTCTAAAAATTAGATGAAAAAATCGTTAAAGTAAAATTTAATATTGTAGAGTAGATCTAAGATTTAATTTTATTTGACATAGTTTAAGAAAAAATTAGTAAAGAATTTGTTTGTCATTAAAATATAATTTTAACTTGTCTTTAATATATGTGATTTTTTTTAATACCGACTTTTTTGATAAAGTGGAATTTAATATTTTTGTCAAAAAAAAATTATATAATTTTAAAAAAAATTCAAGAGTTTGCAAGCCATATCATTTATTTTTTTGTTATTTTAAAAAAATGTGCATTTTAGACACGTTTGGAAACTTCGATATTCAATAGTTAATTTAGTAAATTTTCTTGTGTATTTTACAAGTTAAAAAACATTAATATATCAAAATATGATTAACAAACTTTAAATAAAAGATAAGAAAATATGTTGATATTGATGATATTAATCATTATCATTAATTCATTATATAGTAATATAGTCTATACTCATCATCTTTTTTTTTTTTTAAGGAAAACCGCTTACTCACAAACTCATAACTAGAACCTTTAATACATGATTTTATCTATTGTATATAAAAGAATAATTATTTTATATAAATCACTTTTCTTTATAAAAGGCGTATGTAAGCATGATAATGGATAGACAACCGAGATTGGTTATGAAATGGGTCCGGTAGTCCCTGGGCCAGCCCCACCCTGACGGCACCCATGGATCCATGTGCACCATACTTACCTTACGCCACATGATCAAATTGAATTAGCCTTCATTTATAATGTATATAGTGGATTTGGATTAGATATTTAGATGGATGTCTATTCCGTCTTTTTCTTGGATTGACATATGATTCTTTAATTGATCCCTATTGTTACGTATATTTAGAGGTGTTCAAACCGGTTTTTTTGCTCAAATAACCGGTTCGGTTTGGAAACCGGTTTGGGAGATGAGGGATGTCAAACATATAGAACCGGTTTGGACCGGTTTGGAGGGGTTGAAACCGGTTTGAAAACCGGTTTGGGAGATGAGGATGTCAAACCTATTACAAACTGGCGGTTCGGACCGGTTTGGAAACCGGTTTGGGTGAAACCGGTTTGAGAACCCAAACCGGTTTTTTTGTTCACCTCTACGTATATTGAATACCATCATTTGTTCAAAGGAACAAACTCAAAATAATAACAATAACAACAACAACAACAACAATTAACGAATAAACATGTGTTGTCATGTTACTTTAATACCTATATATTTTGAGAACTGAAAAAAAAAATTAATGGATAGATGCATCAAAAGAGGAAAAAAAGCTAGCAGAGAGACTCGAACTTAGGAAGGGAAGACTAAAGGATGGGTACCAAACCGTTGCGCCAACCACACGTGATGTTTACTTCTCCTTTAACAACACATAAATCTAAATATAAATTGTAAAAGAAAACATGCATAAAACACTTGTATCATACGCTTTGTGATTACTTTTTACCATTCATATTAACTTTTTTATAGATAAGTATTTAATTAATCAAATTATAACAAATAATACTTAATTCTCTCTATTTGAATTAGTTATCTAGATAGTCTAAAATACTTTATTTACTCAAAATATGATAGCTGTTTTAATTGTTTTCTTTTATTGCTTTTATTTAATTGTCATTTATCCTCGTTTACGTTGATTTTTTCGTATGTTTATTCAAATTTATTTCAATTTTATAAACTTATTATTTGCAAGTCTCGCTGGTAAGTCAGCCCTCAAATTGAAGTGGTTAAGGCTCGCGAAATGATTCTGGGTTCGAATCCTGTAAAAGGGTTTTCTTAAATTATTGAGTTTCATCAAAAACTGGTGACTTGATGGTGAATATGATCAAGTGATACTACCAGTTGCCCTACAATGATCTGTTAATGATCCTAAAATTTAGCCGTTCACAAAAAAAAAAGAAAAAAAAAAACCTTTTGTTCCGTGTTTCTAAATAAAGGATTCCTTAGTTCTTAAAATACAATCCATGTAAAATTTGATTTTGGGGTTTCGAGTTCTTAAGTTGATTCACTTTTCGTTTTAAAGTTTTTCGGAGATGACTCAACTCAAATAAAATATGTTTTCATGCTTATTTTATGTATATTTTTAGTTTCTCTAGGTTTAGACCATGTTAACGTCATCGATGCAACACACATAATAAAGTATTAAAGTTCATCAACAATTCGTATAGCGTGATGTCACTTTTGAGTTTTGTTATATTTTTTCCCAATGAATTACATTTTTCAAAGTTCTTATACGGCGTGACATGGTGATATTTTTCTTGTATGTTTCTATAACAAATCCATACGACTTCATCCATTATATTAATCATATTGTCAAACCATAATGCACGGATTTTAATCATACTATCATACTTTATATAGCTGATGCGTCATAATTTCATATGCTTTTAATCTTGCCATCAAATCATAAAGAACGAGTTTTCATCATATCACAATGTTGCAACACGGATGTTACTTTACTAGTCTTAATACATTACTAAGTTATGCCATTATTAATATTTATTGACAGTTCTATCTGGCACCTGCACATCATCCAAAAAGGGGGTTTACGTGCACATAAACCCAAAGCATTCTAACTTTTCTAAATTTTTTTATTGAACGTTTACGTGATAATTGTAGGCTAAGATCTAAATATAAATATATTTTAAAAGAAGCATTTGTGAATAATATTAAGGTTTTCCTTAATACCCCACTAGCTAGCCACCCTTTGCCTATAATTTCATAGAGAGAGAAAGAGAGACAGGGAGAAGTCAAAAATCAAGCAAAAAGTAATGAATTTTAGATTTGATTCTCGTCGAAATGCTTGAATTTACGCATGAAATCATGCTTAAACATTTGTTAACAATACAAGAATTGATAAAGATTAAACCTTTACTATTTTTTTTATTGGTCTTTTAACTCTTACATGAGAAAGAACGGTTTTAGTGTTTCATTCAGAACCGGAGCCAAAAGTGAGTTCTCAATCCTCTAGTTTACATGGTTTTTATAAATAAGCGGTTCCCCTAGCTAATGATTCTTGTGATTCTGGAGTATCCAGCTTATAAATTGCTAAATTTAAGATGTGAACTAACTTACAAAAAAATGATACCCATCTTACGAAAGAAAACTAATATGCATATGTGATGTTGCTAACGATAAAATACGCTGATTTTGGTTATAAAGTTTGAATTTTATATGATTAGGGTTTTCATAAGGTAATGATGATAAAATATGCAACTCATAAAATGATAGTACATTTGAAGCTAATGATGAGGCCAATGGCATTAACAAATGAAACAGTAGACCACATTTGCCATTATATATGGCTACCCACACAAGAGAAGCTCATTTGAATTCAAGAAACTCATCCGCAGATTATTCTTTACCAATTAACCGCACAATGAAAGCCAAATTTTTTAAAAAAATTTTAACATCATTGTAAACACATTTATAACACTTTCTTATTTCACGAGTTTGCGTAAATTCGTCACTGTTTAAAAGTTAACATCGTTGTAAGTTTTTAAATTTTGTCAACATTATACTCGTCTCATTTTTCTCTTTAATTTTGTTATAGCCTCAACTATTTTTGTAAACTTTTTCTATGCGACTGTAAATTACAACGTTGTTGAATCACTGGGTATCAGAGGAGGCTATACGTCTCATATAAGCCTATATGAGATATATAGAGTCTATAGGGTGTTAAAGAAATAAAAGTTTAGCTACGTAAATTACCAATCATGTGAAAAATCATGAAAACAGTTTATTCATCCATACTTGCTCCGTGTTCCTTCGACACCAATGTAGTCTCACTTTGACTATAAAAAAACGTCGTAAAACACATTACATTCACGTCATCACTTTCAACTAATTATTGATTATTAGCATCCGATGATCAAATCAATTCATATTTTAAACACATGACCGTAGGTTTTTTTCACGAGTTTATAAAAACTAACGCGTATTGATGAAATTAACAAGAGAATCAGGTATTATTTACAATTAATACAACAAAATAAATATAAAAAATTTAGAATATAAATCATATGTGTCATCACAAGTAATCAGTTCATTTTCACAAAATAACATATATAACCATCTTTTTTGTTTCAACTGAATAAAGATTAACTATCAACAATATTACACCCTCCGCTGCAAGAAGAAAAAATATCATTTTATATTGTAGTTCTCTGCTTAAGGGTGGTTAATTTTCTATAAGATTATCTCATACCTGACACCCTGCATAAAAAACTCGATGATTTTTTGGATTAATTTCACCACTCTGGTTTTTGCAGTATTTGTAGCACCAATCCACCAAGCTGAGAAGACAGATAATATAACTCATTAGATGCTTGTCATAGTGAAGGTTTATATTGATCAAGAAACATCCATCAATATAGTTCCATTAGTTAAAAAACTACTATTAGCTAGTAATTACTACCTTTTCAATATGATTGTGACATCTTCAGTCGACAAGAATTTTGCAAGAGACAGATAACTAGCTAGATAAGCAACAGCACTCATTCTGAAACGCATCAAATAAATTTTAGGCAATTAGCCCTACCAATATTAAAAAAATCATGCCAAGGTAGAAAAAATAATGATTCAATTATTAACTTTTTGTGTGTTAGATGAAAAAATATTAATAAATGTAATAAAAATAACAATTCAATTATTAACTTTTTGAACCAATTTAGGATATAAAAACTTGATCATAGAGACAGTGGTCTCAATGGAAACAACTTCTCTATCCTTGTAACTCACCCTCCCAGCCTCCCCTTACCCTACTTTTGAGTGTGATAATAATGAGTATTTTGTTTGTTTAATTAAAAACTTTATCATGCCATTGGGCCAATTACTAAGTCATTTGACCTGTGTTAGCACAAAGTAAAACCAAAATTGAATGTAGTGGTTAAAGTGGAGAGACAACCTAGAGGTCTCAAGTTCAATTCCCCCTAGGGCAATTTTCCTTGAAGACCGCCGACCTAGTTGCTTACTTCAGGGTTTACCACGTAAGTGGGTTTCCACGGTTTTCAAAAAAAATAAAAGACCATTTAATATTAACCGGTTAAAAATTGGCCATTTATGTTCATTGTAACAGGAACGAAATGTAACATTACCTCCAATCTTGAGGATAAATAGTGCTGCAAAATATTTCAAGAAGCTTACTCTCAAACTGTCACCCACAAGCTTCAGGGTCAAGTGAACAAGCATAGAACATTACAAACTACAGTTACAAGAAGTAAAGTTTGGGTAAAAACAATGTGCATATCATGCTATCAGGTGACAGTTAAAGAGAATTAATAGATTGATATACAAGAGACATTAGAAGCATATGCCATATGGAAAGGAGGGTTAATTGGTTACCTGTGCAAATTTTGACTTGTATGCATTCAACACAGTACTTTGAAATAACTGGAGAAGTGCCTTAAAAACCTAAATAAAAATTTCGCATTATATATAAATAGATTATAACATAAAATGTAGAAAGTAAAAAGGTCAAAACTTGGGGAACCTGATGTAAGCGGCCATTTTTGAAACAGGATTGAAGGTGGTCGAAGGTGAGATCCATCAAAGCATCCAACTTCTGAGCTACTACGTTTCCCCATAGAACTTTCCGACCAGAATACTTTTTTTGGGGCTAAAAGAAAGGCAATGATACACTTCTTAGTACATTTGACTTAAGATTGTAAAAAACTAGCTATTTATCCTGCTGCTATGTTTTGTATTGCTATTTATTCCTTCATATAATCAGATGGGTATAATTTATAAAAAAAAAACAAAAACAAAAAAAACTGGGTCAAATAATTCAAAAGTTACCCAAACCATACATAATCTCCTGACTTGTTTACTCAAACAAAGTAGATAATTATCTTGTAGACTTGTACTATATTTTTGGAAATCAAATTTAGTTTGTAACTGAAAAGTAACACAAAAAACTGTAGGGAAGTCACACTAATAGAAAAACATTGCAACTTTAACCAGTTATCAGAACCGAAATTTCACAACTGAAATTATCAGTTAGCTTGACAGATCATACCAAAAAGAGGGAAATGCGAAACTCAATAGAAAATATATTTCTAACGTATATGTTAATCAAATAATTAAACAAAACAGTTACAAATAATAAAATTAACAGTTAAAAACAATGATGAAACATTGAATTTCCTCATCCACATCCATCTCTGTTTCATCTACAGGTCGTGCCATATCTTCTAGCTCCATCTCAAAGATGCCTTTACTACTTGGATCATCCAACAAAATTTCATCCCATCCTATCTCAACCTATAAAAAGTTCAATCAATCATACTATCGCATTAACAACAATAAGAATATTATTAAGTAACTGCCTCTTCATTCACAACACTTTTAAAAGATGACTCACATCTAAGTCTATCAGCCTATTCATCAATTCAAATATCATAGAGTATATGTAACAAATTTATTTAGTTCATGATGTGTATGAGACTCACAGCTTCCTTGGAAAATACATTTGGAACCCTCTCCCTTACAATTTGTTCCAGTCTAGAAGGAGCTAGAGGCACTAAATCAGCAATTCCTTTCAGCGATAAATGTACACGAATAATAACTTGGTCTTTTTTTGCAAGTCCACGTGGCTGCTTCAATATCTCTAGGAAATTGAAAGGAGGTATGAAGTTGCTTACAAGCATATCTAAACAAAAATCAACATATCTTCCATTTGATGCAGCCTGATATAATATAGTGAGATCAGGGCAAGAAGCTGATTAATTTCAGACACGTTAGTGCATCACCTAAATAGGCAGAACATACCAAAGCTACTATTAATTCCATCAATGTGTCCATGAGTCCATCACATCTGGTCCGTAGTTCCACAAGCTCATTCCACATAACTAGAAAGTATAATTTTTAAAGGTTATATTGTATGCACACATAATTAGAGAGAGATGAACTGTAATAAATTTAAAGAAAAAAAGGACTCTTACAGAAGAAAGTAGAGCACGGTGGTGCACAACATCAATCTAAGAAACCGCTCCAGTTAAGGCCCTTAAAACAGTCTGTCAAAAAAACAAACAAATAATCTACAGATCCAAATCATACTTTGTATTATAAACTCAGTTCATTTAGAAATAACACACTTACAACAAGCATAGCCACCTCATCAGGAACTAGGCGATCATTGTGATGCATATTCCTAATGAATTGATCATAATCATCTGTTTTACCCTGGAAGAACTCACACCATATCAATATCTCTATTAAAATCAAGAATATTTTCATAATTCAGGTTTTTCCTCTCTTTAAAACATATTAGATTAATAATATATTCAAATATAATCTTTTGCAAAAAAAAAAAAAAATTAGGTCATTTTTTCAGCACTACCTTCAAAATTCCAACATCACATGACATCCTGTAAACATTTTAGCACCTATACTAATTCTTTCAGCATTCCATGTAGTTACCAACTGTCTTCCAAATAGCTAAACAAGCCATAACAATTATAAATTTCTTTGGAGCATTTTATAAACACTTCCATACTAAACTTATAGTCAGACTTATGTGCAGTGGTTAATTTCAAACAGAGCAATCAGTTCACTGGTCAGAATTCTCTTTCACTGTTTTTAAACACAAAATTCCTTTTTTCTTCTAATATTAAGAATTTATTGTTAGTGTGTTCAACAAAAAGTTAATTAAAATTCAAAGTTGTGCTCAAATGCTAGTCTCCAAATTCAAGTCCAGTTTACATCTTATTGTGGAACAAAGATAGTCTTGATATACCCTTGATCAGTTCTTCTGTTATCTATTTATGTTGATACTACCTCAAAAAACACATACACAGGTAACTGAATGCTCATCGTATCTCAAAACAAGCAACACATTTTTATTCAGTTTATTACCAGACCTCATTTGACAAAATCATTCTCATATACCTCTTTGAAAAGAGCAATCAATCAGTAACCCTAATTACATAAAAGCAAACTAGATAAGAAAAACTATATATGTATCAAATGAAAAGAAAGGACGTTAGTGTAAGTGTGTAACAATTAGTTTGAGATAACAATAGTAAAATGCCAAATAACAATGCCACTGTTTTTACCTCTAGAACAGATTTTAGCGCTTTACGAACATAATGAGACAATTCATAATCACTGACATCTTCCATCTCAGCATGCTCATCTCCTACTGCTGCCATATCCTAAGAATCAACCATAAGAAGTTTAAAGCAAAATTTTCATATCTCGTAATTGCTCGTATCAGAAAAGCAAGTACATAATCCTACTCCATAATCATAGTGTGGGAAACATACACAAATGCAAAAACATAATTAAGAAGTTTAAAGATAGATTAAACAAAGAAGTTACTGATTATAAATGCAAAATAATAATAATAAATAGCAATCTTGATCTTCAAACCATCAATGTTTGTCACTCTAGGTGGGAGAATGTGCAATCTCGATTATATCTTGAAGTTAAAACATCCTAAAACTATAAAACAGCAAATGGTTGCGGCCTCCCAGATTCATTGGACCTGAGTTTACTTAAAACATGTTTTTGTTGCAAATCACACAGATATGTCGTTTGGATTACATACCCTATGAGCATTTTACTTTATTCTTTAGTGCAAAACGATGACACGCCATGTGAACTCATATCACAAAACATGGTTTCTGGCAAATTGAACAGGTCCTGTTCAATTCTGATTTGATTGTTTTTTTTATCTCAGAATGTATAAACTTCACTACTGGTTCAAATTCTTGAAAAAAGATTAAACAATAAGAATTACAGATAACATACTAAACCCTTGAAATTATGTATTCAGATAGCAAATTGAGCAAAATACATTTATAATGCAAATTGAATAACTAAAACACAAAAAAAGTTACCTTCAGCGTTGACTGTCAATTGGAGGGAGATGCCAATTACTGTCGTCAAAATGATGGAGATACTGCAATTTCAAACAGGATGGAGACGCAGGACAAAGTCGATAAAGATGTCGATTTAGGGTTTAGAAAGAATATAGATGTTGGAGAGGGTGTGGTGGTGCGGGTGCACCTGATTTTAATTTAAAACTAGATGACGTGATCGCGTTTTGCAGCGGGCTTGTGCTTGTTTGTACATTGTAAGATATAAGCATGTTTATCCAAATAGCATACTTAAATCACGTCACAATTAGGCTTTTAAAGATGGAAATAAAGGAACAACCACATATAAGGAAGAAAATAAAAGACCTCCCAATGAAAGGCAAATGAAAAAGAACTACCGAACCCAGATCAGTTTTAAAAAGATAAAGACTAAAAAATCAAACCCAAATGGGTTAAAAAAACCCAAAAACCGAACCTCTATCTTCTCTATGTGACCACCATCAAGTGCCATTGATACCATGAAAACCGAGATTAGACAGAATCTTAGTAGAAATAAGAAAGGACATGATATGCAATAATCACATATGCAAAGAATGAAAAAAAAACATAACCAAAGTAATGCTAATATGTAGGGAAAAAAGGGCCTCCAAGGAAGTCGAAGGTTTAAAAAGTATATTGTATACTGTACGGATGTTATGTTGAAACATTAACAACTAAAATGGTTAGCGTTATAATAGCAACATGTTAAAGTTGAAAAATAGAAAAAACAGATAAAAAATAAATTAGTTAAAAAGTTTATAAGTTTATAATATATATTATATATGGTAAGTGAGTTGGATTGAAACATTAGAAATGCTAGAGTGAAAAAAAAATCATTTGTTAGCAAAAAGTTTTGAACTTTTGACCACTAAAATAACACCTTAAAGTCCTAATTAACTCATCCTAGTAGTTTCTTGCTCTAATAGTACAATGAAATATTATTTAAGAAAGAAAGTGACTAAAACCTAAAATATAAAATATGGCATTGGCGAGTTTTGAACGTGAGACCTCCTGGAGAAACGCAAGCAAAACAACCAACTCATCTAGCCACTTTTTTGGTTTAGTGTTAGTAACTTTTCTTTATAAAAAGATGTGAGCAACATAAAAAAAAAAGTCAACCACAGGCTTCGAATACGCGCATCTTACCAAATACCAACCCATCTAGCCAGTTTTATTTGATTGCTATTAGAGCGTATTCTTTATAATATAGAAGTGGTCGGTAGCCTTTTGCCACCAGCACTTTATTTAAACTCATGAACATTCTATTTAAAAGATAAAAGCATCTAGCACATAAAATGATATTTATCTGTACATTGATCAATTAGCCTCAAGTTTGACTTACATTTTGTATGAAAAATTGTTTTTTGTTATTTTTGTTGGTTTGGTTTTTTTTAATATGGTATAACTAGCTTGCATTGAAGAATGTCTTTTATGTTAATACATAATAGCATATCCTGCGAATTCAGTCTACTGGTTGAGGTTTTACTATGTGATCAAGAGGTCATGGGTTTAAACCCAGCCAGAAGCATTTTAAAAGACATCCATGTGAGGGAAAGAATCTTGAGCTTAATCTCGGGTTCTGGACAGAGGATTCCCAAGCATTTGGTTTAGTCGCGTCTTACATCTGTCAGGTGAGCCTTGTTAAGAAAACATATGTGGTATGTAGGATCGTCGTCATTCAAATAAAATACATAAAAGCATATACACCATTAATATGCTTGAACAATTAATTGTATGTTATTTTATTACATTCTCATCAATTATTGTATATTTTATTATTGCATTGTTTCAATACTTTCTATAAATAGTTGACAATCTTAAGAGTTATTGAGAATTTCCTTTATGTTGGGGTTTAATTTAGCTAGCATCTTGCTAGGCTATTTGGTGTATCTGGTTTTGTTTTTCAATAAATTTTTGCTGTTCAAAAAAATAAGTTAAACATACAATTGATTGTAGTAGTTTCATCATTAAATGTAATAACAACAAAATTGAAGTTGTAGTCTAACTAACCTATGATATTTATAACGAAATTAGATTATTAAATCAAATTTGAGAGAGAAAACTCAAGATTTTAAAACGAAAAGTTGTTCAAAGGTGATTTAGTCATACACTCATACATATTTTTCCCCATATTTTTTAAAAATTCAAAACTTTTACATACGATATTATATATATATATCATAAAAGCGATATTTTTTTATCTTTAAAATGAGTATAGTGTTGTTGCAAAAAATAAAATTTTCCCCATTTTATTGTGTATAATTATTGCCATTATGTCTTTTTTATACGTTTGTGTGTAATTATTTTTTTTTCTGTTTTTCTAACATGTAATTTTTTTACAAGTCATTGTGTCTTTTTAAAGGTCATCGTGTTATTCTTCCTCGCCGTTCTATCCTTCTTACTTGACATTGTGTATTCTGTAACATCATTATGCCTTGATTTGTTCAGGAAAACACAACATTGAGGAGTAAACATAAAAGATACAATAACATATAAAAAAGACATAATGAACTGGAAAAACAATTTTTTTCTTATAACAAGACTATACTCATTTTGAAGATACAAATATGGTTGTTTTTATGGTAAATTTTTCTTCAAAAATAACGTCATATATAAAAGTTACGAATGTTTAAAGAGGTATGGGAACTTAATAAAAAGTCAACAAAGATGATTATAACGAAAATATCCTCCAACAACTTGATTTAATCATAGTTTTTGATTAACGATCTAATGGTTCATTATCCTTCTTTTACTTTTTAAGACAATGAGTATATTTAGTTTAACATAACCCTTCATAATTAATGCATATCATTATTTTTACAGTTTTAATAATCTAAACTGTGAGTTCCATCATTATTTTTAAATTCATAAATTCAAACTTGAGACCTATAGTCATTCCTGGCACTCATGTTATAGGAAGTCAAAAGGGTAATTATAGGTCTATAAACTCTTTGGTATAAGAAAAGTGTAATTAGTTTCAAAGATTTGAGAATAGATAAAAAAAATAAAGTAAAATAAAAATAATAAAGTAAGGGCCTAAAGTGTAATATATAAATGCTATAAGAAAATAAAGAAAGATTAAGTTAAAATAAAAGTTGAATTAATTTTAGGGCCACGAATTAAATTAACAAAAATTAAAAAAAGAATAATAATAAAAATCATTTTGACAATATAATTCCTCTTGCATTACAATATAAATTTTTTTTAAAAAGATAACTTGATAGAAAACGTAATCGCATTACAGGAGACTCATACGCACAATGAAGTTAATGGCAACGACATTTGTTAAACCTCGCAAACTT
Organism: Mikania micrantha; assembly: GCA_009363875.1. Taxonomy (NCBI): domain Eukaryota; kingdom Viridiplantae; phylum Streptophyta; class Magnoliopsida; order Asterales; family Asteraceae; genus Mikania; species Mikania micrantha. The sequence goes on from CM018696.1 coordinate 93,112,444, forward strand.
CCATGTAGGGGTGTTTATCAGGTCAGATAACAAGTTATTCGGGTTTGAAATTTTTTTGATTTTTCCGAACATGACCCGACCCGAAATTCAAAATATATTATCCGACCCGAAAACCCGAATTCGTGTATACGAACAACCCGAAAAAAACTGTTTATTTCGGGTTACTCGGATATCCGACCAGAAAAAAGCTAGTTTTTACATATCCGAAACCCGACCCGAATCTAAATTCATCTTATCCGGCCCGAAAAACCCGAAATAGATTTCGGATACGGTTTTTTCGGGTTTCGGATACAATTCGGATTTCGGATTTCGAATTTTTTCGAGTTTCGGATATTTTGAACACCCATACCTACATGCATTCATATGGTAATACTAATGTGGTTAAGAAGTGCTTTTTTTTTAGATTGAAACACAGAGATAAGCAATACTATGTCGCAGGAAAAAAAATTCGCCTTGTAATATTTATACACTGATTTAACGACATGTATATAAATCTTTAGATGACTTGTACATTGCCACATGAATTCAGTTTCCTTCAATAAATCTATTTATATATTTTATATTAGGTTATACCCGTGTGATACATGAGAGGATTAAGGGTAAAAATGTAATTAAACATACATTATAAATATTTTAAAGTTTTTTACATATGATATGAAAAAAATATATGATAAACTTCATACGTTATAAAGATAAATTGCATACAAAATTTTATGAATTACAACTTTTAAAAATTTCCAATCATACAACAATTAACGTCTTATTTGTAGGTTTACCATCTCTATCTAATATTAATATTTTCACACCATCTTTGTTCTTTACTTTTGAAAGTGTCACGTATAATTGGCCATGTGTGATTTGCACCATAATTTTTCGTATTCGTGAACGTATTTTTCCATTTAACATGTTAAATTTATTTTGTTTATACAAACCGTGCTTATCACGGGTTTATAATTGGATATAATTTTAAATAAAATTTTAAAAATAATTTGTTACGTGGTTTAAAAGTTTACATACCTGCTAACACTTTACCAAAGCACAAACAACTAACCATTGATGTTTCATAGTTCTTAATCCGTTACCAAAATGTTTGGTTTCTTATTAACAATTCTAAATCTAGATGGCCAAAGTTAATAAGTACAAAGGTAGTATGATATATTAATTTAGTTGTATGTAGAATTTTAAAAGGCTATAACTAAAGATGCAGCAAGCCATAAAAAGTTTTCAACCAGTACTATAACCAGAAATAAATATAAAAGTATATTTAATGGCGGTAAAGTTAGTTACAGCGAGAAGTTAAATTATCTCCGGTGCAAATATATAATGCCCATCTTTATCATCTTCACGCGATGGTGGAGAACCATTGTGACCGCATGCTTAATAATAGATGAACTATTATGGTCTTGGGGTGCCCGTGAGACAATGTTGGTTACATTTCCAACATCTTGTCCAAACACAAGCCTACCTGAGTCAACACACGGTCATCCATTCATGTTTCTTTTTAATAGATAGCATTAACCTCTTTGCCATTATGATTTTGATTAAAAGAGTACCATAAGCTTCAAAACTTGTTAGTATAGTTGGTAGAAAGTGTAGGAAAATTAATAATATACAACATGGTATTTGTCACAACCAAAATCAATCTCATAGTCAGCACTAATCATTTTTTTTACTCGTTATTTTTAAGAAAAAACTAATCCATTACACTATGAATTAATTTGAAATGAATAATATGAAAGCTTATAGTTGCAACCAACGAAATCAATCTCACAACCAGCACCAAATTCTTCTTTAATTATTTGTTTAAGAATATAAAAACCAATCCATTAAACTATGAAACCATTACCAAAATAATTATATCATAACATGAACCAAATTATTGTATCTTTTGTTTAACAATACAAAAACAATCCATTTAAATCAAAAACAAAAATCCATGATCATATTATAATTTTTACCACACCTTCACTGTTTGACCGTAACATAGAAAATTAATTAAATAGATGATATAATCATAAGTCGCTTCAAATCTAAAATCAGGGTTTCAGCACCTAATAAACTTTCAACAGTTTAAAGAAGGAGATTATCCCAAAATCAGAACTTTCAAAACAAATACTTCAAAATAAACTATCAGAGGACGAGATTTTGCATACCAAAATCCACATAAATGCTAATCAAACCACGAAAGTTATCATAAATCAAAATTCAATATATAAATCAAAATTCAATATACTCAACAAAATCCAGAAAAAAATATCTAATTGGCTAATTTAAAATACAACAAATTGTTATCCAGGGAAATCAAAATAAAAGCCTCGATTCAACCATACCTGGTCAAACGATTTAGACTTTGATACAAAAACAAAGACAATCACAACAAACATCAAAAAGTTAGAAAAATGTGAAGAAACCAAAGCTGATCTATGTGACACCCCGTATTTTCCAGGTCAGCTTTATATTTATTTAAATACTTTATGTACACGTGGCACTAGAATTAGATTAATTTAGTGTGACACGTGGCACAACAGTACAAACACTGACACACAACAGGATAATTCGTGGAATTATCGGCAAACAGCACACACGTGTCAAAACACACGAACGTTGGTGAACGTCAAGCATATTGTGTAGCACAACACTCGAAACTTCACGAAACACTCACACATTGAACTTGGAAGTTCAAACAAGACCAAACAATAGTTCGGAAGCGTGGAAACGGTGACGAACGGATCAAACCCATTAAGATAGGCTTATTGGGCTCCCCAGGGGCCCATCGCGGTACACGATGGCCCAACAGGAAGAATTGTCGCGATACGCGACATGCGGCGCGGGAGTTTGACTCCCGAAATCCGCCGCGATACGCGGAGAATTTTTGAAGGCCCCATCGCGGTACGCGAAGCCGCCCAGTCGACAATATCTTTATAAAACCAAGACAATCATGCCTATACTACTACACTTCATTATTTTGGTCGATCCTACACGCCTTGATCCGACTAAACTCGTCTTCTACATCTGTTTACCTGCATAATCCTCCATTAGAGACCAAATTTTGAAGCTTGGAACTTGAGATTGAAGCTTGGTGATTTCCTAAGGGCTTGACCATCAACACCACCTCATTTCTCTTGTCGAAACCCACGAACCAGGAGGTCAAGGAGGCTGTTCATCATCATCTCAGGACTTCTTGAAGCTTGAAAGGTAGTCTTGACATCCCTTGTGGCTTAAAACCACCATTACACACACATGCATGTGTTAAATCACACATGCATGCACCATTGAAGTTCATGCACGAATTTTGTTCATGGGTTTGTTGGATTTGATGTGATTTATGATGATCTAAAGTGATCTAGTAGCATATTAAGATGATCTATGATGATGTGTATTGTTAGAACTCATGATTTGTATATAAAGTATTGAAATATCACCATGCATGTATGATCCATGACTCATGGAGTGATCTTATAGTTGTAATTGTGTTTATAAATGATATTAGAAGATCTTCACATGTTTGGATGATGTTGAAATGGCCAAAATTATGGCTTTGATGAAACTTGCCATTAATAGTAACTTTTTACTTATGAAATGAGAATGAGAATGAAATTTGGTGTCATGCATGTTCATGGATGGTTGTTTAGATGTTATTAGGATGATGATAAGGTTAGAATGTGATTTTGGATAATGTTCATGGATATTTTGACATAGTTACTATATTTAGTAACTTTTGTTGATGAAATATTGCTAAGTAATGAGTTAGGTCATGTTGACATATTTAAATGATGTTAAATGATTTATAGTGATGATTAGTGATATGAAAATTGGTTTAGAAATGTTAAAATGGTTATATCTATGCAAAACTAGAAAGTTACTATATTTAGTAACTTTATTTTTACAAAAACCGATTTGTAAACATGTTTGAATGATTCGAGCATGCTAAATGGCTTATTAAGTTGTAATATGATGATTAGATGCTAAGTTAGATGGTTTCTGATGTTACATATGCTAAAAATGGAAACTTTCCATTTTAGGAAACTTTTATGTGCTAACATGCTATAAACGACTTATGTGAAACCGTATGATGACGTGCTATGTGTTAACATAATCACGTAGGACTAATGAGCATGCTAGAACTCTAAAACCGATATGCTTTGTGAACTTTCCATAAATGGAAACTTACTATAAATGGTAAGTTGTCCATAGACGCGACTTGCGCGATTTGCACACGACGAGCACTTACACATTTGCTACACGATTCACAACCGTCACACGGTTCACCAACGGGTCGTTGACTTGACACGGTCAAACTTGGTCAACTCTGGTCAAACACGATCATTGTGGACCAACACAGTCAAACACGGTCATTGTGGACCAACACAGTCAAACACGGTCAATGTGGACCAACACGAGCAAACACGGTCATTGTGGACTGACACGGACAAACATGAACAACCAAGGGTTGTTGGATACAAACACGAGCACTAACACAAACACTAGCACGGTCACATACACGAACTCACGTACGGTGTACGATATAGGTTGCCGGTGACCGACACGTGCTACTACATCAGGAGCTTACGCTTGATTTGCATTTGCATCACTAAGTTGAGTTTACGGCCCCTCTTTACTCTTTTTCAAACGCTTTTAAATAGGGGGAGAATACTAGTTACATCGAGTCAAACATTTATTACTGTACAAACATATTTGGTGTATGCTGGTTTATTGGACAAACATTAAGTGTTGAACTCGTATTAAGCCCTCACAAAGTCTTACCGTTAATGTACGAACAACGTGGTAGATTTGGATGGATCCATTAGGGAATGACTAACCCCACGGGGCACTATGTTGACTGGATGTCATAACCCGTGCAAACTCTGACCTAACTTGCTATGCATACGAGGCATAGCGGAGGCAAGGACAAACAAGTCTAGTTCGGTAGTGACGCACTGATACTTTGGGCCTAGGGCTCGGTACTAACATTTGATAAACAGCATGACACACTTTCTTACTATATGTATATCAAAACCTGTGAACTCACCAACCTTTGTGTTGACGCTTTTTAAACTTGTATTCTCAGGTAATTGACAGGATGATGGACATCCAGGAATGCACATTTAAGGAACCGAGCATAGGGACATTCATGCATTTCTGTTTATGCTTAACTTTTGAAAACAATTACATTCGGTTTATGTATTCAAACATATTTATTTCCGCTGTATAACAATCATTTTCTGCTGCTATGATTTGAAACTATTATTCCGCTGCAAACTATTTTATTAAGTGTATGTGTCAAACTTTGGAATTGTAAACGCATATAGAGTTGTTCTATATGACCTTGAGCTGCGATTCTGGACACGTCACGCCCACGTGTCAACGTTACTAATCAGGAACTCCGTGAACAACGTCCCAGCCGATTCGCTGCCTTTTTCTTGGACCGATGTCAACGTTACTAATCAGGAACTCCGTGACACACTCCATCTCCATGATCGGATGAAGATTGGAAGCATATCGTCTTGTTAATCATCAGCAGGAACATACCCGGTTTCTCAAATCTCTCTGATATAATAACTGTGTATAGAATTTTAGTGTTTTTTGCAAAAGAGGGAAACATAGAACATGTTATAAGATGGTATATCCATGGATTTTATGGATCCGCGTGTGTAAAATAGTGGGAATGGTTTGAGCGGGAATTGGAGGCCAAAAGCAGCCTCATAAAAGGACACATGACATCACAAAACGTTGATTATTATATTACATATATTATTGTTACTTAACAACAAACCATAATAATAATGATCTATATTTATATCTATATCTATATATATACTATATAATAAAAGAGAAAATTTTTGACATTTGTCACATTTTTACACTACTATTTATATTTTTCACTGTCTTACACAACTATTAACACGTATCAAAGCCTTATCATTGAACTTAATTTTCTCTCTTATTAAATAATTATATTATTTCTCTTATTAAATAAATTAATTCTCTTATTAAATAATTATAATACAAATAACTAATATATTATTTATATTTTTTATTATAAAACACGCTTATTTTTTTTAATAAAATACGGAAATTTCTAAAATCAAAAGTTTTTATAGTAAAAATATTATATTTCAAAAAAAAAAACAAAATTTATATATAAAACAGCTTACCTTAAAAAATGATTTTTTAAAAATAAAATATACTATAAAAGAAGTTTTTAAACAATAAGATTTTTATAAACAATTGACATTTTTTAATTTATTTAAAAATTGACATTTTTGAGCCGTTATATTTAACGCTTTATTTAAATTGGGACATTTGACTTTAATAATTACAAAAATTATATTTTTTTAATATTATTGATTTATAAATTTAGTTTTTAATATAATACAAACTAAAGTTTTTAACTCAGTTGTTTCAAAGATATTAATTGTTACACATTAAAAGATCATATATTATTTGTATATTGATTAAAAAAATTTTACTTATTTTTTTAATACTTTAAACATTATTAATATGTAAACTAATCATTTTATATCAAAATATTGTTTTATAATTGTTAACTTTTCATTAATAACTAGTTTAATATTATATTAAATACGTGTAATATACGGGTTAAAAACCTAGTGTATTATATTATTATTGTTGCTGCTATAAACTAATCGGGTATCTCAAGTCGAGGTTTTGTAACTGAATTCGAAGTTGATGAGTTAAAAAAAAATAAGTTGATAAGGAAACTCTAATAATTATTTAAATATCGTGCATTTGAAGTTATACATTTGGATGGAATCAAGTGATCGTTTCAATATATAATGATGACAAAGAGCTATTAAATAAATTAAACACGTTATTATCAATTTTATGCATCTATCTATTTAATTTAAAGATTAAGCCTAACAAAATAACATGTTCGGATAATGTAACAGGTCATGATGAGTTTTAAGAAAAAATCATTTAGGATTAAAACGAGTCGTTTTTTAAAAAAACATCAATTTATTTTAGGTTAAAGTCGATTTTTTGTAAACAAGTATTTTATTTTCATAATTTTTATTAATTTTATCGTCAGATATATATTATTAATAATTGTAACCTATTTGAATATATTATATCATCATGGTTTTTAGGTAAGCATCTTGACTCGCATTATTTTTAGGTGTTACATGTATCAACCAGTTTTATGTTACTATATTATATACTCTAATCCAAAATACAATAATAAAACACCTAAACCAGCATATTTATTTTGTTTTTGTCAAGGATTATTAGATCTTTTAAAGATACAAGTGACCAAACAAGAGTGTATCTATTTGTGTGTTAATTAATAATTATTCTATATATACAAATAACCTTTCTTTACAAAAGCATACATGAAGATGATAATGGATAGACAAGTTAACCAAGCCTGGTTAGATTCGTACTGAAATGGGTCCTATACTCCGCTAGCCCACAACCCATCCTCACGGCGCCCTAGGGTCCATGTGCACCATATTTACGCCACACATGGTACTATTATATTCTCTTGTCGAGTCTTGTATACATCAATAGGAAATTTGAATGGATGGTGTCTATTCAATCTTTTCCTTTAGATTGTAACTAGCATATTACTAACCAAGCATTGCAGCAACAAGTAATCTCGTATATTTAAATGCACATAAAGTAACGTTTCAATAGCTTTCAGCATATCATAAGACCGGCCGCAGCCGTAACCCCGTAGAACGGGCGGGCATCAGCGGTGAGGCGGGGCCAAGCGGGCACACCGCCCCCCCTCTCCGGCAGGCTCAAAATCAAGGGCATCGCGGCCCCCACTCCCCGTTCTCCCCCCTCTCACACACCGCTTTCTCATCTCTCACAATGGGTACTGTTTTTCGGTGGGGTGACCACTGTGAGGTTTTAAGGATTTCACTTGGGTGATGACGTGGAAGGAAATTTCGGTGGGGAGGGATTTTCGTGGGATAACCGCTATGGATAGGCTAATACCTCGAAACATACTATATTGTATTACCGAACACCACTAACCATAATATTGAAGAAACGACCCAGTTAGACCCAAACTAATTTTGCTTAAAACTCATTCTGACTCGCCACATCTTGACCTAAACTCGTTCTAATTTGTTACCCAATCTGACCATTTTATCTGGCTTAGTAGTTTATTATTAATAAGTGAGTTAAAAATGTGCTCCTTTATTTGAACTCTATTATGCAATATAATCAATTCACAAATTATCACTAAATTCTGTTATATAATTAAATCACAAATTAGATCCTCTTATCTAATATCTATACTACTATAGTACTCTAATACATATTAGAAAAACAAAATAGTAATTTGCTTAAATCTCTTAAAATTAAGAGTTTTACAACTCTTATAGCATATGGTAAAACTTTTTAATTATATTCTAAATTTTGTTTGTGTTTTCACTGTGTACCACATTGGTAGATTTTAAGAATTTAAGTGAGATATAGTGATTACAAAAGAAAACCCTTCAAAACAAATAAATCACTTCTTGACATTTTTGGTACATTTGACCTTTTATGTTAGTAGTTAAAGTGACTTTTAGTTAACTACCAAGTTAAAAAAATTGTTTTTGTTGTGTTTATGAATAAGAATGAACCATGCAAACCTTTAAAATCACCCAACTTAAGTGTTGTGTTTCCGCTGCAATGCGCTGGGTACTAGACTAGTCTAATTTTAATATATATATTTGTATTCATATATATATATATATATATATATTTCTCCTTTTTAAAATTAAAGTAGTCAAGATCGAGGATTTAACCGAAAACAAATAATTTTAAATTTCATGTTTAACGTGTGTAATGGATATGTTTAGAATTGGTTTTATAAAAATAAATAAATAAAAGAAATTGACTGATGCATGCTTTCTTTAACAACCATACTATACTATTTAGAGATGAAAAAAAATGGTTAACCGAACTGGTACCGGTTCATAACTGGTTAGAAACCGGTTTTTAAACCGATTATTCGTATCAGTTATAGGTTTTCAAAAAACCGGCGGTTGAGGACGGGTTTTAGGTTTCAAGAGACCAAACCGGTTATTAACCGATTTTTCAAACGGGTTATCGGTCCATCTTACTAAAAATCGGTTATTTTGTGGTTAACCGGTTTCGGTTGTTTATATCGGTTTTCGGTTTTTAAAGGTTGAAAAACCGGTTATAAACCGAACCGGTTATTGGTAAAAACCAGTTACTAGACTTTGACCGTTTAACCGGTTCGGTTATTCCAAAATAATCCTCCCTTGCTTATTTGAGCACAAAACCTCCTTCTTAAGAGTCAATGTCTCTAATAAGTGAGCTAGTCTCACATTTGCGACTAATGCATGCTAATAGCTATTATGACGAAGTACCTTTTTCGGGTTTTCCTTCTCAAATGCGGTGTTGAGTCGTTTAAACAAGAATTAAACTAAACATAAAAAAACAAATTGGAAATTATTTTTTAAAAACAAGTGGGGATCACCAAACCGACCAAGATTGAATTCATATGCTCTCGTGCGATTAGAAAGAATAATTGCGTTCACGTGAAAAATTTGGTAATTCTTATCAAAAAGTTTTCGTGGATAAATTTTTTTTAACAGGAAAGGATTTTGCATGATTAATTGTGTCTATACTATTAAATTTATTTAATTATTAAAATTTATCTTGTTACCAAGGTCAACATGAGTTGACACGTTTATATATAGTAATAAGAAAATTGTAACTAAAAAACATACACAATACGTAATTTAAAAAATTCATATTTTACACAGATTGAATATAATATAATGTAATTTTTTAATGCATATAGTCGTCAAAATATGTCTAAAAAATTGATGTAATTATTATAAAATATGTTTTAATTTTTTCAACAATGTGTTAACATTTTTAAGTAATTGATCAGTGTTAACAAAATATGAGCTTGGGAATTAAATAAGATTTTGGTTAAAAAAAAACTATAAAAGATATTGCTAATCTAGTCCAACACCACCAACAACCATTCCAGATAATTAACATTACAGATGGTTCAAAACTTCAAATGGTTGAATATATAGAAGAATAGAACACTTAAACCATCTCCAGTTAATAGAAATTTTTTTAAATTTTTTCATGCCAACATGCTCATTATTCAATTATCTTTCTATTGGAGAGTGAGATTCTTTAAGAGCATGTTCTTCTCAGTAAATATAAATTTTGTGAGAAAAGTACATTAATATATGAATCTTGGAAGAAAAGGAGTGTGAGTGGTTCTCATATATATTGTAATTAAATTATTTTTGTAAAATGATGTGATGATGATGTGTGGCAATATTTTTAGGTGTTCTTATTGTAAGGTTTTTTCGAAAATTTAAAAAATAAGCGTTTTCTGACGTAACAGTTGACAATACATGTTTTTAAATGTTCTTAAGTTAAATATTGGTGATGCTTTTATGTATGTGCATGGATAAGATATATACTTTTAGTAAAAGATTGGTTTCTACTCCATATATCAATCTTGATAGGATTATATATGTCTAGTGATGGTATATTGACTTGAAAACAACCCACCCAAAATACCCAAACCAACCTTCATATCATATCTAAAGGGTATATTATATAAACACCCTTATTTTTGACCTACATATACAAATATACTCCATCAAGAGAGATTCTTCACACCACCTCAATTCTCTATTCCCACCACCTTCCTATACATTCCCCCAACCCCACCCTCATCCCCTTATATTTTCACATCATACTTTGTTTTTTTCTCAACTTCTTTATTAATTTTCACATTCTCTCTACTTGATCATCAAATTTTAAAAATATATAAAATGGGGTTGAGCAGCAAGCCAGTTTCTAGTGATCATATTGAGTTTCAATTGGACTCAAAACATGTTAACATCACAGATCAAACAACAGTCATCAAATCAACGTTCAACGCCGATGAAAAGATCGCTACAAACACAAACAAACCGATCCTTTGAATGTCCAAGATGTGATTCAACCAACACAAAGTTTTGTTACTACAACAACTACAACAAAACGCAGCCGCGACACTTTTGTAAAGGGTGTAAGAGGCATGGACCAAAGGTGCACTCTTCGCAATGTCCGTTGGTGGTGCCCGGAAAAACAAGCGGGTCAAGCTAGCTAACCCCACCACCACGACTGATCACAGCTTAGGTTGAATGATCAGAAATGCAATATGTTCCCAGATGATAAAGGTGTGTTTTTTAGACTAACTGATGGTGAATTCGATCAAGTTTCTTGGGATTTCAATAATGATGGTTTTACCAGTGCCACCCACCAGTCAAAATTTAGGTTTTTGATGCATTCAGACCTGAGCTTCATCGATACAAACCCTATTCCGATGATTCCAACTTCTTTGTTATCCAGATCAAAGATGATCCTTTTGCAAGAACAATTATGATGCCGAATCTTCAACTGTTTCCCAACCATGGATGCAAGTTCCAACCACAAGCAATTTCTTGGAACCTAATTATTGGTCTTGGAACGACACTGATTCAATGATTCAAGCTGATCTCATGAACAAACCGCTTGATGATCCAGTGATGAAACATTAGTTAAATATAATGGAGGTGAGAACAACTGATCAAGAAACTTATTAACCAAATTTAATTAGATGATTTGATTTGTTCTATATATATAGTTTTTTTTTTAATTTGTTTGTTGTAAGTAATTATAGCATTAATTAATATGGGTGTTTGGATATATGTACATGAGTATATGTATGTTCTTGAAGCTGTGGTTTCTTTTTAGTATTTCAGCTTCATGCATGTTTGAATATATGAATAATGTATCATGAGTGATTAATTTTCTTAATTTTCTTAAAATAATGGTTTTTCTTAGTAACCCCCCCTATATATATATATATATATATATATATATATATTTGAATCTAATAATAACTCAATCTTAGAGAGAAAACCCTAAACCCTATGTGAGCCATTGATTTGGAATTTTGAAAATAAATGTGTAGTCCGCATTAACCCACATTAAAAATAATTTTGTTTATTTAAAAAAC